>JAOUQZ010000031.1:927578-938308 GCA_028564935.1 Neosilurus hyrtlii
ATTATTATTATTATTATTATTATTATTATTATTATTATTATTATTATTATTATTATTATTATCATCATTATTATTATGTTATATTATATTATTATATTATATTATTATTATTTTATTATTATTGTTGTTATTATTATTATTATTATTTATTATTTTTATCAATATTATTATTATTATTATTATTATTATTATTATTATTATTATTATTGTGAAGTAATAAAAATAATTATTAGTCAGTTTATTTGGAATACTGAGAAACATTTCAGAGCTGAAACAGCACTGCAGAAAGCATTCAGTCTGATTTAAAAAGAGATCTTTCTTTAACAGTGCTTCCAAGAGCTGCTTTTTAAACATCCTAAACTCCGATTAACTCTTAGATTCTTATTCTTCAATATTTATTTTTTATCTTTATCAAATAATTAAATTATTCAATGTTTTCTTTTTTAAAGATGATAAAATTCTTAAGCTATGTTTAGCAATCGCATAACCTTTACACACACACACACACACACACGCACGCACGCACGCACGCACGCACGCGCGCGAGGTGAACAGTGTAAAGTGTATATTTTTTGGTCAAGACAAAACATCGAGCTTGATTTAATACGCAGGGAGTTTAAAGTGTGGACATTAAAAACTCTTCAGGTGGAGATTAAAATGTTAAAATGGCGCTGCTACTACTAAACAAACAAACAAACAAACAAACAAATAAACACACACTGACTGGCCTGGAGGAGGGTCCTGGGCCCTTGATCCTGATAATAAAACAGCTTTACGTACACAGTGAGATGTCTGAGCTACTAAAATGCTTTAATTGTATAAAATTATTCAGGTTACTATCAGAGCGGATCCCCTTTTAAATAAAGCATTAATGAGTCTTTATGATCAATTCCGGCTTCAGAAAAGAACGAGTTACTGCATCGTCAGCACGGATTTAATGCGCTATGTAAGAAATGTGTGGTGTAAACGAATAAAAGAAGAAAGATCATTTTAAACAGCCTGAAGATTTCTGAAAGCTGAGCTCTTTTTTATTATTTGTTGGTCACGTGCCAATAATTTGTCTTGCTGCTCGCCCCTCCCTCAAATCCACAAGTCTGCAAATCTCTGCAGGAAGAGAAATGTCAGTGCATGCATTTAAACACCTCCCCCGACACACACACACACACACACACACACACACACACACACACACCCTCCGGGAGGAGCTGCTTTGCCTTCTCTTACCCAGGATCAGTTCATTTTTTACCTGTGTCCAAAAGTGCTCGCGCATGCACAGAGAATTAAACAACACATCTGGTATATTTAGACACATCAAAAAATTCTCAATCCGAATGTTTCTATCACTCAAATCTTCATTTTCTTCTACGAAGCATTGCCTTGCATCTTCCCTGCGCGCGCGTTGTACTCCTCCTCCTCCTTTTTCACCTCATCCTCCTCCTCCTCTTTCAAGTAATGGGCGTTTCCACGGGCATGCACATCCGAAAAGAAGAGGAGAGGAGAGGACAAGACCCTAAACCAAAGCAGTGACTGGCAAAAATAATTTAAATAAATAAAAAAAATCCAAGAAAGTCAGGAAAAAAGGGGAAAAAGTCACATCCACGTCTGTGCCGTCGCGTGCATTGGTTAGCTTCACTCCGCGCGCGGCTGATATGGATCCGTGGAGTGCTGCTGCTGAAAAGAAAGAGAAGGGACGGAGGGAGAGAGAAAGAGAGGGGGAGAGAGAGAGAGAGAGAGAGTGAGTGATCAATATGCAAATCGCTTTCGCTTGCAATCGAAATGTTCGATCGGCGATTTGCAGCAGGCCTTTTTAGGGAGGCACGTGCTCTCACCTCACACTCTCACACACACACACACACACACACACACACACACACACACACACACACACACACACACACACACACTGTGGAAAAGACATATATAGCGATACATGCAAAAGCATTTAAAATCAAATGCACTTTGCGAAAAAAACAAAGCAATTCACACGTGCAGAGATTTTTATAGTCATGACGCAGTGAAAACAAGCAGCTTACACAACAAACATCAACAACATCAACAACAACAACAACAAAGCATTGAAACGGAACTTTATATATATATATATATATATATATATATATATATATATATATATATATATATATATACATTATATTAATATCAATATTATATACTATTATAACATAATATTCATTTCTCAGGTTTAAAAACAACCCCTTGATCTCAAATATACTTTATTCTAAATACTAAACCACTCACTTAATATTATTATTATTATCATTATTAATATTATTATTGTTGTTATTATAAATATTATTGTTGTTGTTGTTGTTGTTATAATTATATTCTTGAATATATCTATAATTATGCTGTAAGCAGTGATTTATTTTAAGCTTCTCCTCTATTTGAGTTTGAATGTTGCTGATTTCTTGGCTGTTTGCTGGTATCTGATTGGGTGAAGGTGAAGGTCGGTGGGGAAGAGTTCCAGTGTGCCGTTCTGCTGTTTTTGTGTGTGTATATAATAAACAATAACTTCTTTCACTGCTTCAGAACATTCACAGCAACCTTCCTCCTGAAGAAACCTTCCAAGCTTCCATCAGACTGAATGATTTATTATTATTATTATTATTATTATTATTATTATTATTATTATTATTATTATTATTATTATTATTATAGTTGCAACTTTTTATTCTCTATCAGTGTAATATTATTAAATAAACACATGCAGATGAATTAATGATGTTTTTATGTTGTGAAATGTCTGTGTGTGTGTGTGTGTGTGTGTGTGTGTGTGTGTGTGTGTGTGTGTGTGTGTGTGTGTGTGTGTGTGCAGGAGGTTAGAGGGTGTGGTTTTTAACTGCAGCTGTGACATTCGGTGGATCCAGCTGTGGCAGCAGAGAGGAGAAGCAGGTCTTCACAACCAGCAGCTTTTCTGTTACACGGGCTTCAGTCAGATTTCTCTACAGCTGCTTAACATTTCCCACTGTGGTATGCTATTATTAGGAATAGCAGTGGTAGTGGTAGTAATAGAAGTATGTCTTCTAATCTACATACATGAGCTTAGCAAACCCTATGATTGGCTAATGTCAGGTGTTAGAAAGTGCACTGCTTAGACATCTCTCTCTCCCTCTCTGATGATTCCCTCTGACTCCTTCCTCTGACACCTACCTCTGATGCCTTTCTGTGACTCTTCTTTCTGACTACTCATTGCCTCCATTCACTACATTGACATATCTCCGTTGTCTATGTTTGAGCAGATGTTCCAGAAATCAGTGTGACACACAGCAGCTTAACGGTGAATGAGGGTGATCGGGTCACCATCACGTGCAATGGATCGGGAGTCCCAGTTCCTGATGTGGACTGGAAGGTTAACTCGCTGCATTCAATCAGCACACAACAGGTAAACCCTCTGAATAGCAGTGTGTGTGTGTGTGTGTGTGTGTGTGTGTGTGTGTGTGTGTTATATGGGATCATTTTTAGTGATGCTCTTGTTTATTTTTAGGCCACTCAAATTCCTCCTCATGTGCACTCATTGACGTTAACCCTGTTTAACGTTAGTCGAGAGGATAACCTGTCCCTGCTGCCCTGCACCACCGAAAACATTGTGGGCATGAGCAACGTGTCCGTCCCCCTTTTTGTCCAGTGTGAGTCACCTTTTCTACTTCTGTCTGTCGTTCTTCCTCCTTCTGTTCCTTTATATGGATTCTACTTTCTAGCATATTTCTTTACTTTTGTTTCTATAATTACTACATCCGGTTTTCCAGGTTTTACACTAGATGATATTTACAAATGAAGCCAAATTTGGGTAAGAAATTTTAGAATTGGCCAGTTGATACAATGTGGAGTTAATTGATTGTAATTTGCTTGTTTATTGGATGTGGCTGTAGTTATGATTTTATCATTTAGGTACAGTTTTGGTAAACAGTATCTGAGCAACTCTATGGACACTCGGGGAAGCTGGCGCCCGTCTCAGCCGACTTTGGGAGAAGATGGGGTACACCCTGGTCAGCTCGCCAGGCCATTGTCAACACACACACAACCATTCACACTTACACCTAGGGGGGATTTGAAACAGCCAGTTAACCTGCTGTGCATGTTTTTGGACCCACGCAAGCAGTTGACACACAGAAACTCCTGAGCCCGGGAATCAAACCCAGGCCTTCTTGCTGTGAGGCAGGCATGCTAACCACTGTACTCACAGGGATACTGAAGCTAAAAACAACTGAATTCATCAGGTGCCAAATATCACGCATCGTCCATCATTTATCACCATGAAAGTCTGTTGCACAAAGACAAAGCCACGACTCCAAAACCGGGATAAAGACCCAAGACTGAAGCCGATATGTGATCATCTAGCTTTTGTAGAAGAGTTTTCTGATCAGATGAAGCAAAACTAGAACTGTTTGTATGTGGTGAGTGTATGGAAAAGAGTGAGGTGTGAAGTATTGGGGTGATAGTATTATACCACTGGTTATCTAGAAATACTGAACAGACACTTCAGTATCATCCAGGAAGTTCAGACCTGGTTATTATTGGCTATTCCAGCAGGACACTGACCCTCAGCAAACCTCCCAAATGAGTGGATTGATCTGAAAACATGAGCATGGAGGCTGACAAGTTGAAGCAAATCACTGGACAAATCACTGGACACCTAGTCCCTATGACTGTCTTTGCACTTTTTTACTCCCACCCTCACCGAAGGTGCGTGGAGTGGAAGCTGTAGAAATGGGTTCTGTCTGTCCATCTGTACAACTTGAAAAAATTTTAAAATTAAATATAGGTTTAGCAAAGTTGGTGCATGGAAGCCCCCTCAGGGGCAAATAGGGTGAGACGGCATATGTGTCACCTTGACCTTGTTTCAAGGCCACAGGGTCACTTTTCACAATTGTCAAGGTTAGTGTAATAACTTTGAAAGGAAATGACACAGGATCAGCAAATTTGGTGACAGGGTTTCCCCCAGGAAGTTCTTGCTTAGGATTGTATATGGGGGCTCTTAACCTTGTTTCAAGGTCACAGAATCAAGTTAGTAATTTTATACTATATTGGGATAAATATATAAACATCATACTTTGACTTTACATTTTTTGACAAATATTTTTATATGGTTCTACCATCAGGAGCGTCTGGTTCCCTGTGGTGTATTTTCTTTCCCTCTGAGATATTTCGAAAGTATATAAATGAGTAAACGAAAGCAAATGATATTGTCATTTTTAGAGGCAGCAATTCCTAGGTGGCGGCACAGTGGCGCAGTGATTAGCACGTACTCCTCACAGCAAGAAGGCCTGGGATTGATTCCTGAGCTTGGGTGTTTCTGTGTGGGGTTTGCACGTTCTCCCACAGTCCAAAAATACGCACAGTAGGCTAACTGGCTGTTCCAAATTATCCCTAAGTATAAGTGTCAATGGTAAAGTGTGTGTGTGTGTGTGTGTGTGTGTGTGTGTGTGTGTGTTGGCCTTGCAATGTCTGGCGAGCTGTTCAGGGTGTACTTTGCCTTCGCCCAGCGTCGGCTGAGATGGACGTCAGCCTCCCCAGATTCAGAAAATGAATAAATGAAATCATTCCTCAGCCCTAAACAGAACTCTGTCTTATCAACTTATTGGTGGATCCAATGTGTTTTTATCTGACTTCACCGCTGAAGGTATTCCAGTTACACAGAGATATGAGAGGTGGTTTGTGTATTTACATTTCTAGCTAACGCTGTTGTCTAAAATGGCTATAAGATAATACTCTTCACACTCAATACATATTGACCGAGACATGTGCAGACATTGAGGGCAAATCAATCTTTGTTTCTATTTGTGTCAGACTCCATTCTCTTGATCCCTAACCCCTCCATTCTCATCTTCATAATCATTTTCTCCATCTCCATTTTCATCCTCTTTGTCTCTTCATCCCCTTTTTTTCCTACTCCTTCCTCTCTACTCCCTTCTTCATCTCCATTTTCTTTAACTCCAACTCTTCTATCTCCATTTCCATCCTCTCCATCTTTCTGTCTCTATGGCCATTCTCTCCAGCTCCATCCTCTCTATCGCCATCTCAGTCCTGTCCTTCTCCATCCCTTTTGTTGCCATTTTTATTGTCTCTATCCCCATTCTTATCCTTTTCATCTCCACTGATTTTATCTCCAGCTTCATCCTCTTCATCTCCATCCTTTTCATCCCTGTCTCCATTTTCTCCATTTCCACTTCTTGTATCTCCAGTCTGTCAGAAAGAAATACACATTTCAAGCTGTAGAAAACTGAAATTCTCAATAGTCTTTCTGACTTAACAAGGAGCTGATCTGCCCACTAATGGATGTCTCAGAAGTCGGAGGTGGATTTCGAAGTATGCGGGTGGAAGGATGTAGACAGTAATTTGTTTTTAAGATGATGGTGATTACAGGATGCAAGGATCTGACAGGTGATGAGGGGATGAGTGTTACAATGATAATGTGATCATGATGAAGATTTCATTGAGGACTTAATACTGTATGTTCAGAAGACTGAGGCCTGCTCTATGTTGTACATGATTAGAAGGGGAGATTGGATGTTGGATGTTAAGGTTGATGTAGACGTGAGAACAACTTCAGATAATACTTTGTGTTGTGACACAGACATGACCACGTTGTAATTGTGATATTGTATGGTCATATTTGAGGAATAAAGCACTCCATAAAATGTTTCTGTCTGTTTTCTTTTTAAAAGCCATATTTCTCCGTTTATCTTTCACAGTCCCTCCCACTATTGTGCGTTTTGAGAACCCGGAGAAATGGCATGATGTTTGCATGATGTTCATCGTCCGAGGCCAGCCTCTACCCACAGTGCGCTTCTTCTACAGAGATGTTGAGCTGCCGCAGACTGAGTACATGCGTATGGAGGCTGACGTTTATCGGGACTCGCTGGAGGGTTGCCTCATCTTCAAAAACCCCACCCACCACAACAACGGCAACTACACACTAGAGGCTCACAACTTACTGGGCGTGGCCACCAAAACAGTCTACGCCCACTTCATGGGAGCACCATTTGATGGTAAGAATCAATTTGTAATCATTAACATTCATAGAAAATCAATCAATTGATAGATGGATGGATTAATTGATTGATATTAAAAATAACTGGTACTGAATATGTACATCTAGATAAAGATCTCAGTCTCAGATAGGGGGTGAAAAGGTGTCATAAGGCAGTGTTATCATCATCATCAGTTCTTTTGTGTGTGTGTGTGTGTTTGTGTGTGTGTGTGTGTGTGTGTGTGTGTGTGTGTGTGTGTGTGTGTGTGTGTGTGTGTGTGTGTGAGTGTGGGATGTGTTATTCACTAGTACAGAAACAATGATAAAGACATAAGACAAACACTTTAAGTGTGAAAAGGTTATTAATGGGACATGATAGAAGGAATTCTCATAGGGATCTTTTGGTGTGCGTCTGTATGTGTGTATGTGTGTGTGTGTGTATGTGTGTGTTTTTGTGTGTCTGTATGTCTGTGATATACTAATATAATTTTTCTTTATCCTTAGGAGACTATGTGGAATATAGTGAGTATACATCCACTCACATTGTCACATTTTCATTATATTACAAGCAGGCAAATAGACAGATCAACAGACATACAGGCTAACAGGGAGACAAACAAACAGACAAATGGACATATAGGTAGATATATAAAAAGTCAGGCAGACAGCTAGATAACTGGAGAGATAGATGGGTATACATGGATGTAGAAAATAAACAGATTGAAAGACAAACAGACAACTGGACATATAGGTAGCAGGCAGACAGGTACATATAAAAAGTGACAGACAAAAAGACTTTTACAGGCAAAATAACATATAGAGAGCTGGCACAAAAACATTGAAAGACAAATCAACAAACAGACGGACACACAGACTGAGAGGTGGACATACAGATAGACAGATATACAGACAGAAAGATGGACAAGTGAACAGACAGGCAGAGAGAGGAATAGGTTGGTGCTTTGTTGATGCACAAGTAAAAATTACTTTACTATTTTAGTAAATATTTTGTAAAAATATTACTATAGCATTAATTCATATACAGACACATACAAGTACTGTATGTGTAACCTGCTGGTGTTTGTATGTGTGTGTGTATGTGTGTGTTTTGTGTTGTGTTGTGTTGTGTTGTGTTCACAGTTCACCCCTCAGCTCACTCTCCTGTGAGTCCGAGTCCTACTGGTGCCGCACACCGTCCTGAAGAAGACACATTTGGGGTGAGAGTGTGCTCATTAAGATTTAACATTTATTCTGTGAATAAATTGTAACTAAAATCATTAATATTCTTTTCTTTATGTTTTTGGCATGAGGTTTGAGTTGTGTGTTCGAGTTTTAGTTGCCTTTTTCAATTCAATTTCATTCAGTTTTATTTGTATAGAGACTTTTACAATTGACATTTTCGCAAAGTAGCTTTACATAGTAAGAGCAAATTTGGTAAAGAACATTTCTCTATAAACCCTGCACATCTCCAAAGAACAAGCCTGTGGAGACGGTGGCAAGGAAAAACTCCCTGAGTTGACACGAGGACGAAACCTTGAGAGGAACCAGACTCAAAAGGGAAATCCATCCTTGTTTGAATGAAACCAGATGAAAATACAAATGTAGCAGAAACTTTACTATAGTTTAAGATAAGGTGGTTATCTATTGACTGTAATGGTGATTGCAGTTCTAAATGATTTTAGTATTAGAGTTTCTTTATTAACAGAAATTTCATAAATATTCAGAGAATAACTGCAAAAAGCAACATCCTCAAGATGTCCTCTGAATATAGCATAGTAAATGTTATTAACATGAAACTAAACACCCTTCTTTGAGATGATACTCTGATGCTCTAGCTCAAATTTGGCGGGTCTGTTGGAATTGCTACAAATATGACAAATTCATATCTCAAGAGTGCTTCATATATTTTGTATTAAACTTGATGGGAAGATTCTAGGGCCACTCCTGTGGCCCCCCCTTCAAGGGTGTTGTGATTGCTTAAAGTTGGCAAGGCCTATTATGCTAACAATGACAATGATTTGAATTTACCCAATAGCTTTAACTGAATACACTTAAAATTACATGGTAGACAGACAAAGCCTAATAGCCAAAAATTAAACCTGTGCACCACCGGGCCATATAGTGGAACTCGCGCAACATTTTCATCATTTTATTTGTTTTAATTTTTATTCAGCCTTTCAGTTTTACAAGTATAGTGCATGAATAGTTTTAGTTTTAAGGACTTTTTAGGGAAAGTGTTTGTTTTGTGTGTTTTTTTTTAATATTAGTCTTAGCAATTACTGTATCATCTTAATCTTCACAGTGGTACAGCAACTACAATACAAACTGTCTTAATTTCACTTAATAAAATTATTTGTTTTCACTGCCAGTTTTAGTCTAAGTTTATTTTAGCTATATTAACCCTTCTCTATACATTCCCCAAATCATTACTAACAGCCCGTTACACTAAATACTGAATAGGAATGAATAGAATGAATTAGAATGGATTGTAATTGGTTAGGAGTTGTTGCTTTATTTCCTGAGTAGTATGAAGGTAATAAAACTTTGTGCTATTTTTAGACCCTATAATGTTATGATTGTGAGGTCAGAACCTGTTATCTTTCAAAACTTTTAATGTTGCTCACATAAGTACAGTTAAACAGTAAATCGTGAAAGGGGGCAGCGTTAACATGTAGGAATAGATTAATTACTAAATTGGTTTAAAATGGTCTGTGGAGTATTTTATTTATTTATTTATTAATTTTGCCCTGGCAGGAAGTAAGGGAAGCAGCAGGTACCAGAATAAACCCAGAGAAGAACGAAGGACATTTAAACTTGAGTTACTTTAATCCTCTTTATAGCTTGCTTTCATTTTTCTCTCCTTTGTCCTTTGTAGCCTGTGTGATTTTTACAGCTGCTTAAAAATGTAATTTAGCTCATGGTTGTGTTGTAATTGGCTGGATGGAGATTAGGGAGGTTTTTAATAGCAGTGCATTCGGGTAGTCAAGCCTCTGAGCGTTTGGAGGTCTTAATTATAGAGAACATTTTTTTTTTTTACTTCGGATGACTTTATTGCAGGTTTTTGTCTGCTTTTATATTCTATTTAACTCTGTATTTTTACATAGTATTCTGTGTTGTCGGGGCAGTAATGAGCCCAAAGCTCAGTTGATTGTTTTCTTTGTGCTCAAGGAAGGATGTGTTTACACCTCGTGAATCTGATTCCTCAAATCTTCTGCTGCATTAAAAATAGAAGTGAGACACACTAGTAATACACAGATCAGCAATGATACAACACACACACACACACACAAACACAGCCTAAATGAATGAAAGAAAAAAAAAAGAAAAAAAGACAGAAAGAAAGGTATAGATGTGGATGATAGCCAGAATATCTCTCCAAATCCACAGTGTATCTCTGAGCAAGAAAATTTTTATTTTGTCCATTTTTATTATTTTTTTACTGCAATCTGAATATTCCAAATGTCTTATTAAAGTCTGTATATGGAAGAAATACTCGAGTAATAAAAGTTTCATGCCACTTTAGCACTCGATCATGTGTGGAGAGAAAGTTCGTTAAATCTTGTTTGTCCACGGATTGGAGCATGAAAACGTCTTTATATAAACGGTCTGGAAGTCAGGCTAATCCTCTCATACTCTCGCAGTGTGTGTGTGTGTGTGTGTGTGTGTGTGTGTGTGTGTGTGTGTGTGTGTGCGCGCGCGTGTGTGTGCTTTTGATAATACAGTCCTTCGGCCAGAAATC
>JAOUQZ010000031.1:942064-954714 GCA_028564935.1 Neosilurus hyrtlii
CCCCCCCCCCCCCCCCCCCCCCCCCCCACACACACACACACACACTCACACACACACACACAACCATTCATACTCACACCTAGGGTCAATTTGGAAGTGCCAGTAAGCCAAACATGCACGTTTTTGGATTGCAGGAGGAAACCAGAGTATGGAGAGGAAACCCACACAAGCAAAGGGAGAACATGGGGGACTCTGGGAGTCAAACCCTGGACCTTTTTGCTATGAGGTGGATGTGCTATTTCAAAATCTTAAAAAGGAAAGAAAGGTTTTTATATGGAAAACACTTTCCTCGACCAGAACCCACGTCCGGCGTTTCAGATTGTTACAGGAGGAGCGAGGAAACCGTAGTACCTGGAGATAACACATGCAGGCACAGAGAGAACATGCAAACTCCACACGGAATTGCCCCGAGCCCGGGAATAGAACCCAAGACTTTCTTGCTGTTAGGCGGACGTGTTCACCGTGTAAACACTCCCACTAAAGGAATGGGATAGAAATTGATGAACCTTCTTAGTGATGTGTGTGAGCTCAGTGTTGCTTGCAGGTATGTGTGTGTGTGTGTGTGTGTGTGTGTGTGTGTGTGTGTGTGTGTGTGTGTGTGTGTAAATAGACGTAATGCTCACCATCACAAGAGCCATTGTGCTCCATGTTGACTCAGTCTTGTAACTGGTTAATCCATTACTACTGTCTCTGAGTGGCGTGTAAATAATGACGAGGGTTTGGTGAGTAAAACTTTCCCACGTTGGGATTACAAAGGTGTTGTGGTGAGCACGTCCACCTCACAGCAAGGTCCTGCTTTCAAGCCCTGTGATTGCATGGGTGTCATCTGGATACTCCTGTTTCCTGCTGCTGTCCAAAGACATGCACATTAGACTAACTGGCTATTCCGAATTGCCCCGAGGTGTGAGTGAGAATATGAATGGTTGTGTGTTTTGGCCCTGTGAGGGACTGGTGAGCCTTTGCCCAGAGTTGGCTGAGATAGGCTCAGGATAGGGTGCTATTAGGACTCATATCAGATGCCTAGTGCTCTACAAGTACATGGAGTGTAGGAACCTTTATTTATGATCCAGTATAGTGCACCTTATAAAGAGCGCAGAGTGTGCTGGGATTTAGGATTCAGCTGTGAATAGAGTTCCACCCATCGCCGACCAGCCAGGGCGAGCTGTCCGACACTGAGTTATTGATTTAGCTCTAGTGTAGGGTGTAGTGTGAAGTGTGTAGTGCACATTATTTCTTTCCTGCGTTCGTGTTTTTGTATGAAAGTGATTTGAACAATTACAGGACATTTCACATTTCATGAAAACGGTAAGAATATAGATCTGCTAAAGTGCACGCTTTATATGTTTCGTTCTTACATTTATTTCTGCAACATCCTGCTTTGTTGCTTTCAAAGTGGAAAACAGCACACACACACACACACACACACACACACACACACACACACACACACACACAGAGCGAAGTCTTTGTGCTCAGACGACGGGATGTTTTTTCTCCTGCAGGCGTCATGAAGCTAATCAATAAGCCAGTGCAACATTGCAGGCATGTAGTGTGTGTGTGTGTGTGTGTGTGTGTGTGTGTGTGTGTGTGTGTGTGTGTGTGTGTGTGTTCGTTGTGGCGCCACACTGTCACAATCAGGACAAATGGCGACCGGCGAGTCTTTAAAACAGCTTCAGTGGAGGTGTTGTTCAGAGCGAGAGTGTGAGTAAAATAATCCACACACACATTCACGTGTTTATTTGGATCGAGGGAGTACAAACCTTCAGATGTTCTCCTCATCCACATCACAAGCTGGCCAAGCAAATTTTATTCCATATTTTCCCTCCCTGAGGAGAACCTGATGCAGAGGAGATTGTGATAAGGAGTGTTTTTGAGGTTCTGAATGAGAATCGTTGTTTTAATTCAGATGTAAGTGTCTACAGGAGGTCATTAGAAGGAAGGCAGCAAAGGGAGGAGGAGGTAGATACTGGACTATTCTCATGGGGTTGATTGCCCAAAGCAGAAGACCTTCTGTACTCCAGTCCCAAGCTGTCATGGGAACCAAATGAGCGCTCGAAAACACCAGATCCTTCAAAGGAGAGACCTGCATGACCGAGTCAGGCCACAGGAGCACAGACTCGAGTGTGAGTGTCCAGAAATACACGTGTGTTGTCAGACGATGTGAGTCCTGAGCTCTCCAGAGAGATGACAAGATCATGATGACAGGATGCACTCGGGGGGATATACAGCAGATACCACGGAGCAGCTCGGGTTTCTGGTGATGAACTGGCATCCATGATGAGATGTCAGGTCAGGGTTGAACCCAGGATTCTGAGGCTGTGAGGTCTTGGCAGTGGAAGCAGTAACCAGGCTGGAAACAACACACGTGAACGTCCAAACCAGAACCAATCAAACATCTCTCACACTACAGGAGGGCGTCTATCAATCCTTTATGAAAGCACAATTAGTGTGTTTTTGTTAGTCAGCTTTATTTAGTGGTAATAAACAGCACATCTACCTCAGAAAATGTTTGTGTATTTCCTGCTGCACCGTTTGTCTCTTAAAGCTGTGACTCATCACAGCAATATTATTCGTATACTAGAAAACATTTACACGCCTCATAAATCTCTCGCTTAAAAACCACCGCTGATTATCTATCATCATGATTCAGCCAGTAAAATAGCTAAAGCAGAAAGTGAAACATCCATTTTACAGCCCGGGAGAGATGGTTCTCCCAGCGGTACTTCATCTTCCTCTGTTCTCTGACTCCTCCTCTTCTTCGAAAAATACCCGAGCGCACGCTCAGGAAGGTTTTCTCCAACACACAGCTGCATGGTGAGCACCAAGGCTCCTCCTGACGAGCTTCTTCTCTCTGACACACAACACCTCAAACATCCCCTCAACTCTCCCGGGTCCTGTGTGCTCATGCTAATGTAGCAGATTAGCTTTGTATTTAAAATGCTAGCTTGCTCTTACGATGGCGGTGGCCAGTGCAGTGTTAAAATGACTAACATCGACTCATATTTGTGAGTCATGAGCGTTGTTATCTGACAAATGTTGGTGAAATGCAACGTTCGCCTCTGTCATTAGTGTCGTTTAGTGACAATTAGCAACATTTGCATGAATGTTTGCAAAAGTTTGCGAAAGTCAGTTGGTGAACATCAGTGACAGTAATCAAATAGTATTTTAGCAAAGGATGATTAGTAACGTATTTGCCACTCTTGAACATTTGAGATCTTTTACCAGCTCTGGGTAAAATACCAGATAAATAACAGACCAATCTTCAGGAGTGTCGGGCTGCGTTCAGGAGACCTCACATAAACAGTGAAACGTGAATAATGCGGGGCCGAAAAGAGAGAGTAAGAATGAAAGCATGTCCATACAGATTTCTGTGAGGACTCTGATTGGGGGAACACACACACACACACACACACACACACACACACACATTGTTTAAGCTAGCTCTGCTCTGATACGATTAGCAAAAAGAGATGGTTCTGAGAGAGACGAGTCCTTCTGCTGATTTAGAGACTTGTAGCGAGTAAAGAGCTTTCTCATTACACTATAACAACTAATATGAACACACACACACACACACACACACACACACACACACACAGAGACACACTTTAAAATACACAAGCAATCTCACATACACACTACTGCTCTGATTTAGGCAAAATAAGATTGAGAGAGAGAGAGTGCGAGACAGAGTGAGAGAGAGAGAAAGTGAGTATAGAGAGAGAGAGAGAGAGAGAGAGAGAGAGAGAGAGAGCGAGAGAGGCAGAGCGAGAGAGTGAAGGTGGAACAGGGGTCAGGGCAGACGTGTAGGTGAGACACACAAAGGATGTTGAAAAAGCAGAGGATGAGAGGGGGAGGGGGGAGAGAGCATCTTCAAAATGGAAATGGACAGCTGGTCATCCTGCTGTCCACTGACCTCTAAGATCAAGGTCACTGACCAGAGCAAGGACACACACACACACACACACACACACACACACACACACACACACACACACACTGACCAACGCCATAATGACCGCAGTGCCATATGCAGGGTCAAACTCAAATCTGCTCATCAGTCACTCGAATGACACAAAGTGACGTTTTCACTCCTCCACGAATTCATTAGTGTTAATTAAAGCAAATTAATGACACATCCATCTAAACCAACGTCCCACGAGTGCTGAACGTTCCGAAATTATGCCGAGTCCATGTCATGCTTGAGATGTGGAGTTCGTGCAGTCACAAATAGGAGCTGTTTATATCTCCTCAGATGCAGGAACTAGCTGTTTCTATGGCAACACTTTATCATCAACTTGAATTCCCATCCCAAATTCGTCCTTATGCTTGTAAATGATAACGTCGTCACATCAGTGCGTAATTCTGTAGCAGTCCATTCCATGATAAAGCACAAGAGCTAGAATCCCCGTCCTATAGCTGACTAATCATTTGTTGCTATGGCAACACTCAAACACTCACATCCCTATACGGCATTTGGAAACCGCACAGACTTTATTTGATGTCCTAACTTTGTACAAGTCATTTCCATGGCAACACAATATGATACTGTCAGCTAGAATTCACGTCTGGGATTCGTTTATATATTTGTGAATAATTGTGTGATCAAGTCATTGGGTAATAAAACAAACAGTGTTTCCATGGCAACACAATATCATCAGCTGGAATTCCTATTCCAGTATGTTCACATGACGATGTCAAAATCGTAAGAGATTTTACTCGGAGCTAGTTATCTTCCTGGATGGTTGTTTCCGTGGCAACACATCAGCACACTTCCCATCCCACATCTGCTCTGTTTACAGAAAATTCTGACTTCCAATCCAGGTGTCGCTGTGTACCAGATGTGATGCACCAGCACATTAATCACGTAAACACCAGAACACATCTTTACTCGGGTGATTAAGAGAAATTATATAACCATTAAATCCTTTAAAGGAACTTTAAGTGTGTGAGTGGTGTCACATCAACAAATACCTGCCTTGTACCTTTAGCCAGGCTTAACATTGTGTACCTTTAACTCATTCTGCATTTTAAATGGCTTGGCATGTCTAGAAATACAGATATGAGGTGTGGCTAGAGGCAGGACACTAAAGCATAAACTCAGAATGGTATTTATTCAGGAAAATATATCAGCAACCGTCGTCTGTTTTCAGAGCAGTCTGTTACCCAAACACTGAGACGAGGGTTAAAACCAGGCAGGAACTCAAGAAACAACTAGGGATGGAAGGGGTACTTTAAAATGTATTTTAATACAGTTACTAATTACTTGTTAAACACATGGTCAGTAACCGAAACCAAGAATCTGTGCAAGTGCAGATAAGATGTTTTTTTTCAATCCACAGTCCAATGCCTGAAGTATGTTAGCAGGCAGAGATCAATCAGGCAGAGATTTGGCACACAGTTTGGCACACAGTTTATCAAAAGCAAATCCAAGATCAGTTTCGGTAAACAGACAACAGGCAGTTTTGGTGAACAGGCAATGATCATACACACTGCAAGAAACAGGCACAGATCAAACACAAGGACGCCTTGGACAGGTGTGGGCATCGTATGCTACTCACCTGCTGTCAGATGGAAAATGTTGTTGTTGACCCTTGTTGTTGTGGAGTTTTGAACATGTTCAGTATTTTTTCCATCTCGTAGGTAAGTCCGGAAGTCAGGTCTATTTCCTAAATCTGTTGTTCGATGGTGTCCTACTGCTACGTTATGATAGACATAGGGATTTCATACGCGTTTTAGATCATCTGATGCACTCTGTACCATGTGGTTTTCTTACAATAGTCCTATGATTTCCTCTACGGTAAACCCACAGGACCTCCTTATATACCTTACCCAAACCTCCCCCAAACCTACACCAGTCCTTTCCGTCCTAACGCTGGTAAATTTGTACTACAAAAACAAATAAAAATAAAAATAAAATCACATGCTCTATGTAAAAGAAGCTTCAGGAGTCTTTAATTAGTGCGCTTGGTGATCGGTTGTATTGAGAACAGGTGAGGGTGTGGTCATGTGATGAATGTCAGTAGTCAGGTGACTGACATTGGTGCATGGATCTTGGGTAGTGTAGTGTGTGTCTGGTTGAGTGCTGCAACCAGCAGGGGTACACTCTGAACAGCTCGCCAGGCCAATGCAGGGCAACACACACACACACACACACACACACCTAGGGTCACATGTCCTTGAATGTCTTTATGGGAGGAAACTGAAGTACCCGAAGGAAACCCACACAAGCACAGAGAACACATGCAAACTCCACACAGAAACACCCTCACAAGCCCTGGACTCGGACCCGGGACCTTTTTGCTGTGAGGTGGACATGCTAACCACTACATCACTGTACCGCCCTAAACACAGAAAATAACATTTGTCATTTACCTTTTAATTCAAACTCAAATATCTTTAACACAATGTTGTCTTTTATTAAAATTTTTGTATTTAAAGATATATGTAGTGAGTATAAAGTAAAAACACCCCGAATGCTATAAAGAGGATAAGAAACAAGGGAAAGATGCACATACCTCATTACAGTACACAAATACAAAATGAAATTCCCTACAATTCGTACAACTAACCACACACACACACACACACACACACACACACACACACACACACACACACACACACACACTCACATGGTGGCCCTGTGGGTGTTTATGTGTGTGTTATTACTGGTTTATGATGCTGCTGAGAGGAGAGGAGGTTTAATCAGCGTGAGTGGAAGAGGTATAAGTAGAGAGAATGAGGGAGGGTGAGAGACAGAAATGAACTGAAAGAGTGAGAGAGGATGAGTAAAGGCAGCATGAAAGAGAGAGAGAGAGAGAGAGAGAGAGAGAGAGAGAGAGAGAGGGAGAGGTGCTGAAGGCATGTTTATGCTGGCCAAGAAAACACACACACACACACACACACACACACACACACACACACACACACACACACTGATTGATTAACTAATCCCAAACCAACAATGCGGCTCCTCCTTCTGCGTTAAATAGGAATCAATTAACACACCCAGAGGATTATGGGATATGTGGTGTTTGAGCAAGGGAAAATGGCGGATTTGTTAAAACGCAAACGAGCGCCATCTTTACCATCTTACAACACCTGAAGTGAATTTATAGCATTTACACAAACACACACACACACACACACACACACACACACACACACACACACACACACACACACACACACATACACACACACAGAATTCAATTCAATTCATTGAATTTATTGTGCCTTTTACAATTGACATTGTCGCAAAGCAGCTTTACAGAGTAAAAGTCATTTAAAAAGGAATTTAAACATTTTTCTACACCCCCCCCCCACACATATATGAATAATATAAGAATGGCATAACACACATTGCTACATTAATTCATATGTGTTTTATAAAAGCGACACTTCAGTGAGAAATAAACCCAAATGTGAAGAAAGGAACAGAAAGTGTGTGTGTGTGTGTGTGTGTGTGTGTGTGTGTGTGTGTGTGTGTGTGTGTGTGTGTGTGTGTGTGTGTGTGGTGCACAGACCTTAGAAAATTATTGCTATTGATTTCTTTCCTTCGAGACGCAGTAACCTCACCAGCTGGGACATTTCAGCAGGAGGAGGACGACGCCACGCAAACACACTTCTCTGTTTCCTCTGTCTGTCTGCTTTAACCAGAGACAGCGCATCATTTCTTCACTCCGGAGCGAGAATATACACAGATTAGAATCAGCGCTAAAACTATCAGGTACACTTACTAAACAATTACAGCACCAGCATAAACATTTTATATCAATATGTTTTACAAATACACTGCATTTTATTTATATATTATAAACTGCAGATAGAGCAGAGACTTTTATTTATTTATACACACTTAATGACATCATTCATTTAAACAGTCATTTCTGATTGGTCAATGTGTCAGCCGCATTTTACAGTTTGCTACTTCAGTGTAACAGACGGTTACTATGCAACATGTCATTAGCAGAAGCAATAAAATCTTTTTTCAAATCAAGAGCACTCAGAGAACGCAAACCTCCACCAAACCTAGAAATGATATGATATGATGACAGACGATACAATACGATACGATGTGATATGATACAATAAGATATGACCAGAAAAGATATGATCTGATACCATATGATACAATACATTACGCTTCAATACGATATAATCCGATATAATCCGATTTGATCCGATAAGAATCAATATGATACAATACCACTTTATTATCAGATTTTAGTTTTGTGTCCCTGAACATTCAGTCCAAAAGAAAATTTGCACATAACTGAAGGTACATTTACACACATAACCTCTTCATGACATACAATTTAAGTTTATACAAGAAAAATTCTACATTCATATATAACCTACTTACAGTATAACTAAAACATCTACCACGTTAACTCTGAACAATTCTGTTCCCTGATAGAGCGCTGTGTGCCAACAGCCCCATCCTCAATCCTGACTCAGAGTCTTCAAATTACAACAACAATTCAATAAAAATTACCTCGGCGTTCTGAGCGGAATATAAATTACACTCAGACACAAACCTGAGAGCGCGCCAGTGGAAAACAGAGCCCAGGTCGATACCCATACCTGATTTACATGATTTAAATATTGATAAAAACATTCTTGAGTGACTTCAGCACAGAATCCTACAGAAAACATGAATGTTTCATGATTACACAGATTTAACACATCGCAGATTATATATTTCAGATAACAGACAGCAAAAGAGAAGAAAGGGATCCGCCCCACGTGCTCCCTATGTCCCCAGTCCTCTCTTTCCCAATACCTACGTTCCCCAGTCCCTATGGGGTTAGGGTTAATGTTAGGGTTAGTGTTAGGGTTAGGGAACACAGGTATTGGGGAACATTGGTATTGGGGAACATAGGCACTGGGGAACATTGGTACTGGGAACACCGGCACCAGGGAACATAGGCACCGGGGGACATAAGTTCTGGGGAACATAGGTACTGTTGAAAATGAAGAAAAACAGTACAAATGAATGAAAATGATGAGAACAAGAGAAATGAGGAGGAGAAAAGGATGCCAATGGAGAGAAAATATAGATGTGGGAATGAAAAGAAAAGCAAGAGAAGAAAGAAAGAGATATGAAGAAAAAAAGAAATGAAACAGGAATAGAACAGAAAACAAAGAAGGAGAGAGAGAGAGAGAGAGAGAGAGAGAGAGAGAGAGAGAGAGAGAATAAGGTGAATCTGAATAAAGACAGAGAGAAGAGAAGGAGAAAACAGAAGGAAAGACTGGAGGAAGAAAAGGCAATAGAGGAGGAAAAAGAGGAGATGAGATGGAGAATAAATATATGATTATTATATAAATAAATAAAAGAAAAATGAATGGTTAAAAAAAGATACATTCAATAAATAAGAGAGAAAATGATTTTGTATTTTTTCCAGTGATTTTTCCCTCATGGATTTTTACACAGTTATATTAAAATACACAATGCACTCACTTTCTAACCAATTACATGCTAAACAACATGCTAGCTAACATGTAGCTTTAACTGTTTTACACACAATGTAAAGATACAGAGGCATTAAATATTACACCCAAATAACAAGAAGGTTAACATTTTCCTCAGATGTTCTGGCAAATTAGTGAAAAATATGTTCCAGGTGGATAAAATTACAGTGTTATTACACTTAGCATTAGCCGCTAATCCAGCTAACCGCTAAGCAGCTAGTTTCAGTTGCTCCTGCCCTTTCCCTTATTTTTAACTTTTTGTTCTTACTTTGAATTTTTATTTATTTCTTTTTTAATTTTATTTTTTTACACACTTTCCTCCAGGATGAGTGAAATATTCTGATTTTGATACTTTCTTTTCAGGAGATCATTCTACAGAGATTTTGCAAAAGATTTTAGTTAGGGTTCTTTTTGCCCACCAAGCTGTATAAGCTTTGGTCATAAATTGGTTGAAAGCTGCTTTAATATCTGTATTTATTTGTGTATTTATTTAATCAAGCACATTTAATAATTTTTATGATTTACTTTGCTCTAGAATATGATGTTACATGACTGCAGCAAGACATCTGTCCAGCCTAGAATGGAAATGTTCGTCTCTAATCAGCTGTAAAAAGTTTAATTCATAATTGATAAAAAAAAACAGTTAATCAGAAGTGAAGTTATCTGTTGTTGTTCGAATTAGGCGTTCGAATTGTTAGCGACAAGGCTTTGTCCATGACTGCACACTGCCAGGCTTATCACTGCTGTATAAGCTAACTAGCATGTAGCTTTTAAGGCAAACTGAAGATACGGTGACATTATAAATGACACAAAAATATCAAGAATGTCAACATTTTCCTTAGATCTGTTGATAAATAAGTGAAAAAATGCTCCAGAAGCTTAAATTACACTTTATGTACAGATAGCATAAAACTTTAATCCAATTTACAATCTGAATGCATGAGATCACTGTTGCTAGGTAACCAAGCACCATGTACACGGACAAGCTTCTCACTGCTGTATTAACTAGCTAGCATGTAGCTTTGAATTCTATGTAAAACAATGTAAGGATACAGTCGTGTAAAAATGA
Organism: Neosilurus hyrtlii; assembly: GCA_028564935.1. Classification (NCBI taxonomy): domain Eukaryota; kingdom Metazoa; phylum Chordata; class Actinopteri; order Siluriformes; family Plotosidae; genus Neosilurus; species Neosilurus hyrtlii. The sequence continues at coordinate 952,611 of JAOUQZ010000031.1, forward strand.
CACAAAAATGTCAGGAATTTCAATATTACAATCATAATATTATAATTATAATAATGTAATGTAATATAAAACAGACGGACAGAGAGACAGAAAGAGAGAGAGACAGAAAGAGAGAGAGAGAGAGCAAGAGAGAGAGAGTGCAAGAGAGAGAGAGAGAGAGAGAGAAAGACACAGAGAGAAAGAGAGAGAGAGAGAGAGAAGGACAGACAGACAGTGTGAGAGAGAGAGAGACAGAGAGAGAGAGATAGAAAGACAGACAGACAGACAGACAGACAGCGAGAGAGAGAGAGAGAAAGAGAGAGAGAGCAAGAGAGAGAGAGAGATAGAAAGACAGACAGACAGACAGACAGTGAGAGAGAGAGAGAGAGATAGAAAGACAGACAGACAGACAGACAGTGAGAGAGAGAGAGAGAGAGACAGAGAGAGAGAGATAGAAAGACAGACAGACAGACAGACAGACAGCGAGAGAGAGAGAGAGAGAGAGAGAGAGAGAGAGCGAGAGAGAAAGAGAGAGAGAGCAAGAGAGAGAGAGAGATAGTTCTCACGGTGTGTGTGTCCTGACAGGACAGGGTGAAACCGCTGCTTTTGTGTGTCGTTATCAGCGACTCAGGGACAGAGCGAGCCATATCTCTCCTTTATAAACACACAAAGCTCGCAGCAAACACACACAGCACCAGGGGGTTTCGCAGCGAGAGTGTGTGTTTTGTGGTTTGGGGGGTTTCTGACCTCCAGGCCAGTTGAACCCCTTATTTTCCACGACAGGCCATTTCCCATGAGGCCTTTCCGGACAGCTCGTCCATTCGGCCCCAATCAGAGGGGAACAGAGCTGTCCAGCTGCTCACTGCCCCACTGAGCACGTGTGTGTGTGTGTGTGTGTGTGTGTGTGTGTGTGTGTGTGTGTGTGTGTGTGTGCTAAATGACCACTAGTGGCAAATATTCTGGGCCAGGAGTTTGAGTTGTGTTTGGATGTCAGAGTGGAGATAAAGCCGCGGATCTGGATGAGGTTGAGTTAATATCTGACCAGGTCAGAAATGCGATACGCTTATTATCACGGGGAAAGAATCCAGGATCCAGGAGTATGCAAACATTCTGCGTTATGTGCTCGTTACGCAAAACACACATCGCATCAACGGCTGATCAATAATCAAATGACGAACGACTCATCCAAAGGACCCCCCCCCCCCCCCCCCCCCGATAAACAGGTAACAGGTTTAACGCAGACATGAAGCAGTCACGTGAGATCGCAGGCTCCAAGGAGAGAGACGGATGGAACGAAATGAGAGGACGGTTAGGTTCTAACTGTTCTGTAATTAGTTTTCTGTTGCTTTTAATCTCTCTTTCTTTGGGGTGAACACGACGGCAGCCATTCTGATCCGAAGAACATTTGATTATTTGCTGCTTTTGCTCATTTTTGTTTTTAGTCAGGTAGGTTTTATGTTGCCTGTAGTAAAGATCTGAATTTTGCTTTGGGTTCTAAGCATCCATGACATTTAATTCTGTAGTGAAATTCGACGCCTGACACTTTTAACAAATAAATCAAACAATAACTGTGTACAGTGGGCAGAGTACACCCTGGACAACTCAGCAGACCATCGCAGGGCTGTATTCTGTTACTCATACATCATTATGATAAGTATTGATTTCCAAATTTGTATTTTTTTGTAACCTGTAAATAACAAGGTATAACTTTCAATACTTTCATTTTATTTTCTATTAATAAAGTATTGCATGTAAATTATGTATTATTGAATTTTAGGTATTCCATTGCACCCTGGCATGGTCTGGTGAGCTGCTCAGGGTGAACCCCACCTTCACCCAGTGTCGGCTGAGATAGACTTCAGCCTCCCCACTGACCATAATAAGATTAAGCAGTTCAGCAAATGAGTTAGTAAATGAGTGAGTGTAAATGGGTCAGTGAGAGAATTATTATTATTATTATTATTATTATTATTATTATTATTATCATCATCTTTATTATTATCATTATTATTATTATCATTATTATTATTATCATTATTATTATCATTATTATTATTATCATTATTATTATTATTATTATTATTATCATTATTATTATTATTATTATTATTATTATTATTATTAT
>JAOUQZ010000031.1:954814-966430 GCA_028564935.1 Neosilurus hyrtlii
TGATGATGATGATGATGATGATTATTATTATTATTATTATTATTATTATTATTATTATTATTATTATTATTATTATGAGGGTTATTAGTGTAAAGTGAACCTTGGAGAACTCGAAAGGACTCCTTCTGTACCTGATTTCTGACGGTGTATAGAATTGGTACTGTGAGTTTGAGATCATTCCTGTCATCCTCCCGTCTCTCATTGGTGGATTTTAGATGATTCTAATTGTCTCACACTGACACTCTTCATTATCCGCCATCTTGGATCACAGCAGCACAAAACTGATCACATTATATTTTCCATGGCGATCAGTCACAGCTCACGATCAAAACAAACCAGAACAAGCATTTATATATCAGATGATACATACACTGGTACGGACATTTATATAAAAGAAGTCCTAATTAAAGCTTGGGTTAATTGGAGCTAGCTAGCCCCTCCCCCTGTAATAACGAGTCACGAGCCGAAAGACCCAGACATGGCCACTTATGAGGCCACGTCTCCATCATGGTGGTCTTACAGAGCCATTAGCTCGCTCTGAATCCCTCCTTCACCCCATCGTTCTCTCTCTCTCTCTCTCTCTCTCTCTCTCCTTTCAACTTTCTCACCCTCTCAGAATACTCGGTCCACTCTCTCTTCATCTCTCGTTTCTGTTCTTTATGCTCATCTCTCTTTTCTAAAAAAAACCCATGTGCATGTGCACATACACACACACACACACACACACACACACACACACACACACACAGATCCCTTCATCTTCATCTCCCTGTCTCTCAAACACTCTTTCAACTTTTTCCTTTCTTTCCGTCTCTCTTTCTATCTATCGGAGTGCTTCTTTGGGCTTTTAAGTCCTGTCTTGAGCGTTCTCGCAGGTAGTCGATGCTCTAAATGCGCTGCATGGAAGAAAAGACGAGTGCCAAGACTCCATTCATCGCCGACTCCATTTAGCCGGAGCGTCCTAAAGAGCTCTCCAGACTGAGACGTGAGCTTCAGTGCAAGACTCTGGCATTGAGACCTTCTCTCTCTCTCTCTCCCTCTCTCTCTCTCTCCTGTTATTAAAGGAGGAATACTTGGATGGAGAGATGAGAGGGAAATGGACTTTTATGCATCCAGGCTGTTCTTTTGTTCCTGATGAGAAAGTTGTGCCACTAATGGCTAAAGGGCTTTAAAGAAATAAGGTGGATCGTTTTAAAGATGCTGTGGGTAATGTGGGAAGTTGTACACTTCAAGAGAAATGTGTGTAGCACACCGGTTTGTGTCAACACTACTAGTGTGCAGGGCTAAGAGACTAACAACACAGTAAAACAATCTGAATGAATGATGAATCTGAATAAGATTAAAAAAAACTGATAAGAATAAATATTAATGTTTATATTTAATAATTTTTGAGCAGGTGATCGACTGCAGCTCATAACCTGCGAAACAGATTTCTACCTCGAGATGCTCAGGACTATTTAAAACCTCAGTACACACAAACAATAATACACATAACCTGCTCATTATATTGATTTTATTATATTCATGTGATGGATGGCACAGTGGCATAGTGATTAGTGCATCTTCATCACAGCATGAAGGTCCTGGGTTCAGGTCCCAGGCTCAGTGAGGGCGTTTCTGTGTGGCATTCGCATGTGTTCCCTGTGCTTGTGTGGGTTTCCTCCAGGTACTCCGGTTTCCTCCTACAGTCCAAAAACATGGGCAGTAGGCTAGTTGGCTGTTCAGAATTGCCCCTAGGTGTGAGAGTAAGTGTGAGTGTGAATGGTGGTGTGTGTGTGGCCCTGCAATGATCTGGCGAGCTGTTCAGGGTGTACCCTGACCCTAATTGGGATTCAGCGGCTTAGAAAATGAACAAACTGGTGATTTGTATCTCGTGTGTAAATATAGCGCAGTGTTACAGAACAATGTTAGCCTTGTATTTATTGTACGAGCGCATGTACAGTGCCATAAGAGTTGATCTGCCCGTCTCTAAAGAAGTGGCTCATGAAGAAATCAGATATCTCCGTGTATGTATAAGTGATGTACACTTACTGGATTTTATAACATTAGCAGGTTTTATAATGCAGGCTTTAAAAGACTGGCACTTACTTAAGAAGCACAGAACACACAACGGCCTGAACTACGGCGCGATACAGACACAGACACTGAATCCTCACCGACTTTTATCTTCTCTGTAATGTTTTATTAACACAATGAGATCTTTCTTAGCAGGAATGGCACGTCTTTGAAATTCCAAACACATTCCTGGTCACATCTGGAAGGAGTGAGGTGAAGGACTTTTATTCTAATTTAATGGAGGATTAAAAAGGCAGGAAATTGGAAAGTGAACTTTCTGAGCAGGTGTTTTTATTCACATAAAGTAGCTTTTAAATTGAGTGAAAAAACATTATTCTGGAGACCAAATGCTCTATTCAGATGCTCTCTCTCCCTCTCTCTCTCTCTCTCTCTCTCTTCATGCCCCTCTCTCCCTTATTGCATCAGAGATATATATTGGGGCTTTGCTTATTGATCAGAAATGGCCTCGGCAAGTAACGTTTCAAAACTTAAAAGCTAATGCACAAAAAAGCTTAAAAAAATCAATTTTTATCCCACTAAAGCCTCCCTTATTGCGCAAAAACAGCCAAAATCAAAGGTAATATATACATTTTCCTGTGGAATCTTTATACTTTTTTCCTTTCATATTACCGAGTTGAAAAGAACATCTTTCTGGCGAGGGCGCAAAGTTTGAAGTTTAGGAAGATTAGATTTATGATGATGGAGCCATTAGGTTAAAGTATGAAGCGAGTGGAAGTGGGGGGACATCATATCCAAAAGCAATTAGAGTCGAATGAACACATCAGGGTGGTGAGGTCATCCAGAACAAAAAAACTGGCATTTCAGCCAAAAAAAAAAGGAAAAAAAAGGGAGATTTTAGGGAAACTTTGGTGCAGTAACTCATCAACACCATCATCCATAACCCCATCCAGCAGACACGCCAACGCCCTCCGGACCTGAACGTACACGGCTACTGGGCTTCCTGTCAGGAACACTACAATCTATAACATCAGCATGAAATATTCCTCCTTTACATTCCACATCACCCCTTTAGAGCAGCACTTTAAAATCAGCTGAAGATGGATTTCTGATTATTAAAACACAGCACTGTTCACTGCTGCTCTCTGATTGGTCAGAAAGTGTTGATTAATATTCAATAACAGCAGCACTGACGGTAGCACAGGTTTATATCAGCACGCCCACTCTGATGCATTATGATTTCCATAGTAACAGTCGTTCACAGTGGCGTGTACAGAGGACGCTCCACATCAAAGAACCAGTGGAAAAATTCTGGAACTGTTCATTCAGAGACATTCTCCGTGAACAGACATTCAATTTAGTTTTATTATTATTGATGGAAGGAGTCTCCAGTGTCAGCACTCAGAGGTAGCGATGTAACCTTTAGCTTTCCGACATCTTCAGGATGAAGGAGTTTACGCTTCCTTGTGGTTTCTATAGTAACCTGACAAGCTGTGATATTTTCTCTCTCTTATTAACATCAAGAAAGAAAAATAAGAGTTTGCTTAAGGATGTGAAAATGTGTCATCTGGAATAAAAATCATAATGTTTTAATAAATGAAATTTGGCAGGCTGGTGTGGAATAAGGGCCGAGAAAAAAAATGATACGGGGCCCAAAACTGAAATGGATTATTTCAGGTTTTTATTTATTTAGTTGCAGTACATGATGTCTAAATATACTGAAAACACAGGGCTCATGTTCCTAAAAACAAACACAAAATACAAAAAAACTAAATCAATCCTTTTTACTCTCAAAATCCACTCGCACGCCAGCAATAATGTCAGCTCCGCGATGCTAATAATCACAACTTAGCGTGTACGCCATTGCTGACATGCATCATATCACATATCCTCATGGAGAGTGATGGGAGCGAGAGTCACGCCCTCTTATATACAAAAAAAAGATTGACATGTTAATAATACTAAATATTTAGAATCATAAAGATTTATACCAAAGTGTGTTCAAGTGCATCACACTCCTTTTACCAGCGTAGTGATTATATCACTAAACTCTTCACCTAGAATCACTGATACTTCACAGTTATACAGCAAGGTCAGAACATGTACACAAGCTAACCGCTAATGCTAGCCGCCCAGCTCTTCTGTGCATTCTAAACTTATTCCTCTAAAAGTAACAACATTCGGAATAGAAGTCTTTAATAAACACAGTGCAGTTCTTATGATTTTAAAGAATTGAAATAAACAACAACATGACAGATTTCTCACAATCCAGTGGATTTGGAGACAATAAAACAGACAGTTATTCCTCTCAATCTCATTGGATTATACAGCCTGTGAAAGAACTTGGAAATAACCAATCAGATCGCAGCATTCCTGTGTAGTATATACTAAAGGATAATAAATAAATAGGAAACATATTTGGGACGAGTATTTGTGCTCCATTGCACCAGCATGCTGTCGATTATTTAATTGTGAGAGTAAAATATGAAGTGTTTCCTTCTTGGGGTTAATATTAGGGAAACTTATGTGATGCTTATATACCATAAGCTACTTTATATCCTTTAATTCAGAGACGTTGTAATGCTACATATTGTTCAAATACATTTTACTCAAAGCCGAAGAGGGGTACATCAGTGTCCCGGTGCAAGAGATGGTGATTACTACGGTAAGAAACGGTGATTACTTATTTATTCATCCAATCACTTGCCGAAATGTTTAATCCCACTAGGGTTGCAGGGAGGGTGGAGCGGGGTGCACCCTGAACAGCTCGCCAGACCTCTGCAGGGCAACACACACAACCATTCACTCTCACACTCACACCTAGGAGCAATTTGGAACCGTCAGATAGCCTACTGTGCATGTCTGGAATGCTGGAGGAAACCAGAGTACCTGGAGGAAACCCACACAAGCACAGGCAGAAGATGCAAAAATCACACAGAAACGCTCGCGCTGAGGACGGGATTCGAACTCAGGACCTTCTTGCTGTGAGGTGGACGTAATAAGATTCACAATAAACTCATTTATTTCATATTTAAAATAGTAGAGCAGTTAAAACAAACAAACAAACAAACAAACAAACAAACAAACAAACAAACAAATAAATGAATATTTAAGACACTGAAATACACTATTATATAACATATGCAGACCACTTGTTTGTTTGTTTGTTTATTCATTTATTTATAAGGATACAGTGCAGGAATTTTGGTTTTACTTTAAACAGACAGGTTCAAAAATAAAACCTTTAAGTTTATTTTCATTATAATTTCTCATATCAAATAAAATACTTCACAGATTTTATTGACAGCATTTTCACCGGATCACACTCTGTGTGGTGTGTTATAAACACGGTCTGTGTGTGTGTGTGTGTGTGTGTGTGTGTGTGTGTGTGTGTGTGTGTGTGTGTGTGTGTGGGACGGAGTGTATCGATCAATTGGTCTTGCCATCCACGCGGCCAGAGGCAACCACAGACCTGACCTTGTGATCCAATTTACTGGACCTGCTGACACCTTCTTTGGTGTGTGTGTGTGTGTGTGTGTGTGTGTGTGTGTGTGTGTACACATATATAAGGTTTACATATATATGTGTGATGAGTGACACACACACGGTAAGCGTTAGAATGGCACCAGTACAGCGTGGCTCATGAATATTCATAGAACAAAATCATGGTTCATTTCCGACAGTCTACTTGGAATCGGGTTGATTATGTCTTAATATGGAACGCGCTGTTAGCGGCTAGCGTGCACGTGGTTCGGGGTTTACAACACACTGTATAAAATTATAGTATTTCACATCAACGTCTTGTAACTTTTATACAGACTTTCATTGAATATGCCTTCGTGGTCAAGAATGTGGCATGAGATATCGTCTCATAACGGTTATGTTCACGCTATAACTAGTTTAGAACCCCACCACGTGCACGCTAGCCGCTAACAGCGCACAATGTTAGGACATAAGTGGCCTCCACTGTACTAGTGCCCCCTCCAGAACCCCGCCAACCACACACACACACACACACACACACACACACACACACACACACACACACACACACCCACACACCCAGGCCTGCTCTCTGTATATATTATTATTATTTTTTACTTTTTATTTATTTATTTGTTTGTTTATTTTTAGCTGAGTGCTGCAGATCTGAGTTAAAATGTGAAAGCCTGGAAATAACTTTCGCGCAGCACTGAGGTCAGGGTCGGATATTTTCATCTATAAACCATGACGATGTTAAAGCATACTGTGCCTGACGGTTTAACTCGAGTTACCTTTTTATTTTTAACACAATAGAGTTAAAATTCCAGTTCAGTGTGATTTCTCGATGAGAAAGAAGGAAAGAAAAAAAGGAAAAGGGAGAAAGAAAGAAAGAAAAACGAAAGAAAAAGAAAGGGAGGAAATAAAGAAAGGAATCCTACCTGATCAGTCCTGACCTTCATTTAAGCTTGTTGTATAGTTTGTGGCCTCGGTCAGGACGTTTCTGTGTGGAGTTTGCATGTTCAGATTGCCCCTGGGTGTGAGTGTGGGTGTGAGTGTGGGTGCGAGTGTGAGTGTGTGTGTGTGTGTGTGTGTGCGAGTGTGGGTGTGAGTGTGTGTGCGAGTGTGTATGGTTGTGTAAGCGTTGGCCTTGGGTGGACTGGTGAGCTGAGTTTCAGCTTCACACAGAGTCGGCTGAGATAGGCTCCAGCCTCCCCGCGACCCTGGTAGGATTCTTATTTCTCTTCAGTTTCTCCTCCAGCACAAACACGCTGCGGCTCCGTGTAAATGTGCACAGCTAGTAAAAGCACCACATCACTCAGACCACACGTCGTTACTGCGGTGAAAGCAGAGACGGCCTCCACTGGTGCTGTTCAGCGCGGAGCTCCGTGCTTATGGAAATGTCATAAAGCCTCACGAGCTCGAATCTGTTGTCGCGTCAGTGCTCACGTGTCCACCCATCGGCGCTGAGTGCACGTGCGCGGAGCCGAAAATGTTCTTGTTTAGCTGATGTTTTTTCTTCTTGAGGAGAAATGCGTTTTCGAACAGCATTGAAAAGACAGTGTGTTTTATTATCACTGTTTCTTTACTCAAAATAAACGAAAACAGCTTCGCTATCAGGCAGCGCCTCAATATTGTTACGATTTCCTCTATATAGAATACGCCACTCTACGTGCTGATGCGCCACGGTCGCCACCGTGTTATGCCTCGGCCTATTGTTTAATTACTTCACAATAAATGGCGGTTGATGATTTTTTTGCCTTTCAGAAGGTAATCAGTAATATCTCCTAAGTGTTCCGGACACTTCCGTCAGAGAAGCTACCTTAAGAACCAGAGGGGCGTGGCTTACATTCCCAGAAAGCTTGATTTGGTCAAGTGGCGGATCAGTTCAACTAACTTACTCTTTCAACTGGTCACTGTGTCGTTTTGCTCAGCCTATATTTGGATATAGGCTGGAGTCCATCTCCAAAATCCCCTGGACTGGCCACGGTAGTCCCATCCACAATTCACATGAGACCTTACACGTTACACACGTGTTAAACGTTCCGGAACACTGCCATTCTGCGTGAAAGACACATCCGCTCACTATCGCTGCCACGCACTCTTTCTATTTCTATTTTCCTACATGAATATTTAAGAGACAGCTGATCAGTGACATCACCAGTAAATGGGCCTATAAAGCAGCACCAGTGGGCGGAATGTGTCTTTCACACAGTGTGAAAAGCCTGCGTGATGATTCCTGTGAGAGTCCATGATAAAACAACTGAACGTCGCCGGGGTGGTGAGAATCGTTCATTCATTTATTCATTTTCTGAACTGCGTCATTCTAATTACGGTCGCAGGGAGGCTGGCGCCCATCTCTGGGCGAGGGTGGGGTACACCCAGGACAGCTCACCAGGCCATCGCATGGCGTTAATGTGCTTATAGTGTCTCTGCGTTTATACGTACAGCATCTGTGTGTGGTGTAACGCCGCCAGGAGCACGGAAACACACATTCCTCGAAATTTGGGTGAAAATCATGTAAAATGAAAACACGGTTCCTGCCAAATATTTTGGAACAGAAAAACCCCCTGGGAATATCTCTAAAGGATGGAGTGTTTGACTGCTGCACTCTTTTTGATGTTATCTTGATGTTCTCAAACAGAACATGCACATGGATGATGGACAGAAAATGGTTTCCCTTGATTTTTTTTTGTGGATCTGAGATGGGAATTGAGTGCTGGAGAAACAGAGTGAAGGAAAGAGCAGATCTCTGGAGGTGAACTGGATTCCGGCCTGTTCCAATCAGGGGGAAAAAGGAGGAAAGCGGAGGAGAGGAACCAAGGAGCGGAGGAGAACTCGGGAGAAAAATCTATGCAGCGAGGCGAGGCAGAGCCCGCCGAGTCTGCACGGGGAGACGGCAATCGATAAATCAATAGGAAACGCTGGTTGGCTGTAGGACGAGAGAGAGAGAGAGAGAGAGAGAAGGAAGGAGGCAGCCTGTCTGAAGATGGATGGATGGAGAGATAGCAGGCTGCGCCGAGAGGAGAGGAGAGCCACGTCTTGAGCTGAGATGGAGAGAGAGAGAAATAGAGAGAGAGGGAGGGAGATGCCATGATCCTCGCTTTATGATGAAGTGAAGGATGTCCTGAAAGAAGCCTAAATTAAACCATCCTCTGTTTCTTTCTGTCTGCTCTCCTTCTTTCTACACTCGTTTCACTTAGTTATTTATTTTTTAAATAAAACTTTCACATCAGGCCGTACCGTAGTGCAGTGGTTAGCACATCTGCCTCACAGCAAGAGGATCCAGAGCTCGAGTCTCTGATTAAACATGTTCTCAATTACTTACAACATTTTGAACATTTACATCTAACAGCTGGACTCCAAATTTTTGGAGGGATGTCACCTCTGTAGGTGGGGCCTAATACCTATTACGAAATCTATTTCCCTCAAATTTTCTGTCTTCTTCTCCATCTTACTGTCCTTTTGTTTAGTCAGGTACTCTCTCTCTCTCTCTCTCTCTCTCTCTCTTTCTCTATCTGTTTCTCTCTCTCTCTCTCTCTCTCTCTCTCTCGCTCTCGCTCTTCCCTGCTGGCACCGCCTGGCACTGTGGCCCCTCTAAATCCCCCTCCTGCTGCCCCCATCGATCCGCTACTGTTCTGGGAACAGCTGGCGCTTTTTCTCTCCTCCTCAAGTCGAACAAGGCCGATAAATTAGCGAGCATGTCTGATTTCATTTCTATCTCTTTGCCTGTCTCTCTGAGTGTCTCTCTCTGTATCTCTCTGTACCCCTCCATGTGTCTCTCTGTCTGTCTCTCTGTATCCCTCCATGTGTCTTTCTGCCTGTCTCTCTGTGCCTCTTCATGTGTCTCTTTATCTGTCTTTTTTGTGTCTCTCCATGTGTCTCTCGTGTCACTCTGTACCTCTCCATGTGTCTTTCTGTCTGTCTCTCCGTACCACTCAATGTGTCTCTCTGTACCTCTCCATGTGTCTCTCTATACCTCTCCATGTGTCTTTTTGTACCTCTGCATGTGTCTCTCTGTCTGTCTCCCTGAACCTCTCAATGTGTCTCTCTGTACCTCTCCATGTGTCTCTCTATACCTCCCCATGTGTCTCTCTGTCTGTCTCTCTGTATCCCTCCATGTGTACCTCTGTCTGTCTCTCTGTGCCTCCTCATGTGTCTTTCTGTCTGTCTCTCTGTGCCTCTCCATGTGTCTCTCTGTCTGTCTTTTTTGTGTCTCTCCATGTGTCTCTTGTGTCGCTCTGTACCTCTCCATGTGTGTTTCTGTCTGTCTCTCTGTACCTCTCAATGTGTCTCTCTGTACCTCTCCATGTGTCTCTCTATACCTCTCAATGTGTCTTTTTGTACCTCTGCATGTGTCTCTCTGTCTGTCTTTCTGAACCTCTCAAAGTGTCTCTCTGTACCTCTCAATGTGTCTTTCTATACCTCCCCATGTGTCTCTCTCTACCTGCCCATATGTCTCTCTATACCTCCCCATGTGTCTCTCTCTGTACCTCTTCATGTGTCTTTCTGTCTGTCTCTCTGTACCTCTCAATGTGTCTCTCTGTACCTCTCCATGTGTCTCTCTATACCTCTTCATGTGTCTTTCTGCACCTCTGCATGTGCCTCTCTATACCTCCCCATGTGTCTCTCTATTCCTCCTCATGTGTCTCTCTCTGTACCTCTCCATGTGCCTCTCTGTCTCTCTGAACCTCTCAATGTGTCTTTTTGCACCTCCCCATATGTCTCTCTATACCTTCCAATGTGTCTCTCTCTGTACCTCTCCATGTGTCTCTCTGTCTCTCTGTACCTCTCCATGTGTCTCTCTTTCTCTCTGTTTCACTGCTCATCTCTCTTTCTGCTTGTCTTTCTATGTCTTTCTATAATAACACTATTACCAGTCATTACATTGCCATTTTTTGGTGTTATCGAGTATAATATCCAAAAATGCAGCATTCAGGTTTTATTCAGCCTTAACATAATATATCACATCATATTTGCTCATTTTGATTTTAAAAATCTATACATTTCGGAGCATTTCTCTGACTTCTCCGCAGTAATGATGCCCTTTTCCAGAGAAAAAGCAGAAAGCAGTGCACCTGCCGTCTGTGTTTAAAAGCAGGGGAATGTGTGTTGTGGAATCTGATTATTGCTTATTTCATTTCAGCCCAAATTAATGCCGGCTCTCGCAGTAAAAGCAGCAGAAACCTGAAACTGGAGCTTTTGAGTGGCGTTGTGGCGGGATGGTGGGGCCGAGCGGGGTGGAGGTGGTGGGTCAGATGCTTATCTGCAGACGTAGAGGGGAAAGACACCCGAGAGTGTGTTCATTAGATCAGTGAGTGAGAGATAACATCGCCGGGGCCGACCCCTGCATCCCCGTAATTAAGATGCGTGACATCAGGACAAGGCTGGAGATGCACTTCCAGGCTACATTTAAACACTCATTCTGTTTCCCCACACTTTCTCTTCCCACAGAGAGCTTTCAGACAAACGCCTAGACTCCTTCTCAAATACTCACAATAATGGAGTCGGCTATCGGTTATCAAAAACTGATACTTATTTTTCAATAATTCATGATGACAGGATTTACAGAAATGTATCTGCTTTTTTAAGCTGTTTGAGAAATCATCTTTTATTAAACCAAACTCTCGACTTTTATCAACTACAGACAGAAAACTGATCATATTCTGTATTCAGTTTATTTCATTAATGAGGATTATTACCAAAAATGTAAAAGATGGAGTGACTGATTGCCTTATGTAACAGGGTGCGCTCATGCCGGTCTTCCTTCTTCTCTCTTTTTAGTTATGTGATACTCGGTCATGTCAGAGACACAAAATACTGATAATCTCTATTCTTTAACCATTACACTGAGCTACACATGCTACTTCTTAGATACTAGTGATATTGACCCTACTGCTCTCCAAAACTTGTGATCTGTCTTGATGTGTATGGTTTATTGAGAAAAACAAAAACTTAAATAAAAAAAAACAAACAAATACAACTGAAAAACAGAATATGCTGTTCACATGACTCATCTTTTTTATTTTTTTTTTAATATTAGTGTATTTTATTGTGTGTGTGTGTGTGTGTGTGTGTGTGTGTGTGTGTGTGTGTGTGTGTGTGTGTGTGTGTGTGTGTGTG
>JAOUQZ010000031.1:1072514-1083631 GCA_028564935.1 Neosilurus hyrtlii
AATTCCCCAAATGTGGGAATCTCGACTGCATAATTTCTGGTAGTGGGGGACTGCGTTCGCGCTCTCCCCTGTCTCATTTTAAGCATTTCACTACATTTTAAGCATTTCACTACATATTGTACTGTGTATAATTTGTATGTGACAAATAAATTTTAATTTGAATTTAGCATATGACATCACTGAGGGACCTAGTATAAAGAGAACAGTGGACCAAGTACTGAGCCCTGGGGAACACACTGGAAAGTTGGCATGGTGATGTGGATCCCCTCCATGTAACCAGATATGAGTGACCTTCCAAGAAGAAAGCAAACCATTGTCATGCCGAACCACAAATTCTTAGACTCCTGAGGATGGACAAGAGAGTCTTGCAGTTGACCATGTCACATGCTGCTGAAAGGTCGAGGAGGATGATGACATCTTGGCTGATCTCAGCATGTAGCTTCTCAGTGACAGCCAAGAGTGCATTCTCTGTGCAGTGTCCCGCTTTAAAGGCAGATTGATTAGGGTCAAGAAGGTTATTCTGCAAAAAAAGTTTGGTTATGAATATTGCATTCAAGAATTTTAGAAAGGAAAGAAAGAAGTGATACCGGTCTGTAGTTGCTGATGTCTGATACATCCAGAGGGGGTTTCATTAAGATGGGTAGAACCCTGGCTCTTTTGAACACTGTTGGTACAATGATATAGAATGGGATAGAGTTATTGATGATAGTGGAGGTAAAGGGGAGAAGGTCTTGAGATAGTCTTTAGTATTGTGGAAAGGACTGGATCTAGTGGGCAGGTGGTAGGATTGGATGATGAGATGACTTGCTGGATGTCTTTAGTTTTGAGATTGGAAAACTGTAAGGAAGGGGAAGTGAAATCTATGCTGTGTACAATAGGAGTTGAGGTGGGAGTGAATATCTGACAGATTTGTTAAATTTTAGCATCAAAGAAGGCAGCAAAGTCTTCAGTGGTCAGGGAGGATGGGTAGGTGGAGCAGATGGATTGAGTAAGGATGAAAATATGTTGTGGAGTTTGTGTGGGTCTTGTGCAGCAGCGTTGTTGTCCAACTTTTTCTTGTAGAAGGCCGTCTTAGCAGAAGTTACATCCGATGAAAATGTGGGTAGGGGAGCATGGTAGGAAGCCAGATCTGATTCGAGTTGAGATTTCTTCCACTTTCTCTCTGCTGCTCTGAGTTGTCTACGATTGCTTCTCAGCACGTCTGAGAGTTTTGTCCAAGTGATGGTCAGAGAGGGGAAGTGGGGAGGCAGTAATGCCTGTGACTAGGGAGGGACGTCTGAAAACAATAAGAGGTTCCCTTCTTTATGTGTGGGAGAGCAGTTATTGAAAGTTAAAGAAAATGAATAAAGAAGAGGGAGAAGGCAAGAGGACTGGAGCTTGTCAGAGGGGAGGTTGAAGTCTCCCAGAAGAGTGAGAGGGGTGTTGTCAGTGGGCAAAGTGCTGAGGAGTGTGTCAATTTCTTCTAAAAAGTGTCCTAAGGGTCCAGGAGGGCAGTATATGACAATAATGAGAAGGTTGAACGGAGAAAAGACTTTTACTGCATGAAACTCAAAGGAGGAGATGCCTAGATGAAACAGAGAGAGTGGTGTGAAGCATCAACTCCGAGACAGGAGCAGACCTGTACCAGCAGTGGATGGTAGATAAGGTTGCTGAGAGTACGACCTCAGGCTTGTTGAGATGATCTTCTGGGTCTAAGAGAAGTGAGAACAGTAATAGTTTTAAGGCAAATGACTGCAATCTGATTTACGTTTAATACAGTAGACCTAACAGTCCTAATTCAACAAAGGCAAGAATACTATTAAATTACTACCTTATTCAAAGTACTTGATTTAAAAAGTGATCTGTGTTGCTAACCGCATTTGTGGCGGGGATGCCTTCAATATATACTTTCTGGGTCCTGCCCCTTCTAGCTTATGTTCTAGAATGCTAGTGCATGAGTATGCTAATTGTGTGCTAGAAAGCTAGTGTACAAAAAAGCTAGTGTATGAGTATGCTAGTCCATGTGCTAGAATGCTACTGTATTTGTATGCTAGTCTGTGTGCTAGAATGCTAATGTATGAGTATGCTACTTTGCGTGCTAGAATGCTAATGTATGAGTATTCTAGTCCATGTGCTAGAATGCAAATGTATGTGTATGATATTTTGCGTGCTAGAATGCTAGTGTATCAGTATGCTACTTTGTGTGCTGGAATGCTAGTGTATGAGTATGCTATTCCATGTGCTAGAATGCTACTGTATTTGTATGCTGGTCTGTGTGCTAGAATGCTAATGTATGAGTATGCTACTTTGCGTGCTAGAATGCTAATATATGAGTATTCTAGTCCATGTGCTAAAATGCTAGTGTATGAGTGTGCTAGTCCGTGTGCTAGAATGGTAATGTATAAGTATGCTACTTTGCGTACTAGAATGCTAGTGTATGAGTATGCTAGTTTGTGTGCTGGAATGCTATTGTATGAGTATGCTAGTCCGTGTGCTAGAATGCTATTGTATGAGTATGCTAGTCCGTGTGCTAGAATGCTAGTGTATGAGTGTCTAGTCCGTGTGCTAGAATGCTAATGTATGTGTATGCTACTTTGCGTGCTGGAATGCTAATGTATGAGTATGCTAGTTTGCGTGCTAGAATGATAGTGTATGAGTATGCTAGTTTGTGTGCTGGAATGCTATTGTATGAGTATACTAGTCCGTGTTCTAGAATGCTAGTGTATGAGTGTGCTAGTCCGTGTGCTAGAATACTAGTGTATGAGTATGCTAGTTTGTGTGCTAGAATGCTAGTGTATGAGTATGCTAGTCCATGTGCTAGAATGCTAATGTATGTCTATGCAACTTTGCGTGCTAGAATGCTAGTGTATGAGTATGCTAGTTTGTGTGCTAGAATGCTAGTGTATGTGTATGCTAGTTTGTGTGCTGGAATGCTAGTGTATGAGTATGCTAGTCCATGTGCTAGAATGCTAATGTATGTGTATGCTACTTTGCGTGCTAGAATGCTAGTGTATGAGTATTCTAGTTTGTGTGCTAGAATGCTAGTGTATGAATAAGCTAGAGTATGAATATGCTAGTTTGTGTGCTAGAATGCAAGTGTATGAATAAGCTAGAGTATGAATATGCTAGTTTGTGTGCTAGAATGCTAGTGTATGAGTATGCTAGTTTGTGTGCTGAAATTCTAGTGTATGAGTATGCTAGTCCGTGTGCTAGAATGCTAATGTATGTGTATGCAACTTTGCGTGCTAGAATGCTAGTGTATGAGTATGCTAGTTTGTGTGCTAGAATGCTAGTGTATGAGTATGCTAGTTTGTGTGCTGGAATGCTAGTGTATGAGTATGCTAGTTTGTGTGCTGGAATGCTAGTGTATGAGTATGCTAGTCCATGTGCTAGAATGCTAGTGTATGAATAAGCTAGAGTATGAATATGCTAGTTTGTGTGCTAGAATGCTAGTGTATGAGTATGCTAGTCCATGTGCTAGAATGCTAATGTATGTGTGTGCTAGTTTGTGTGCTAGAATGCTAATGTATGAATAAGCTAGTGTATGTGTATGCTAGTTTGTGTGCTATAATGCTAGTGTATGAATAAGCTAGAGTATGAATATGCTAGTTCATGTGCTAGAATGCTAGTGTATAAGTATGCTAGTCCATGTGCTAGAATGCTAATGTATGTGTATGCTACTTTGTGTGCTAGAATGCTAATGTATGTGTATGCTAGTTTGTGTGCTAGAATGCTAGTGTATGAATAAGCTAGAGTATGAGTATGCTACTTTGTGTGCTGGAATGCTAGTGTATGAGTATGCTAGTCCATGTGCTACAATGCTAATGTATGTGTATGCTGCTTTGCATGCTAGAATGCTAATGTATGAGTATGCTATTTTGTGTGCTAGAATGCTAATGTATGTGTATGCTAGTTTGTGTGCTAGAATGCTAGTGTATGAATAAGCTAGAGTATGAGTATGCTACTTTGTGTGCTGGAATGCTAGTGTATGAGTATGCTAGTCCATGTGCTAGATCTCTAATGTATGAGTACGCTACTTTGTGTGCTATAATGCTAGTGTATGAATAAGCTAGAGTATGAGTATTCTAGTTTGTGTGCTGGATTGGTAGTATAATAGTATACTGATTTATGTGCTGTTGTAAAATTATGTAGGCTTGTGTGTGCTAATGCTAATCTGTGAGTACACTATAATTGCTAGTTTTTATTCTAGTGCCTATGTTTACTAGTTTGTGTGCTTCTTGAACACACACCCTTTTAAAAATGTGTGTGTGTGTGTGTGTGTGTGTGTGTGTGTGTGTGTAAATGTTCTTATTTAAACTGTTAAACATAGCATTTCTTGTGTGAAGTTCACCATAATAATGTAAGACCGTCCTTACCTCAATTTTATTTTAGCATGTTCATAGTTGTTTTATTTGATGCAAGCCAATAAACTGACTCTTTGAAAAGCCGTAACATCTTCACCAAAAACCCTCAAAACGTCTTCCAACATGGTTGTTTAGGAAAGGAGAAGGCACTCACTGCATCAGTTAAGGTTAAATGACATGTTGCAGCTGAAACAATAATAAACAGTAATTATCCAATCAAGCGCTCGTAAATATTAGTTCAGTGTAATTATTAAGGTGAACGTATCACTATCGTTTACTCTCTTGTACTGACTCAATCCCTACACAGGATCACATTTGATTTTTCAGGTCTAAACTGGGCTTTTGTAATGACTCAGAGTGTGAATCACTTCATAAATATTCATGTTTACTATCTAGGGAAGGTTGGACCTGCTGTTGTTCTGCAGATGTCATGTGACCTACAGTTTGTAGAAATTAGGCGTTGCTTCGGGATATGTTCCCGTGGGATGGACGTCAGCTCGGGTACTGCCCCGCTGCAACCTGCCAGTCACACAAAAGGTTATGTTGTTGTGCTTAATGAGGTCCGTGTGGAGCAACAGTTACAGGTCACCTGACCTCAGTGCATGTTGGGGTATACAGCGCTCAAACTCGGAGGACACTTTCACATGGATTTCACATAAAATCCGCACGTAGTGTAAATAACACCAATGTTAGTGTTTCCATTAGAAATGAGAAAAATTCGATTCAGTTATGTATCACGACTCTTTTGTGTGGTAATTCATCTATCACCACACTGACTCCAAAATCGAGGTTTAAAATCAGGGTGGTGATGTTATGTCCACCTTCACAGCAAGAATGTCCTGGTCTCAGTGTTCTGAGAGGTGTTCCTGTGTGGAGTTTGCATGTTCTCCACCTGCTTGTATGGGTTTTCTCTGAGTACTCCAGTGGCTCTTCCAAAGTGGCCCTAGGTGTGAGTGGAAGTGTGAATGGTTGTGTGTATGTTGGCCCTGCGATGGACTGGCAAACTGTTGAAGGTGTACCCCGCTTTCGCCCAGAGTTGGCTGAGATAGACTGCAGCCTCCCTGCGATTCTACTTGGATTGAGTTTAGCAAATGCATGAATGAAGGAGTCTTCAGTGTCAGTGGTTTAAGCTGATGTACCATAAGATTCTTCTTCTCATTATTATTAACAGTAATGTGATAGAAAACAGAGCTGAAATAAGGGTTTATTCCTGCTTTATTGTAAAGAAGAACAGGAAGCAATTTGCATCACAAACATCAAGTGTAATTATAAATGGATAAAAAGGATAACATATTTTTAATACAAAATGTAATTATTGGAAATTTGCCAGCATGGTGGTGTAGTGGTTGGCATGTCCGCCTCACAGCAGGAAGGTCCTGGGTTCGATTCCCCTGGCTTGGGCATTTCTGTGTGGAGTTTGCATGTTCTCCCCGTACTTACGTGGGTTTCCTCTGGGTACTCCGGTTTCCTCCCACAGTTCAAAAGCATGCACAGTAGTCTAATTGGCTGTTTCAGTTTGCCCTTAAGTGTGAGTATGAATGGTTTTGTGTGTGTTGGCCCTGCAGTGGCCTAGGGTGTACCCCTCTCTCACCCAGAGTCGGCTGAGATGGGCGCTAGCCTCCCCGCGACCCTAACTGAGATTAAGCGGCTTAGAAAATGAATGAATGAATGTTCATCAGATGTCCACTAGGGGGAGACTTTATAAATATGCCTACTTATAATAATCCCTTTGTGTCTGGTGGAGGTACCTTACACTTTATGAGTGCCCCTCATTGTGCATCCCAGTGGGGAGGCTGGTGCCCATTCCAGCCAACTCCCGGCGAGGGCAGAGTACACCCTCTTATAATATTTTTAGATGTTGGGCTGATTTTTATTAGATATTCTGTGAGAGGGACAACTGAAGAACCTTTAAGATTTCTGTATTTTTTCAATGTATGTTTTAATTTTGTAATTTAAATGTATTACAATATTTATCCATTCATTTATTTTCTAAGCCACTTAATCCTAATTAGGGTTGCGTGGTGGCTTGTGCCTATCTCTGAACAGCTTGCTAAGCCATCGCATAAAATATATTTCATCAAAACAGACAGTTCACCTCTACACCACCACAGTGCAGCCCCTGCTGTTCTTTGTTGGTTATCCTTCCTTCCTGTAATGTTGTGCACCAGGATCTCATTCTCTCTCATTACAAGCAAATTTAAGCAGCTGATGTTTTGTGTTCCAGCACAAATACTGTCTTTTTGTTGAGTCTTGTTCGATTATATTTCACCTTGTAAGGTTTAAGTCACCTGCTGTTGGTTCGTATAAAGTTTCTCCGAACATGAATCCTCCTCATCTCATCTTCCACCTGAGGTTGTTACTGAGTGAAAAACTGGAGGGTGAAAAGAAAGCCGTGAAAAAACAAGCCTGAGAACCGGAGAATACCAGACATGACTACACAGAGAAACAGCCAGGGCTACGTTCAGCGCATGTTTTCTCTTAGGTAATGTTTCCTAACCTAACATAGTTTTAACTGAACACTTTTTACTCAGAAATTTCAGTGATATGTTCTGTAAAATCCCTGGTTCCTTTCTGATTTTTATTGGTGATCAGTTGGTCCCAGTTCCTGGCAACCGCTCAAAAGCAGCAGCAGTGTTTAAGGAACGCAAGCATTTTGTGGGTAATAGCTTCCTGAATCTAATCTCTTTCTAGACTGTGTGTGTGTGTGTGTGTGTTTGTGTGTGTGTGTGTGTGTGGGCCGTGCAATGGAATGGCGCAATGTTCAGGGTGTAGTCCATCTTTGCCCAGAGTCTGAGATAGGCTCCAGCCCGGCTGCAACCCTAGTATGATTAAGTGGTTCTGCAAATGAATGACAGCTCTCTCGTTTTGCCTCTTTATATTTGTGTATATTCACTTCTCTCTACAACACGTTCTTTTCCGCACCACTCTACATGTACTTCTTTCCTCCTTCATTGCTCTATCACTCCGTCACTCTGTCTGTGTCGTTCTCCTCGACCTCATGCAGTGTTTTATCTCAGGATCTGTTTAGCGCATCATTAAGCCTCTCTCTCTGGCTGTGAGCGTCTGCAGTTTCTCAGCAGCAGGCCACAGGGGCAACCGTTAAAGCACCACGCTAACACACAGTCCTGTAGAGTCGTGTAGAGCCGAGCGACTTTAATAACCCTGACTCTATTATTGGGAGTACTTCACTCAGTCTCACATTGCTGCTGGAAAATAATGATGGTGTCGTGAATCAGCGTTAGCATCACCTGTGTTCTGTGCACTTCCGTCAGAATACTCGAGGACTGGGGCAGCACCTCAAGAACCAGGAGGCCGTGGCCTTCCATTCCTTGGAAGTTTGGTCATGCTGAAATATCCTGTGGTTCGAGTTTCGGGTCAGTTCACTCGCTCAGTTTTTTTTTAAACCAAATACCAGGTCTTCATTTGCATATTTCTTCTGACCATATTTAGCACAACACATACAGCATTTAATTTACTGAAGAACCGCACATCGCATGGCTTTTTTTGTTGTTTACAGCGATGTTTAATGTTAGTTCCTGTTCTCACGTACGTTATAGCAGCTATAAAATGTAGTTTCCTCGCCAGCATCGCTTTCTATCTCTCTCTCCTGAAATTAATAAGGTATATGAGGGACACAATGTTTTGTAATTATAGTTTTTTTCACTGATTAAACAGGTTTTGTGCAAATTAAAATGTATACATACCATTTTTCAGTGAAACACACTTACTGAATGTTCTCTGCTTGCTTTAAGTGGGTTGAGGGATGTCGTATTAATATGAAATTAATTGATTTCTTCCAAAATTATTTTACGTTATCCTGCACAGTTACTGGTGGCACGGGGGTCTAGTGGCCAACATGTCTGCCTCACAGCAAAAGGGTACCCGGTTCGAGTCCTGGGCTCGGCGGGGGTGTTCCTGTGTCGAGGTTCTCTCCATGCTTGTGTGGGTTACGTTTCACAGTCTGAAGTTATGGTGTACCCCACCGTCAACCACAGTTGGCTGAGAAAGGCTCCAGCCTCCCTATGATCCTAATGTGAGTGAGTGAGTGAGTGCACAGTTACCAATATTTACTCACAGACAGGAAGTGACTGTTCTTCCAGACCTTCCTCTCTAATCCCATTTTCTCTGCAGTAGAGGGCACTGTTGAGCTGTAAACAAACATCACAGTACACACACACACACACACACACACACACACTACTGGTGTTAAACCCTCTCCTCTCCTCCGATGTTATATAACATCAGCTGCTTTGCTACTCGTGCAATTACTCCACACTGCATCGTTCATCAGATTTACTTTTAATCTAAATTCAGGACACAATCAGGTTTATTTGTGTCTGTTTTATTCCTGCCCAACTGGAGTGCAGGGATTAAGTGATAATTAGGGAGCCTGTAAATGTAATCTGTCTAAATAATGACAGAGAAAGAGAGAGCGCGTGAGAAAGAGAGAGAGCGCACCGACCCCAGTGGGACTCATTGAGTCAACCAATTCACTGAATAAACCAGAAGTGAGTCTCAGTCATGACCAAACGATTCACTTACTCAGAACCAGATCAGGTTTAGTGAACACTCAGGAACAAACACGACTTCACAAATTATTATTTAAATACACCTCATATAAAAAAATATTTTTTAAAAACTACCCTCCTATGGACTGCCGAGCTGGTCATTGGTGCTCCGGGCCTTGGCCTGGAGTCGGCTGGGATGGGCTGCAGCCTCCCCGTCACCGTGATAAAGGATAAAGCTGTTCAGAAAAGAGATGAAATCTTTTAGATGCTCTTTCTGTCATGAATAGGATGTCAGTGATTCACTTAGTCAAGTACCATCCAAATTTCAGTTATGATCAAACGATTCACTGATTCAAACACCAGTTAATGAATGAGAGGGAAGTGAATCACGACAGTCTTGAATAAATGATTCACTGATTAAATCCTGGGGCGGAGCTTTGTGTAGGTGGGTGGGCTGACATGGTTAAAATATATATAATCTTATTGAACCTTCCCTACTTTAGTCACTAATCTTCACTAAGACCTTTAATACAAACACTAGGGCTCTCTGTCTGTCTCCCTGTGTATCTATCTACCTCTCCATCTGTCTATTTATCTGTCTGTCTGTCTCCCTGTGCATCTATCTACCTCTCTATCTGTCTATTTATCTGTCTGTCTCCCTGTGTATCTATCTGTCTATTTATCTGTCTGTCTGTCTGTCTCCCTGTGTATCTATCTACCTCTCTATCCATCTATTTATGTCTGTCTGTCTATATGTCTGTCTGTCTGTGTATCTATCTATCTGTCTGTTTAATGTCTGACTAGCTATCAATCATATATCAATAGGGCTCTCTACATGCCTTTTGTCTCTCTCTCTCTCTGTCTTTCTGTCTGCCCATCTGTCTGTCCATCTATCTATCTATCTGTCGGTCTGTCTGTCTGTCTGTCTGTGTTTATCGATCTAATTGTAAATGTGAATCCATCTAATTGTTTTTTTGTCTGCCTGCCTGTCTGCTATCTATCTATCATTAATAACAATATTGTTTATATAATATATATTATATATTATGTAATATCTTATTATATATTATATAATATTCAGAGGATGAAGGTACTGAAGGTAATTTTATTATAAACAGTAACGGTGTGTTTGTTATAATGCCTTATGGTTTCTACAGTAACACCTCATTCACTGGGACTCGTACAGCGAACGCATCATGTGACCTTAAGTATTATAAAAAAGATGATTAACAAACAAAATTTTTAAACCCTGTGTTGTTTTTATAAGTAATGAATAAATATATTGTTAATGTGATTATGTTTTTAAGAGGAGTCTCGGGGTGTTGGGTTTGTAAAGATGGCAGGTAACGTGCCGAGTTGTATCACAGATACGATTTTTATATAACAGTCCAGACCTTTATGGTTTATTCAGGATCACATTATAGTGAGAATAAGGAGTTTACTGAGATCCCCACAGCATTTCAAGTTTTCTCCTATTATTATTTCTAACTAGAATCTTATTTTGTGATCTTTTTGTTTTATTTTTCAGGAAATGAATTCACACCTTCTGACCAATCACAGTCCAGAATGCATCAGCGCTTCGGTTTATTAGAAAACATTGCAATATCAGAGATATTAGATAATTAAATGATTGCTTTGGGGGATACAGGATGGGAACTCCGACGAATCCTTCCACAGAGCTTCATTTTCAATTTAAACGTACGTCAATCACTCACATTTCTGTGGCCCCTCAAAGAACAAGCTAACCCTTGCTATCCTACGTGTCAGTCAGTGCCATTGCTAAATCCAGAGGCACGCTGGTTGAAGTGTCAATCACTGATAAGTGGTTGAAATGTGAATGACGCCATGTGACAGTCCGTCCTACGTTCGAGCTTCTACAGTCTGTGTGTTCAAATAAAAAGTGCTTTCTCATCATCTCACCATACACGCCTCCGGTGTTATTCACCCTAAATGGTGCTTTGCTTTGGATGCAAAAAAAGTGATTCTTTTCTAAAGATTATTATCTTAAAAACTTTTTTATGTTAATATAAAGTTGCAGAGTTCTGCATGTCTGGGATGGTATTAAGCTCGCATGCCCTTATTTTGTCACTGATTTTGTTCCTCTCTTGAACATATTTCTCAGTATTTAAGACATTTTAAAGCTTTCTTCTTGATTAAATCTTGGAGGCGGCACGGTGGCACAGTGGTTTGCACGTCCGCCTCACATCAAGAAGGTCCTGGGTTCGATTCCCAGCTCGGGCGTTTCTGTGTGGAGTTTGCATGTTCT
>JAOUQZ010000031.1:1089513-1105444 GCA_028564935.1 Neosilurus hyrtlii
GCATGTTATATATTTATTGTTTGAAAAAAAAATCCAAGTGTAACAAGTGTATTTTGTTTAAACAAATGGCTAGACAATGTTTATTAATTCATAAAACTTTATAAAGTACATTACTCTGTGTTTGTTTATTACTATATAAAGTACATTACTCTGTTAATTTAATACTATATAAAGTTCATTACTCTGTGTTTGGTTAAAACTTTATTAAGTACATCACTTTCTTTGTTTATTACTTTATAAAGTACATTACTCTGTTAATTTAACACTTTATAAAGTACATTACTCTGTGTTTGTTTATTACTTTATAAAGTACATTACTCTGTGTTTGTTTATTACTTTATAAAGTACATTACTCTGTGTTTGTTTATTACTTTATAAAGTACATTACTCTGTTAATTTAATACTTTATAAAGTACAGCAATTTGTTAATTTAACACTTTATAAAGTACATTACTTTGTGTTTGGGTAAAACTTTATAAAGTACATCACTCTCTTTGTTTAATATTTTATAAAGTGCATTACTCTGTGTTTGTTTATTGCTTTTTAAAGTACATTACTGCATGTTTGTTTAATACTTTATAAAGTACATTACTCCATGTTTGTTTATTACTTTATAAAGTACATTAATCTTTGTTTGTTTAAAACTTTATAAAGTACATTACTCTGTTTGTTTAACACTTTATAAAGTACATTACTCCAAGTTTGTTTATTACTTTATAAAGTACATCACTCTGTGTTTGTTTAATACTTTGTAAAACACATTACTCCGTGTTTGTTTAATACTTTGTAAAACACATTATTCTGTGTTTGTTTATTACTATTTAAAGTACATTACTCCGTGTTTGTTTACTACTTTATAAAGTACATTACTCTGTTAATTTAACACTTTATAAAGTAAATTATTCTGTGTTTGTTTAATCCTTTATAAAGTACATTACTGCATGTTTGTTTATTACTTTATAGAGTACATCACTCCGTAATTGTTTAATACTTTATAAAGTACATTTCTCCATGTTTGTTTATTACTTTATAAAGTACATTACTCTGTTTGATTAATACTTCATAAATTGCATTACTCTGTGTTTGGGTAATACTTAATAAATTGCATTACTCTGTGTTTGGGTAATACTTAATAAAGTACATTACTCTGTGTTTGAAATTTTATAAAGTACATCACCCAGTTTGTTTATTACTTCATAAAGTACATTACTTAATGTTTGTTTAAGACTTTATAAAGTACATTATTCTGTGTTTGTTTAATACTTTATAAAGTACATTTCTCCATATTTGTTTATTACTTTATAAAGTACATCACTCTGTGTTTGTTTAATACTTTATAAAGTACATTTCTCCATATTTGTTTATTACTTTATAAAGTACATCACTCCGTGTTTGTTTAATACTTTATAAAGTGCATTACTCTGTGTTTGTTTAATACTTTGTAAAGTACATTACTTCATGTTTGTTTAATACTTTATAAAGTACATCACTCTGTGTTTGAAATTTTATAAAGTACATCACCCTGTTTGTTTATTACTTCATAAAGTACATTTTTCCATATTTGTTTATTACTTTATAAAGTACATCACTCCGTGTTTGTTTAATACTTTATAAAGTGCATTACTCTGTGTTTGTTCAATACTTTGTAAAGTACATTACTCCATGTTTGTTTAATACTTTATAAAGTGCATTACTCTGTGTTTGTTTAATACTTTGTAAAGTACATTACTCCATGTTTGTTTAATACTTTATTAAGTGCATTACTCTGTGTTTGTTTAATACTTTTTAAAGTACATTACTGCATGTTTGTTTAATACTTTATTAAGTGCATTACTCTCTGCTTGTTCAATACTTTGTAAAGTACATTACTCTGTGTTTGTTTATTGCTTTTTAAAGTACATTACTCCAAGTTTGTTTAATACTTTATAAAGTACATTATTCTGTGTTTGTTTATCACTTTATAAAGTTCATTAATTTGTTTTTGTTTAATACTTTATAAAGTATATTACTCCATGTTTGTTTAATACTTTATAAAGTTCATTACTTTGTTTTTGTTTAATACTTTATAAAGTAGCCGTTAATATTTTGCTAGATTTAAATTATGTATATATATATAACTTTTTTATTTGAGAATAATGAAAAGGATGTTTGTCTGTCTCTTTCTTTCTTTGTGTCTTACAGATTTCACTGCTTTGCACCACAATACAATGTAATAAAAAATGCAAAAATAAAATGTGAACATCTGCTAATCAACTGTCTGCATTATTTTTAGTAAATTTTAAATGAGTGTGTGTTTCAGGACTCTGTGCTTCTCTATGAAATATAACAGCAGAATTAAACAATACCTGAAGGTGGCATACATGAGCCATGTAATGATCTCACAATGCTCTCTGTGATCTCTTTTGGTTCCTCATTTTCTCTTCCTTCCCTCAGACCCTCAGTGAATGTGAGTACAAATGCAGTTAAGCTAAAAGGATGGACGATTAGAGGCAGTTTGTGGATTTCATGACACATCTTTGGTTTCTGGAGTGTGGTGAGTGCACAGCTGGAACTAAATTAATGCACCAGAGGTTTCTGAATGTGAGAACATACACCTTACACTGGTGTTGTGCATTTTGTGTCATGTGGCACTTCTATGCTTTTATACACATGTACAGCATTTACAGTACATATAAATATATATCGTTAAGGGGTTTTGATCATGCTGAAATTTGTTCTGTTTCATAGATAATATTTGACATTAGGTTCATTTCCTAGATTTGTTTTTTTATGCCCTACGACATCCTACATCTTCAATGGACATTCACAAGCTTTCTGAACCAGCTTTGACATCCACCTTTCCCAAACCCATACCAGTCCCCACTGTTAAGCTAAAAAAATGATTATAAAAATTGTTTATATAACACAAGTGTCTAAACTAACAGGATATTAATAGAAATATGAGATGTTTTCTGTCAGGGGATTTTTATGGAAGGACTCTCCGGTGTCAATGGTTTTTAACATTTAAAATTTTACGTTTTGCAAAGATTATTAATGTTGTGCATGTACAGGGTCCTCATCCTCACACTTTCACACTGCTGATTCATTTCATTATTATTTTTCAGCTGCAGCTGCAGACACCATTTAGCATTTGTATCCTGATCTAACCCCCCAGTGCAGCTAACTGGGTTATCAAAAGCCAGCCATGTCTCTCACTGTCTATGGTGAGAGGCATGTAAAAGAACCATTGCTGGTTTTCGTCAAGAGTAGCTGCATAGCCGTCAGCGTGTTTCTGCCCTGCGATGGCCTGGTGAGCTGTCCAGGGTGTACTCTGCCCTTGCCCAGAGTCGGCTGATATGGGCGCCAGCCTCCCCGCGACCCTAATTAGGATTAAGCGCTTCAGAAAATGACATGATTACATGACATCCTGATCTAACATCTTTACCCTTCATTTGCTGTGCTTTAGCTACATTCTGAATAAAATAAAGGAGTAACCAATAACCAATCACGTTTATAACCCAGGATTATTTTTAAGGAGTGACACAGTGGTGTTATGGTTATCATATCCTCCCCACAGCAAGTCCTGAGCTTGACTCGGGCGTTTCGGTGTGAAGTTTGCATGTTCTCCCCATGCTGTCAAGGGTTTACTCTGGTTTTCTTACACAATCCAAACACATGCACATTAGTCCAATTGGCTGTTCCAAATTGTATATCAATTTAAAAGGTTCTTGGGTTTGTAACTCTTCAAACCCAAAGAGGTTTAGCCACTGCTTCTCTGAATCAAAAGGAGTCAGATGAGGTGGTTCGGGAATCTGATTAGGATGCCTCCTGTTCACATCACTTCAGAGATTTTTTTGGCATGTTCAACTGGGAGGAGGCCCTGGATCAAACCCCGAACTTGCTCCAGGGATTATATATTCTGTCTGGCCTAGGAACACCACAGGATCCCTCAGGAAGAGCTTAAGAGTGTCACTGGGAAGAGGGATGCGACCCAGGCTCGGATAAGCAGGGAATAATGAATTAATTAGATCTACACATATATGTATCTTGGGATAAATATATTTATCCTAAATGGGTTTATCATCGTGTTTCCAGATATTTTTTTTTCATTCTGCTTTTCCTGAAGAGTTACAGGGGGATTGTTTATGTTTTGTTTTTTTTCCAGGAAGATTAACAGCTTCAGCTCTGCACAATTCTTTACAGAGCGAAATGGTGACTAGATTAAGGTTTACAAGTTCAGTTGGGTCAGTCAGGTATATGCACCATGGATATACGTTTATACTTACAGATTTTAGATTTATAGACGTATACAGTGAACTAACACTTGCAATGTTGTGCATGTTGTGTTGCTCTGTAGAGAGATCCAATTACTGGAGCTACAAATTACAACAGAATGAGAGGTGACAAGAAGTGAACCAGATATTATATTGATGTGGCAGGTTCAACTTTTCATAGAGTGAGAGAGTGAGAGAGAGAGAGAGAGAGAGAGAGAGAGGAAGAAGAGACAGGTAGAGAGAGAGAGACAGAGAGATAGATATATAGATAGATAGATATATAGATAGATAGATAGATAGATAGAGAGAGAGAGACAGGTAGAGAGAGAGAGAAAGGAAGAAGAGACAGGTAGAAAGAGAGAGAGAGAAAGAGAGAGAGAGAGAGAAAGAAAGAGAGAGAGTGGAGAAATGAGAAGATCTTTTTATAGATAGATAGATAAATAGATAGATAGATAGATAGATAGATAGAGAGACAGGTAGAGAGAGAGAGTGAGACAGGTAGATAGAGAGAGAAACAGGAAGAGACAGGTAGAAAGAGAGAGAGAGAGAGAGAGAGGAGAAGAGACAAGTAGAGAGAGAGTGGAGAAATAAGATCTTTTTATAGATAGATGGATAGATAGATAGATAGATAGATAGATAGAGAGACAGTGAGACAGATAGAGGCAATCTCTTCTATTCATTATTAACATTTTTCTTACACACGCACTCATGTGGTCTCCTCCCTCTCCCTCCCTCCCTCTCTCCCTTGCTCTCTCGCTCTCTGTCTCTCTCTCTCTCCCTCTCTCAGCATCACGTGTGTTTCTCTCTGAATGAGAGCGGAGCGCGAAGCTGCCTCATTCCTCAGGGCTTTCAGCTCATCCTGGATCTCGTTCTTCTTTCTCTCTCTCTCTCTCTCTCTCTCTCAAACACACACACACACACACACACACACACACACACACACATTCACACTGAGCTAGGCAGCGGGGCTTCCTCTGTCCCAGACACACTGTCTGCCTCACTCGTCTGGGACAGAAGAGCGAGAGAGTGACGGGAGTGAGAGAAGGGTAGACACAGAGATGAGGAGAGAGGAGGAGAGTAAAACCATGCATCTGAATTCACAAGCATCAGCTCAAGGTTGAACGAGGGAAGAGATGGAACACGAAGCGAGGGAGAAGAGGAGGATGTGGAGCTGATGTGAGAGAGCACAGCGTGCCTCTTTTCATTCTTTCGAAGAGGCTGCTGCAGCTGCAGAGCTCTCTCTCTCTCTCTTTCTCTCTCCCTCTCTCTCTCTCCCCCTCTCTCTCTCTCTCTCTCTCATCTCTCCATACTGAGGATGCTCCACTAACCGTCATCTCTGTGGTTAAGCGTGATAACCTGCAGTGCCTCCTGCTTGCTGGCTTAAAAAAAACCCTGGTTGGATTTATCACACTTTTCCAAGGATAGCCTCAGGTATGCTTTCCTTTCTTCATCTCTGTTTTATTCCTCTGTTCTTCCTTTGAATCGAGCAGCTTGTATCTTCTTGTTGCTTCGACATCATCTGGAATTTCCCATGCTGGATGTGGAGCTGCGCGGGAACGACACTGATTTATTCATGCTGGTACAGAATCGTTCAGAAAGCATTTGCATGCATGTCATTGTCGCGTGCAATTTCTGACTGTTGCATGAGAGGCATCAAGAGTGGATTCATGCATCACACACACACTCAAACACACACACACACACACACACAATCGTCCGTGTGCTGTTAAGGGATCAATTTTGAATACTGTGATCCTCCACTGAAGAAATCCTCCTGCCTCGTGGGAATGTCGTGTATATACCCGGCATGGCTGACATGCATTAAATACGCACGGAGGAATCAGCACGCGCTCGGCTGAGTGCTCAAGCTCGGTCGACACCCTGGGCGGCCATGATTGTTTTGGGTAATTTATGGAAGTGTTAAAGGAAGTAAAACGTAGTAATTGGATGCTTGATTGGAGGCAAAAATGGGAAGGAATTTTAAGGGGGGAGGGATGAAGGGAGGGGGTACTCAGAGTGACGGCAGAATAGAAGATGAGCATTAGGGTAGTAGTAGGTGGGTGGGGCTCATCTTTTCCTTCCCATTTTTCCTCGTTAGTCTCTAGAACCTCTTGTGGATCTGAATCAGCGTCCATGTGGTCGAAAGGAAAGATACAAAAGACTCTTAAAGAATAAGGTAAGATAGGTAAGACGTAACTAAGGTAAGAAGTAAGACAAGGGTCTTACACAAACCTGTGCACATGTGATACACGAATATATCCTGACACTTCTGTGCCTTTGGCTACTTCATTTAAGAAGAAAGGAAAAGGAAGAAAGAAGGAGAAATTTTAACAGGTGTAATGAGCTTTGTAGTGGTTGTAACTGTTGCACAGCACTCAATGGCAATGAATCAAAGTGTCTGCACTGACGGAGCAAATTCCTACCCAACCGAGAAGCTGATGAACAAATGAATCAGTCTGGTCACCAAATTAGCCCTGTTTTTACATCCTGTTTTAGGGATCCAGAAAAATTTGACTCGGACAAGGAGTTTGGATTTACCACCGTAGAAGTGGAAGTTTGAGTTCATCGTCATGAGCTGCTTTTCTCCAAGGATGGCACGTTGGCGTAGACGTTAGCACCTCTGCCTTGCAGCAAGCAGGTCCTGGGTTTAAGTACCAGGCTTGGTTTAAATCAATATTTTTATGTTTTCATGTTCTCCCCCGTGCTTGCATGGGTTTCCTCCAGGTACCCTGGTCTCCTCCCACAGTCCAAAGACATGCACATTAGGCTAACTGGCTGTTCAGAATTACCCCTAGGTGTGAGTGTGAATGGTTGTGTGTTGCCCTGTGATAGTCTTGTGAGCTGTTGAGAATGTACGCCAGAGTCAGCTGAGATAGTTTCCAGCCTCCTTGTGACCCTGGTAGGATTTAAAAAAGATCTAGTGCTGAAAATGAATGAATAGATGAATAATCACTTTTTTTTTTCTTTCAGATCCATAACGCTATCCTTGAAGAAGACCCTTGGATTTTTCCCACTCTGAGGATATATAATATTTTGGTTGGCACGTCAGTTTTTAAGGGCATATTTCTCTTTTTTCTTCTTTCATCCCTCAGGGTTGACTTAAAAAAAATAAAAGTGGTTGTTGATCCCTGCTGGATTTTACACCGGTTCTGCATTGGAATGCAAACACGCTAACCAATTGCCTTCCATGGTTTCTGCCCATGTAAAAAAACTATCATTTTACATTTTTAAGATTTGCAAAGGAATGTTTACAAAGAAACTGGCACATACCACAAAAAAGAAAGAGAGTAGCGAAAACAAAAAAGATCCTAAGATATCCCCTGACCTGCATGTTCGAAACCAGACTTTTTCCACTACACTGAAAAGCACAGTGAAAAAGATATCTAAATGTTCTTCTGCACGCAATCTATCTACTGAGGAGGACGACGGCAGAAACGACTGCTCTTCCCTTTCTCCCACGTTCAGTTACCGTGTTGCGATTGCTAATGGACTACAAAAGAACACTCTCATACTAAACAATAATGAATTTCATGAGGTCTTATCCATTGCTAGTAGTTACACTGACTCTTTAAACGAGGCCAAACTTGTCCATAGATTCGATGAACAAAAAGCTTACACTATGCCTGTAAGACGGAACAGGAAGAGTATGATTAGTTTGGCGCCTTCTGACGGCAGCTCAGAGGGGGAACGTGGTGAGCGGAGCAGTCTCCAGACTCTCCGACTAGGCGCTCTGAAAAAGCTTCGGAAATGGAAGAAGAGCCAAGAATGTGTTTCTTCAGATTCCTCGGAGGCTAGCACTTGGAGGAAGACACTGGGAATTAGGAGCAAGTCTCTGGACCGGGCCGGGAGGCAGCAGAAAACAGCCACCCTTGAACCAGGATCCAGTTCTACAGGCTGCATCAGTCAAACCCAAGATGTCATGGAAATGATCTTCAAAGAGCTTCAGGGAATCAGCCAGATTGAGACGGAGCTCTCCGAGCTAAGAGGACATGTCAACGCTTTAAAAAGCTCCATTGATGAGATCTCCAGCAGTGTCGAGGTGGTGCAGAGTGAAATCGAGCAGCTTCGCTCAGGATTCGTTCAATCCAGACGAGAGACACGAGACATCCACGACTACATCAGGCAGTTAAGCCACCAGACCAACAAAGCTACACTGAGATTCCTAAACGTGCCTGAGGAGAAATTTGAAAAAACCGAGGAACTCATTTACCATATTTTAAAAGAGAAAATGGGTTTTGTTGAAGCACACAAGACACTTAAAATTGAACTCGCCCATCGACTGGGCCTACAAAGAGAATGTTCAAGTGCTAAACCTCGTCCTATTATAGTTATTTTTGCAAATCCTCAAGACAGAGATTTAGTTTTGAAAAAGTGTTATAAGCTCAAGGGTACTGGAATATCAATATCAACCGATAGCCTTGCACAGGAGTCGAAAGACAGGAAAGATCGGGGGATGACGTCCTCTCAGACCTATGAAAGCATGGACATGAAAGTCTCAGGTGTTAAAGACAAAGCTGAGAGTGATGACTGGGACTCTATGGACAGTGATAAGGAACTTGATGAGTTAAACAAAAACAAATATGCAATTGTGCCCAAACCACCTCAGAAGGTTAAATCTGAGAAAAAAAAGTCTTATGATCACAGACGTTCTACAGATGACACCACATACTCCGTGCATTATGCTGATGATGCTGTTTACGATGACAAGCAAAACAAATCTTATTATTCAGATGTGACTCCAGGATGGCTCTCACAGAGTGATTATTCCACTCCGAAGCTCAGTCGCTCCGAATCGGACTGCTCCAAACTGTGCCCATCTTACTCGGAAGATTTCTCTGAGAGCCAGTACTTTAGCAGAGTTAACGGATGCTCCCTGCTCTCCTCGTCAGATCAGGAGCTCTGGCAGCGTAAACAAGAAGATATGGCTTCCTCCTGGTATGCAAGCCCACCCAGTCAAATGCTCAGTCAAGAAAACCCACCGTACGTGGAGCACAACGAAGTTGAGACCACTGAGACCATTGATAGTGGTGTAAGTAATGGTCTAGTGTGTATATCCGGAGACAGAAGTCACTATAGTGGATCTCAACTTTCCCTGCAAGGTGACCTTTCACCTTGGAAAGACTGGCATCACCTTGAACAAGGAGCTGACTCAGGCTTGGATGCCTCAACAGAACATAATTTAGTCTCAGAAATCAGTAGCCCATTTGACCCTGCTGCTAACCCTGGCTTCCCTGAAAAAATTACAAAATGCCTTGAAGTCGATTTGCAGTTTGAAGGTGAGACTTTTTTTACATTTGACAGTACACCTGACACAACGCAAGAACCGGACATTGAGCCTGAGTTAGAGCCTGAGCCAGAACCTGAACCCGAGCAAGAACCTGAGCCTGAACCTGAGATAGAAGCTGTTGTGAAACCGATGCAAGTGCAAAAACCTGTTCCAGAACCAAAACCAGAAAAGAAACCTAAGACCAAGCCAAAAATACAAACCAAGCCAGAGTCTGCCCCACAGACTCTGCAACGACAGGAGAATAAGGGGAACCAACTTCAACAAAGCCAAAAGACCTCCACTATGTACCGTAGCCAGAGTGAGATCAGGACTGAAAAAGTTGAAGAGGTCCCCAAATCCTGGAGCAGCAGACTAAGTATAGACTTGTCTGAAAAAACCTTCAGTTTTGGAGGCTTTGGCTCCACCTTACAGAGGGCCAAATCAGCCTTGGAGGTTGTCTGGAATAAGGGTTCTCAAAGCTCCAGTGCTCCTGCTGAAGAACCCAGTACCATCCCATTTATAAGCCGGTTCAGAACAATGTCTCAGTCAACAGCCAATGATTCCAGCACCACTATTGACTCGGATGTCTACAACGATCCTTTCTATTACAAAGCTGATGAAGATGAACAGACCACAGAGCAACCGGTGGACAATGAGACACATTACGTCGAAGTGATGGAGCAGGTACTAGCCACCCTCGAGAACAGAACAAATGCCAATGAGGCAGAGGATGAGGAGCAGGAGGATGAGGATGAAGTCTCACAAGAATATGACATTTTGCAAGAAGGGAATCCAGTTTTGGAATATGACTGCAGTTTGGACGAACAGTATGACGAAGAATATAGTGAGGACTATGATGAAAATCAGACAACTGAGGACAGGGAGGAGTACGAGGCCATGATTGAATACATAGAAGAAACTGAGGAAGTAGATGATGCTGATGAACAAGAGGAGGAAGAAGCGGAAGTTGAGGCAGAGTTGCTGGACATGGTTGAGGAACAGAAGGCAGAGAACGACAAAGAAATTGTGACTCAGGAAGACGAAAACAAAAATGTCACAGTTACTCCAGCACCAGTGGAAGAACCAGCACCCAAAAAAAGGGTACGGCCGACTTTTAAAGAAGCTGCCTTGAGAGCATACAGGAAGCAAATGGCTGAGCTTGAGCAGCAGATTCTGGCTGGAGGTAAGGCCATGCTCATTGACCTCCAAATTATTATTTCATACTGATTGAGGAGGCAATTTCAATGACATAA
This sequence comes from Neosilurus hyrtlii, assembly GCA_028564935.1. Taxonomy (NCBI): domain Eukaryota; kingdom Metazoa; phylum Chordata; class Actinopteri; order Siluriformes; family Plotosidae; genus Neosilurus; species Neosilurus hyrtlii. The sequence goes on from JAOUQZ010000031.1 coordinate 1,100,286, forward strand.
TAAGCAATAATGATGACATGGGAAGAATTTTAAAGGCAAAGTCCCTTTTGTTTTCAGATAATTTGGCAGGATATACTTTGTGGTCTGAATATATGACTAAAACCTCAATGGAAGTTAAAAGCAGAAAGAGGGTCACTGACTGAATCATGTCTGAGTGGTTGTGCTTTAATGCTAGAAACCTCAGATTTTTTGAAGGCTTTGAAGGTAGTCCGGGAAAGGGATAAACATTGATTGCAGGTGTTTGATGTGGAAGATGATATTGGGCCTTTTAAATTTGCTATTGATTTATGTGTGTGTCTGTGTGTGTGGTGGTGGTGGTGAAGATAGCAGTATTATAGTGTTTCCGGTGATCAGAAATGATGTTGCTGGATACTAGTCTAGCAAACAATGATACTCCTGTTCACTGCCATGAAAATATAAATATATCATTACTTTTCTTATATACAGCATTTGGTTCAATAGTGTCATTTTTTGAAGAGTTTCTCAGTCCACTTCTATGTGAACTGTCTGACTGTAATGCTGTTTGATAGCAAAGAGAAAATACCTCGGCTGTGAATAAATCATGCTGCATGTTTTGGATTGCAGCAGCTTCCGTAGGTGGTCTAGTTGCTAAACTGAGTCCCGATGTTCAATCTGCACCAAATATAAATAACCATTGGACAGAAAACAGTTTTAAAAAGATCACCCTGAGAGCACAAACCTCTGTTAAGCCCAGAAATCCATTATATGAATCAAAACCATGTTAAAAATCATCCTTTCTGACATTCTTAAGGAGCCTTTTAAAAAATGACCGAATCTAGAGTTTGATCCGGGTCGGCACAATGGCATAGGGGTTAGTAAGTCCGCCTCACTGCAAGAGGGTCCTGGGTTTGGTTTCTGGACTCATGCATTCCTGTGTGGAGTTTGCATGTTCTCTTTGTGATTGTGTGGGTTTCTTCTGGGTACTCTGGCTTCTTGCTACAGTCGATAGATGCACATTATTCTAATTGGCTGCTGCAAATTGCCCTTTGGTGTGAGTGTGAATGGTTGTGTTTGTTGATTTGATGAGCTGTTCAGGGTGCATCCTGCCTTCGCCCAGTTTTGACTGAGATAGGTTCCAGCCTTCCCACAACCCTTGTAGGATTAAGCGGCTCAGCAAATGAGTGAGAGAGAATTTGATCCAGATCATTCACAAAATCTAATTAAGTCTTCATCATTCAAAGCCCTGCCTCTGGTAGAAATTGCCTGAAAATGCACGCAGCTTTTTGCAAATGACAGAAAGTACACAGGACCCCTTTCTGGACTTGCTCTAATGCCATTCATTCATTCATTATTTAAGCCGCTTAATCCTAATTAGGCAAGGTACACCCTGAACAGCTCGCCAGACCATCTCAGGGCCAACACTCACAACCATTCACACTCACATCTAGGGGTGATTTGGAACAGCCAATTATTTTACTGTGCATGTTTTTGGACTGTGGGAGGAAACCGGAGTATCCGGAGGAAACCCACGCAAGCATGGCAAGAACATGCAAACTCCACACGGAAACGCCCGTGAATCGAACCCAGGACCTTCTTGCTGTAAGGCGGACGTGCTAACCACTGTGTCTATGTGCCCCCCCTGCTTTAATGTCATTAAATCATTCTATCTTGCAATGTTAAAGAATTCTTTAAAAAATTTCTGTATCCAGAATATGATGCGGATCTAATGGAATCTTCTTTGTCCAAAGCTCCACCTCTGGTAGAAACTCCATGTAAATCCATACATAACTTTTTTGTGCAGTCCTGCTAATACACGCCAATACAAACCAAGGGTAAAAGATAACCTCCTCTTGCTCTTTCAAAAGAAAAATTAAGGATTTTTTTAAATGTAGGACCTTTTCCTATTTGTTTAGCATTATTATAATCCAAATCAAAGTAAATGGCTTGAGTTGGCCTCTGACAGGATTATAATTTCTTTTTAAGTGCCTGCAAATATGCTTTTTAGTCAGTTTACCTTAATAACGGTAACTAATATTAATAATTAAATAACTGAAGAAAACGACTGTTTGTACACTCATTATTCTAACTTTCTTTTCCTCCTGTCTCTGACACGATGTCCCGTTCACTGCATTAAGTCGATTATCGTATCATCAAATGTGAATTGGAGCACTCTGAGAGCGCAAACCTCTGCCAAGCCTAGCAATCCCTTATATGAACAAAACTGTTAAACATAGTCCTCTCTCACAATGCTAAAGAATCCCTAAAAAACATTCCCAGATTCAGAATTTGGTCCAGAGCATCTCCAAAATGTAATAGACCATTCCTTGTCCAGTCCTCTTCCTCTGGTAGAAATTTCATGTCTACACACAACAAGCCTGCTAACAGGCACAAACAAACATACCAAAAGTAAAATATAATCTTCTTGGCAGAGTTAAAGAGTGTTTGGCAACATGGAAGGATACATTCTGATGATTTTTGTCTCTAGTAAAATTGTGGACCAAAGGATTAGGACCAAGGATAGAACACACCAGCATTTCCCTTTAAATATTGATCTAATCATTTATTGTTCTGTCTGGCTGATTTTTGTGATTACCATCCAGGTTTATTTACCTTTACCTAACTAAACAATAAATGAACGTTTTCAGCCGCGTGTCAGAATTAAGAATAGATTCATACCTGAGGAAGCCCTTTAAATTTATGAAATTGCAGCATGATTGATTTTTTTTTATTGCGGTATGACTGCTCAGAGTGTGTTTTGTGGATCATCTAGTAGCTCATTTCTCTTGGTGGTTTACTTTCAGTTACAAATTCAGTAGACTAGCGTTTGAATGCCAGTGCTTACTACGTTGTTTAGGTATAACGAACCTGACTGTATGTTTTTTGTTTGAAAGCATTTGAGTGGTATGGAGTTTATTACAGTCAATCCAGGCAACAGGGGAATTTCTGCCCTGCCTTACTCACTCTACATTCCACTAGCTCTTGACCCAGATGTGAAGCTTACATTCAGAAGCACAGTGACTTCACCCTGCACACTCTCATTCAGGGTGAGAGTAGTGATGAAGAACTGCTCGGCTTTACAAATCAGATCTTCTCTACTTTCCGTTTTACACTTTGATACATCTATTCCAAGTCTGATATAGTTGGGTAATTTATTTATTCATTTGCCGCACTGCTAATCCTGCTAGGGCCGTGCCGAGGCTGGAGGACAGAACTGCTTTGCCAAGCCCGAGACTCAAACCCCGGATCTCACCACTGCACCACTATACCGCTGTGCCGATCCATCCTAGGTTTTTTATGATTATTATTAATATTTTTATTGTGTCTCCTGGTTGGAGCAGACTATCATCCTAAAGATTGTGAATTAAAGTCCAGAATGTTCCCTGCGACCACTTCCCTGTGACTCAAGTGATCACTGAGCCATCAAGTGGTGATATCACTTTTTTCTGAAGTGTGTTTTACATGCATGTGCGACAGCTTAAAAAATGTGGTTGGCTGGTATCACATGACCAAGTGAAAGCACATACTTTGTCTAACCCTCCCTAGTGGTGCTTGCATATAAAAAGGGAAGCATTCTCAAGGTCTGGGAATTGTTGACATTTAAACTGGTGTAAAGAATGGGAAAAATTCCATTCTTCAAACTGTTTGAGAACTGAAAGCATGTGTGTTGCTGCAGTGAAACCAAGAGAGACTGTAGTCTGGGTTTGTCACATCAAGCACCCCATCTTTAAACTTACATGATGTGGTCCATCAGTACAGGGTGTGGACTAAGTGTCGGCAAAAGTGGCTTTTAGACAACAGCGCTAAAAACTCCATGAAATGTTAATGTACCATTCTGAAAAAATGATAAGCATCTAGACAAAACCCAAAGGAGTGATTAGGCAAAGTTTGATGGGTATTGGCAAGGCTTTTCTTGAGATATTGCCTGAAAATTGTTCAGTGTGGACCAATAAAATAAGAAAAAAGCAGCATCACAGTCTGAGGTGAATAATTGAACATAATCAAGGGAAGAATTGCATTATTGTAAGCATTCATTTAGCATGAATGGATGTTTGCTGATTAAAAGGTGCGGTGCTGTGGCTTACCGACTGGTACATAAAAAGGACACACATCTGGAAAGGTGGTTGTTGAGGTTCTTTCTTGGACAGCAAGTTTTTGGTGGGAACTCTCAAACCCCATCCAGGCATCCTACATATATCAACATTCATTCGTTTTAATCACTTGTTTATAGAAGGGAATAAAAATGAAGGAACCATTTAGAAACCGTAGCTTTAGAGAACATTTCAATAACACAACAATATCATTAGTTGTTTATTTGTGAACTGCTTACTCTGTAAAATGTATGATTTACTGACAGAATCAAAGACAATTACCTACAAAATATCTAAGAAATCATTTATCCTAGTAAGAGTGAGAGCAAGTATCCATAAGATGAAAAAACCCAATGCGAGAGCCGCTATCACTACAGGGTAGCGAGATGCCAGTCAACCGGCTAGGTTCACTTCAGTAAGCACGTTGTTTCCCTTTCACTGTAATTTTAATTCCTCAATCTGATTGGGTTAAAAGCCTTTCTATTCACTGCATTGCACGGCAGTAATTGTTCAGTTTGCCAGCTAAAAAAAAACCCAACTGGATATGGCAAATAAAATTCTGCTTACATAATTAAAAAGTGTATTGTATTTTATTTCTTGAAACAAGTAACAATTCAAAGGGGAAGATCATGTAGAAGAAGTTACCATCAATTAGACATTCTTATAATATTCTTATAATGTCAGTTATATACCGGCATGAGAAATATCCTCACAGGGTTTCCATGTGTACAGGGAGGACGGACAATATAGCAGTGTTTTTCAACCCTTTTTGAGCCACGGCACATTTTATACATTGAACAAATCTTACGGCACACCACAAACCAAAAATGTTACAAAACGGGACTCTGTAGTTTAATACAGTATTTATATAATCACAATATAGATTAAACTCAGTCAGTGTGAATCTGGGCCTGTTGAGATGAACACACACGAAGCTCTTCCTCAGCGAGCATCTCGTGTACAGTGGCTTTACAGGCACGTGGTATTAACGTCTCTGTCACAGTGTGGGACTGTTTAGATTTAGCTTTAAGTTCAGCGGCTATGTGGATTTGAGGGCTCTCTCTCATTTAACTTTGTGGTTTTTCTCATAAAAGTTGCCTGTTTCTCTGT
>JAOUQZ010000031.1:1106190-1117636 GCA_028564935.1 Neosilurus hyrtlii
CTCCGCCTAAGGCACCCAGACTTCCCGCTACAGGAACAACGCTACTCTCACTCTCACTAACCCTCTCTAAAGTCTGGGTGCGCACCTCTAACGCTACAACGTGCTAATCACTGTGCCATGTGCCACTCATATAAATATTTTTTAAACACCATAAAAAACCCTCATGTTTGTGGTATGTATATGTTGTGGTTTGTATGTATTTTTACATGTATACTTTTATGTATATTTCATGATGTTGCATAACTTTGCTGAAACAATGTCATGGCGATTACACATTGCAATTAAGGCTGAAGGCTGTTCAACAAAATAATAGAATGTGGGACTTTTTTTATTTTTTTTGCTGGGGTAGTGTATGTATGGTGGATGTTGCTGAATAACCCTTTAGATGCAACCCTGAGGGAACTATTTAGTTATAGCTAATGAGCCTGAGGTGAATAATAGTTTTAGTATATATTACACAGGACATACGACATAAGAAAAAGCAAAATAAATAATATTTTATGGTTTCATTTTACATTTTTAAAGCATAACGATAGTCACTTGCTCCATTATGGACACACACACACAGATTTTTTTTTCTGTGTATTAAAACACAACATACAGAATGGATTTAACAGTATGATTTGTGTGTGTGTGTGTGTGTGTGTGTGTGTGTGTGTGTTGTATGATTCACTCCGCTGGCTCACTCTGTTTGGCCCTTTCCCGTCAGCCATGAATCATTATAACAGTGTGTAATTTGTGTAATTTAAAGATCAGCGCCTCTGGACGTCTCACTACTCCACTTAATTTTCTAAATCCTGTCTTTTTTTCTCTCCTTCTTTCATGTTTTCCTGCTGCAGACAGCGCTGCTTTGGACACAAAGGTTTACACATTTTTAATATTCTATTATGTGTGTGTGTGTGTGTGTGTGTGTGTGTGTGTGTGTATTTTATGTACTTTAGTAGTGTACTGGAGTACTGTATTGTGTACTGTATTAGTGTACTGTAGTACTGTAATAGTGTACTGTTGCACTGTATTGTGTACTGTCGTAGAGTACTGTAGTAATGTATTGTGTACTATTGTAGTGTAGAAGGGTACTGTAGTACTGCATTGTGTATTGTAGTAGTGTACTGTAGTACTGTATTGTGTACTGTTGTAGAGTACTGTAGTGTATTGTGTGCTTTAGTAGTGTTCTGTAGTGGTGTACTGCATTACTGTACTGTGCACTGTAGTGGTGTACTGTAGTAAAGTACTGTAGTAGACTACTGTAGTACTGTATTGTGTACTGTAGTAGTGTATTGTAGTAGTGTACTGTATTACTGTAGTAGTGTACTGTAGTACTGTATTGTGTACTGTAGTAGTGAATTGTAGTAGTGTACTGTATTACTGTAGTAGTGTACTGTAGTACTGTATTGTGTACTGTAGTAGTGTATTGTAGTAGTGAACTGTAGTACTGTAGAAGTGTACTGCATAAGTGTACTGTACTGTTACTGTTGTACTGTATTATGTACTGTAGTACTGTATTGTGTACTGTAGTAGTGTATTGTAGTAGTGAACTGTGGTACTGTAGAAGTGTACTGCATAAGTGTACTGTACTGTTACTGTTGTACTGTATTGTGTACTGTAGTACTGTATTGTGTACTGTAGTAGTGTATTGTAGCAGTGCACTGTAGTACTGTACAAGTGTACTGCATAAGTGAACTGTACTGTTACTGTTGTACTGTATTGTGTACTGTAGTAGAGTAGTGTAGTACACTACTACACTACCACAGTACACTGCTACAGTACACACCACTGTACTACAGTACACAGTACAGTACTACAGTACACTACTACAGTACACTTTTACAGTACTACAGTACACTACTATGGTACACCGCTACAGTACACAATAATACGTACAGTATTATTGTGTACTATAGTAATACAATACACTACTACAGTACTACATTACTGCACTTTAGTACACAATACAGTACTACTGTATTGTGTGGTGTAGTAGTGTATTGTGTACTGTTGAAGTGTACTGTAGTAGTATACTGTAGTACAGTACTGGTGTACTGTATTGTGTACTGTAGTAGAGTATTCTAGTACTGTACTGTGTACTCTAGTAGTGTACTGTTTCACTGTACTGTGTACTGCAGAAGTGTACTGTAGTAGAGTACTGTAGTACAGTACTGTGTACTGTAGTAATGCACTGTAGTAGCACGCTTTATTAGTAGTTCGTAGTTGTGTACTGTATTACTGTACTGTGTACTGTGGTAGTGTACTGTAGTACAGTATTTTGTATTGTAGTTTTGTAGTGTACTGTATTACTGTAGCATGTACTGTAGTTGAGTGCTATAGTAGTGTAGTTGTGTACTGTAATAGTGCACTGTATTGGATACAGTAGTAGTGTACTGTATTACTGTATTGTGTACAATAGTGTAGTACTGTAGTTCTATAGGGATTAGAGTGCTGATACGCAGTCAGGTTTTGGCTGAAGTTTCTTTAATAAAAACTGATTTGTGATGTGTTTTTCACTCTCAGATACCCAGTGCATATTTTTCACTTACATTTTCTTTAATTATTAAACTTATTTTCGTGTGTGTGTGTGTGTGTGTGTGTGTGTGTGTGTTTGTGTGTAGGGCTTGGATCCAGCTAAGCTTGGCCTAAGCACAGGAGGGTGAGTAAAGCTTTAAATAATTGAAAGAGCTGATTTGCAGTGTGTTGTAACATTATTCTGCCCATCTATGTCAAATTTTATGACCCTTAAATCTTTACGCTGTTTTATCTCCATGCTGCAGCATGTCGGATTTGAAAAATAAATACTTTATTACTTTTTCCTAGGTTTAAGTCCTGGGGGCTCGGCTAGGGCCCTACTGTGTGGAGTTTGCATGACGTTCTGTGATTATGCTGGTTTTATTTGGATTCTCCAATTTGCCTTCCACAGTCCAAAGACATGCACATTAGGCTGACTGGCTGTTCCATATTGCCCGTAGGTGTGAGCGTGAGCATGAATGGTTGTGTGTGTTGCCTTCGCCCATGATCTGCTGAGATAGGCTACATCCTTCCCGTGACCCTAATGAAGGATAAAGCGGTTCAGAATATCATATGGCTTGACATATAGAGCATCCATTCATCCAGCCATTCATTTATTTGCCAAAACGCTTGATCCTACTAGGCTGGATCCTATTTCAGCTGACTCTGGGCGAGCACAGAGTACACCTTGGACAGCTTGCCAGTCCATCACAGGGCCAACACATGCACAACCATTTACACTCATCCCCACACCTAGTGGCAATTTGGAACAGCCAATAAGCCCAATGTGCATGTCTTTGGACTGTGGGAGTAAACTCCACACAGAAATGCTGTTGCCAAGCCCACACCTCGAACCCAGGATCTTCTTGCTTTGAGGATGATGTGCTATCACCCTATGTGACTCAGTGTTAAAGGTTATAGATTATAATATGCAATATGATCAGATACTAAGAATCTAATTTTTATTTGTCACAAAAACGCATGTCACATAGACTCCGATTTTGACATTGTGACATCACACGCCATACTGACTCAAAAGAGTTCCTCCTTGCTGCTGCTGAATACACGTGACTCTACCGCGCTCCATTTATTCCTGGAACCTTCTCATCGGATGTCATAGTTTAGTCCCTGTCTATCCTTTCACCTCTTTCTTCTTTTTAACACCCCGTTTGTTTCTCAGTCTGTTGTTTGCCAGTGTAGTAAATTTTAGCACTCTCTTTGGATGTCGTATATATGCCCCTTATTATTATAATATTAACCTGATCAAAACCTGATTATCTGCTCTCTCCTGGCAGGGTTGGCAGTATTCTTTATGGCATCGACAGTATGCCTGATTTACGGCGTAAGAGGACCTTGCCTATTGTCCGCGACCTGGTGAGTTCTCTGCTCCCACTTGGAGGTGTGTGTGTGTGTGTGTGTGTGTGAAGAGTTTAGACTGTAATATCTGTAAAAATCTTTAACAAAGAAATATGAAAGTAAATAACTTCTTTCTTCCTCCCTGATGATCTCTAAATACATCGACTTTCTCGAGAAATTCTCGAGTTAATGTTCACAGTTTTGTATAAACTATGGATACCTACACCAACTAACACATGTACAGAACTATAAACACAAAGAACCGAGAACACAAACCTCCACCAAGGCAGCTCATCTCCTTATTTTTATTTCTGCTAAATATTTCCTCCCCAAGCCCTACATATTTCAACTTACACATCATCAGATTCAGAATGCTATTTACATCACAACTAAACTTCTATTAGTGATGGATCTTATATAAATGTTTTAATGCACTTATTGTTAGTGGTGTAGTTTTACATATAGGGTTAAACGCCACATTGTTAACAATTACTCCGAACATGCAATCGTAAAAAAATCTTTTAAAAATTCCTAGATCCGGACGACGATCCAGAATATCAACAAAATCTAATGGAGTGTTTTGGGGCTGTACTCCACCCCTCCAAAAAATAATCAAAATCCATTCATAACTTTTTGCATAAAATTGGTAACAAACAAACAAACAAACATGCAGACAGAAAGACACATGCAAGAAAAACAAGAAAAAATTCACACACAGACAGATAGGTAGAAAGACAAACAGACAAACCAACAAACAAACAAACAGACAGGCAGAAGGTATACCAACAGACAGCCAAGAAGGAATCCTCCGCCGGTGTCGAGTTGAGATCATTTATTAGCTAGAGTGCTGTAGCTGAAGATGAGGAACTATTAAGTCAGACTTCATCCGTCAGAGGCTCCATTCTGACAGTGCTGATATTTTTTGCCTTCAGATTTAAGCCACGCCCACTTCAGGATTACATTTGCATAAATATGAATATTTGGCACTAAACAGTAACAGATAAAGGTAGAGTCACTCTGCTGTAACAAACAGTGGATAAAAAAAGTTATAAAGTAAAATACAAACTGCAAACTGTTTTGTTACACAAAGAAGAACATTTTATCCTTTTTTAACAAGGAATGGACTTGGTTTAGTACATGATGGTCACATGATTAACACGCGAATGTTTGTCTTGTCTGTAATATATGTTTATTTTATTTCATTTTAATGATTTTTTTATTCATTGTTAAGTCTTTTCATGTTTGTGTATAACCATTTAGAGCATTGAAACATTTATATTAAAGGATGTTTTTAGTTATTTTAAATCATTTCTTTATAACACAACTTTTTATTCTAAATGTTTATCTCCGTATAAAATTACAATCATTGATTCTGTGTTCATTTATATTTTGCATGTTTAAAAAAAATCAACACTTCCTGGGTAAGTATGGGTCGCTCTTGTGTTGTTTTTGGGACTCGTGCGTGTTCTACATGCCATCCCCTCATTGGCCCATATTTATTATGGGGGATATTTTTCCGTGAGTTGTCAGATTTCCATCCAGCTAAAAAAAAACTCAGCCTTTTATCTATAAAGAGCTGAAGAAAAGCTGATGAAAAAAAAAAAAAAAAAGACTGAGAAATGTTGACAACTCCACCCAAAAATATATCCGAGGACTTCATTGAACTGTGCGTGTCCTCAAAGCGTGCAGCGGGAAAAAAAAAAAAAAAAAAAAAACCCTCTCTAACGGTACCAGATGAAGTCACTGCTATGTAGCGGGTCGTACCTCAGCTATCCCATCATGCCTCTGCCCTCGTCTGTGCACAAAATATTGAGCTTATTAATTTAGGACAATGGGGTCAATGTGGGTGGAGCTTTAATTAAACCGGCCAATTACAAAGTTGATCAGTCCATCTTAGAAAAATGCATTTTTTTAGGTACTTTAGACAGTTAGGAACAGTCAATGACAGTGTTCCTTTAAAAACCAGACCAGATGTACTGTGTGGAAGGACAGACCAGATGTACCTAATGTATGCACAGGTTTAATCAAATCAATCTTTTACTTGGTCCTTTAAGGTGGTAAAAGTTTAAAAATAGAACAGCAATAAAGCTTTTCTTTCAAAGGTCTTAAGTAGGGTTCTAGTGAACTTGTAAGGGTTCAAACACAAGAACAAACTAAAGAGCTTTTGACTTAAACTCTACATGAAGCCTCAAAAGAAATCCAGTGATGATGTCATTATGCTAAAAAAGGGGGTTCTTTAAGGGCTTGTTGAGTCTGTGTGACTTATTATTTTATGTCTATGTTTGTTCCCACCAAATTTGAGAGAGCCCCCCCCATATTGTCCTAGTACGGCGGAACCCTATAATTGAGTATCTCCTTTTTTTAAGGTAAAACGTCCATGTTTTAAGGAGAACTCTTAAATTAACTCTTGTGTTTTGTGGAAAGAGTCTAAAGCAGGGGTGTCCAATCTGACCCAAAAAAGAACCAATGTCGGTGCAGGTTTTTATTCCAACCAAGTTACAGCCACGCCTTCCACAACTCAGTTGATCTTCTCATTCAGTAAACACTCAGGTGTGGCTCCTGCATGGTTGGAATAAAAACTGGCACCCACATTGGCCCTTTTTGGAAAAGATTGGGCACCCCTGCTTTAGACGTTCTCTACAGAACCCTACAGGAGAAAGAATAATTAATTTCATAAAGATTGGACACCCCTGGTCTACAGCTACAAACAAAAGAATCCACAATGCCTGAAAGAACAAATGAAGACATGTTTTGTTCTAAGAGTGCCTGTTTTCGGGTTATAGTGAACATTTTAATGCTTCACCCTGATGGACAAACCAAATAACCACTGATCTAATCACTACATGAATCCTAAACACTCATCAAGTGGCCTTGTTCTTAGAGCTGTTAAATCCAGCTGGTATCAGAATGTACTATGAATTGTTTTGAAGAAGATAAAACAAAGGACTACATTCATTAATTCCTTCATTCATTCAGTCAGTCATTCATTTTCTAAGCTGTTTGATCTAAAGTAATTAAGTGAACTGGGAGAATTGAAGAATTATGTGAACATCTAGTGGCAGTGATTAGGTAATTTAGTAATAACCAATCAGAGCAGGCCAAAGTGTGGGGTATTTTAACTCATGCACACAGGTACATTTTTCAGTATTTACTCTCAAGACTGTTTTTATTGCTTAGGTTTGCCTATGTAATAAAGTTTATTGGTGCTCCTTGATTATCAACAAACCTACGTAAATGAAGTACAAATCTCTCCACGACAAATCACACTAAAATGGGTTCCTCAGGGGGTTTACTGGAAACTATTGCAACTTGTTTTTTTTGTTCGATGGAGAGCCCAGAGCACTTGATACAGGTGCTATTTTAAGAAGTACGCTTCTTCTGGGAAAAGCGCCTGAAAGTTTCTATAAAGATGCTCACGATGATGTTCCTTTTCAGTAGAAACACTTTAGGATCCACAATCCAGAGAACACTTAAGGAAATCTTTTATTTAAAGAGCTTTTGTCTGTTCTATAGTGATCTGATGTCATCAAAGACGATTTCCTCAGGGGTTCTTTGATTAGTTATAGGATCTAATCCTACTGAGGAGCTTTGAGTTGAAAACAAAATACATTTCTAGAGCCCTACATAACAGAACAGTTTCTTCTCGGTAGAATGCTATTCTTACCAAACTCTTGCAATAATTTTGTTCCTGTTGTGAGGTTCAGCAGAGAACCTTATTAAAGTCCACCAGAGGGGCAAACTAGTGAAGAATTGAGTGTTCAACATTTTTTCTTTTTTCCTAAGCATTGCCTCAAGTTTCTGTTCAGCGAAGTGAAAATGTCCTCATGCTTACAGAAAAGGGTTTGTCAAGAGCTCTTTAGATAGTTAATGTTCTTAACTTCTTAAATATGTTTACAAGAATAAAAGGTTCGAGCTTTCAAGTGACTATCTCCTCACTATCACATATGGGGTCAGGGGTCTGTGCCTCGGTTAAGGTACGTGCAGCCCGGGGCCCATAATAGCTGATTAACCAAGCTCACAGGGAGAGAGGGATGGCATATGATCTCTTCCCTGTCACTTATATGTGACACTAGCCAATCATGGGTGTCTATGAGCTCATCCATACATGAGGTGGATGTTGTAATGCTGTATGAACCCTACAACAATCTTTTTTTCAAAACCTTTTAACTGCTTTAGGGTGCTTGAAGTCCCGACATTCCTGATAACCCGTCGAAAGGCTTTCTTTAATGTTTTAAGGTTTTACAGAAAGCCTGTAAACGTTCTCTGAGGTATAAACAAAAGGTTGTTCCCAGAGAGGCAAGCCAAAAACATTTGCGGGCTTTAGAGCCCCATTTTTCTAAGAGTGCATGTACTACCTTTTAAGCACTATCAGAGAAATGGGTACCTTGTGGCTTTTTAGAACAGGGTTTCCTCCAGCCACGGTCAGGGGTATTAGATGAAGGCTTTATTTGTTACTTTGGTAGAACCATTATTTTTTATCTGCTTATTTTGTGAAGCTCCTCCTCAGAAGCCACTTGAAAGTTAAAGATTTTCTGAAAAATGCAAATTAACAAAATTAAAATTTGTAATATCATAATAAGGGAGAAAAAAAGGGTTCTTAATGAAATTATTACGTTGTTAAGAGGGTTTTACTTGGGTGGTAGGTGGAGCATCCAATGAGCCCCTAAAGGTTTTTGTGTTTGGTTCTTCTGATTAGTCTTATTAAAATGCATATCACTTTCAGAAAAAGTTTCCCCAAAAAAGTCGAACCAAAGAACCCTCAGGGGAGGTTAGTTAGATGGAATGGACTTTGAGATCCAGTTTGTTATTGGCTAAGGAAATGTACCATGAGCTCTGCCCCTTTGACCTTTCCCAGGGATGCATGTGATTTGAGTGGATGAGGACAGGTGAGGGAACCAGATGTGCAAAGCAGAGAAGGCCTTTATGTGTTAATTAACAGAAATTAACGAGCATATCCGACCTTATCCATCCGCGTGCTTCCATTTACGGCATTGCTGCAGCAAGCCTCAGTCACTCCGCTGCATGCTGATTATTCTACACTTACATAAACACTTAACGGGTTCATGTATAGGTTCGAGTCGCCCCGCTCCCACACCTCCCTTTGCTTTCTGGTGCCTTTCGCTAACCGTAAACCTCATGTCTTTACCACGATTGGCTACTCCTGACTCGATAGTTGGTAAAGACAAATCTATATATGATCCTGCATCTCCTGTCTGTGCACTTATCCTTCTTCTGTACTTCTGTCTCTTTCGCTCCCTCTCCCTTTGTATTCTCTTTAGTCTTTCCCTAAATTCCCACATGTAAGTTAGGGGTTGCATGACTACTCACTTTAACTAGTTGAGCAAGACTACTCGCAAAAAAAGTTTAGGCTATACTTTATTGCTAGATTAGGCTGACCTTCAATGATAGTTTAGGCTGCATTTCAATGCCCATTTAGGCTGCACTTCAATGATAGTTCAGGCTACACGTCAATGCTATTTCAGGCCATACGTCTATGCTAGTTTAGGCTGCACTCCAATGCCAGTTCAGACTATAATTTACTGCTAGGTTAGGCTGCACTCCAATGCTAGTTTAGGCTATCCGTCACTGCTAGATTAGGCTGCACTCCAATACTAGCTTAGGCTACATTTAATTCCTAGTTGAGGCTATACTTCAATGCTAGTTTAGGCTGAACTTCAATGGTAGTTTAGGATACATTTCGATGCTACTTTAGGCTGCACTTTAATGCTAGTTCCTGCTACAGTTCAATGCTAGCTTAGGCTTCATTTCAAGGCTTTTTTGAGCCATACCTAAATGCAAGATTGAGCTGCATTTCAATGCTAGTTTAAGCCACACTTTAATGTTAGTTTAGGCTGCACTTCTATGTTAGTTTAGGCTGCACTTTAATAATAGTTTAGGCTGCAATTTAATGCTAGTTAAGGCTGCACTTTAATGCTAATTTAGGCTGCACTTTAATGCTCGTTTAAGCTACACTTTAGTGTCAGTTAATGCTACACTGTAATGCTAGTTTAGGCTACACTTCAGTGCTAGTTTAAGATACAATTTAATGCAAGTGTAGGCTTTACGTTAATGCTAGTTTAAAATGCAATTTATTGCTAGTTTATGCTTCACTTCCATAATAGTTTAGAATGCAAATTAATGCTAGTTTAGGCTACATTTCAATGCTAATTTAGGCTGCATTTTATCGCTAGTTTAGGCTATACTTCAGGGGTAGATTAGGATGCAATTTAATGCTAATATAGGTTGCAATTTATTGCTAGTTTGGAGTGCAATTTAATGCTAATTTAAGCTGCACTTCAATACTAATTTTGGCTGGATTTTAACGCTAGTTAAGGCAATACTTCAGTGATAGTTTAGAACGCAATTTAATGCTAGTTTATGCTACACTTTAATGCTAGTTTAGGTGGCATTTTCATGCTACTTTAGGCTATACTTCCATGCTAGTTTAGAATGCAATTTAATTCTAGTTTAAACTACACTTCAATGCTAGTTAAGGCTACATTTTAATGCTAGTTTAGGTTATATATCAATGCTAATTTAGACTGCATTTCGATACTAGGTTAGAATGCATTTTAATGCTAGTTAAGGCTACATTTTAATGCTAGTTTAGAATGCAATTTAATGCTAATTTAGGCTACACTTTAATGCTAATTTTTTTTCAGCACATTATTGCTAGTTTAGAATTCAATTTAATGCTAGTTTAGGCTACCATTTAATGCTAATTTTGGCTGCACTTCAATGCTAATTTTGGCTGCATTTTAATGCTAGTTTAGGCAAAACTTCAGTGATAGCTGAGGTGGCATTTTACTTCTACTTTAGGCTATTCTTCAATGCTAGTTTAGAATGCATTTTAATTCTAGTTTAGGCTACACTTCAATGCTAGTTTAGGCTACATTTTAATGGTAGTTTAGGCTATACATTAATGCTAATTTAGGCTGCACTTCAATACTAGATTAGAATGCATTTTAATGCTAGTTTATGCTGCACTTCAATGATAGATGAGGCTGAACTTTACTGCATGTTTAGGCTACACTTCAATGCTAGTTTAGGCTACACTTTAATGCAAATTTAGGGTGCAATTTAATGCTAGTTTAGAATGCAATTTAATGCTAGTTTAGGCTACACTTTAATGCTAATTTAGGCTGCACTTTAATGCTAGTTTATAATGCAATTTAATGGTAGGTATGGCTACACCTTACTGCTAGTTTAGGCTACACTCCAGTGTTAGTTTAGGTTGTATTTTAATGCTAGTTTAGGCTTTACTTCAATACTAGATTAGAATGCATTTTAATGCTAGTTTAGAATGCATTTTAATGCTAGTTTAGGCTTCACTTTAATGCTAATTTAGGCTGCACTTTAATGCTAGTTTAGAATACACTTTAATGCTAATTTAGGCTGCACTTTAATGCTGGTTTATAATGCAATTTAATGCTAGGTATGGCTACACCACACTGCTAGTTTAGGCTACACTTCAGTGTTAGTTTAGGTTGTATTTTAATGCTAGTTTAGGCTGTACTTCAATACTAGATTAGAATGCATTTTAATGCTAGTTTAGAATGCATTTTAATGCTAGTTTAGGCTTCACTTCAAT
>JAOUQZ010000031.1:1117736-1141534 GCA_028564935.1 Neosilurus hyrtlii
CAATACTAGATTAGAATGCATTTTAATGCTAGTTTAGAATGCATTTTAATGCTAGTTTAGGCTTCACTTCAATACTACATTAGAATGCATTTTACTGCTAGTTTAGAATACATTTTAATGCTAGTTTAGGCTTCACTTCAATACTACATTAGAATGCATTTTAATGCTAGTTTAGGCTTCACTTCAATACTAGATTAGAATACATTTTAATGCTAGTTTAGAATACATTTTAATGCTAGTTTATGCTGCACTTCAATGATAGATGAGACTGCACTTCACTGCATGTTTAGTCTACACTTCAATGCTAGTTTAGGCTACACTTTAGTGTTAGTTTAGAATGCAATTTAATGCTAGTTTAGGCTACACTTTAGTGTTAGTTGAGGTTGCATTTTAATGGTAGTTTAGGCTACACTTTAATGCTAATTTTGTCTGTCCTTTAATGCTAGTTTAGAATGCAATTTAATGCTAGTTTAGGCTACACTTCAATGCTAGTTTAGGCTACACTTCAGTGTTAGTTTAGGTTGCATTTTAATGCTAGTTTAGGCTACACTTCAATGCTAGTTTAGGCTACACTTCACTGTTAGTTTAGGTTGCATTTTAATGCTAGTTTAGGCTACACTTCAATGCTAGTTTAGGCTACACTTCAGTGTTAGTTTAGGTTGCATTTTAATGCTAGTTTAGACTGCACTTTAATGCTATTTTAGAATTCATTTTAATGCTAATTTAGAATGCAATTTAATGCTAGTTTAGGCTACAGTTTATTGTTAATTTTGTCTGCACTTCAATGCTAGTTTAGGCTGCATTTTACTGCTAATTTAGGCTGCACTTCAACGATAGATGAGGCTGCGCTTCAATGTTAGTTTAGGCTACACTTCAATGCTAGTTTAGGCTGCACTTTTTTGCTACTTAGGCTGCAACCCCTAATGGAAGTGTGTGGTCGGTGTTTTAAAACTTCACAAAGAAAACGTGAAATGCGTGTATAAGAATTATATATAGCGCATTATGTGCATTAAGAGGATTTTTAAAAGATGGATGATTATTTATTAAGCTTAAGCATGAGTGAAATTTGATTTGTAATGCATGTTTGGAGGCTACATAAGGACTAGAGTATTTTCAACAATACTTCCTAAAAAAATCCCTCTGCTTCTGAGAAAGTGAAGCGCGTTCTAAAACTCAGCATGGCAGTCAGTCTATCGCTCCAGATGCACCAGACGCTAAAGACCTGACAGTTTACAGCTCTGATTAATTCTTCATTTCCTTCATTAATAAATCTTTTCTTTTCTTTTCTACTTGCCTCTCATTACTTCCTCGGAACGATGAAGGCCTTGGTGAGTATTTATCTTTTTGTGTCATTTTTAATTGTGTTAATTGGGCTAATTGCTAATAACATATTAATTAGAATCCAGAAGAAGAGGCAAAGAGATTATTTAAAATTGCTTGTGGTGGGTTTTGAAGTGATTGAGTGTACAGTTATACACTATAACAGAGATCATTGTTACTGAAAACATTTCTTTACAGTTCATTAAATCCTTCAATAAAATGTTCCTGAAGTTTTTATCAGCAGTCACAGGATTTCACATTCTGCGAAAGGTTTTTATTTTGGATCTGATAATACTTTATTTATTCATTCATTCATTTTCTAAGCCGCTTATTCCTAATTAAGATCGCAGGAAGGCTTGTGCCCATCTCAGCTGACTCTGGATGAGGGCAAGGTACACACAGAACAGCTCGCCAGACCATCGCAAGTCCAACACACACAACCATTCACACTCACTCTTACACCTAGGGACGATTTGGAACAGCCAATTAGCCTACTGTGCATGTTTCTGGACTGCGGGAGGAAACCAGAGTACCTGGAGGAAACCCACCTAAGCATAGGGAGTACATGTAAACCCAGGAATCGGCCTAAAGACCATTTCAATATTTATTTTTAAAGGTTGTTTTTTGCTCAGAAATATTTTTTAATGATATTATGTACTGTAGCTGATGAAATATTTATTAATTCATTCATTCATCTTCTTCCGCTTTGTCCGGGGTCGGGTCACGAGGGCAGCAGCCTAAGCAGTGAGGTCCAGACATCCCTCACCCCAGCCACTTACTCCAGCTTTTCTGGGGGGATGCCAAGGCTTTCCCAGACCAGCCGAGAGACATAGTCCCTCCAGCGTGTTCTGGGTCGGCCGCGAGGTCTCTTCCCGGTTGGACATGCCCGAAAAACCACACCGGGTTGGCGTTCGGAAGGCATTCTAATCAGATGTCCGAGCCACCTCAACTGGCTCCTCTCAATGCGGAAGAGCAGTGGTTCTACTCTAAGCTCCTCCCGGATGACAGAACTTCTCACCCTATCTACGGGAGAGCCCTGCCACCCTGCGAAGGAAGCTCATTTCAGCCGCTTGTATTCACGATCTCATTCTTTTGGCAACTACCCAAAGCTCATGACCATAGGTGAGGGTAGGAATGTAAATCGACTGGTAAATTGAGAGCTTTGCCTTCCGGCTAAACTCTCTCTTCACCACGACGGACCGGTACAAGCTCCACTTTACAGCAGAAGCTGCACCGATCCGCCCGTCAATCTCCTGCTCCATCCTTCCCTCACTCGTGAACAAGATCCTGAGATACTTGAACTTCTCTACTCGCGGCAGGACCTCATTCCAAACTCGGAGGGAGCATTCTACCCTTTTCCGGCTGAGAACCATGACCTCGAACTTGGAGGTGCTGATTCTCATCCCAGCCGCTTCACACTCAGCTGCAAATCACTAGCAGTGGTTCTACTCTGGAAGACCGATTGGCCCATAGCAAGGGGTCCAGTATTCCATATTCCCGGAGCACACCCCACGAGAGCCCGAGGGACACGGTCGAAAAGCCTTTTCCAAGTCCACAAAGTGCATGTGGACAGGTTGACCAAACTCTCATGTCCCCTCCAGGATCCTGTAGAGTGTGTCGAGCTGGTCAAGAGTGCTGCAGATTTGATGAAAGCCACATTGTTCCTTCTGAATCTGAGGTTCAACCATCGGCTTGATCCTCCTCTCCAGTACTCCTGAATAGACTTTCCTGGGTAGGCTAAGGAGTGTGATTCCACGATAGATCGCTTCTCGGCCTTTTGGCTAAGATCAAGGTCACTCAGGTTCTCTTTGTTCACGTGTGGGTCTTCTTTGAGAAGCCTGCCATGGACAGGGGCCTGAGGGGGCTATGGAATGGTATGGTTGCTCGGGTTCCTCATTGTCCATGCGTATATCTTTTAAGGATTATCATGAAGAGGAATCTGAGAGGTAGTCAGGGGGGGAAAAAAGGAACACATCCTCTGGTCCCCTATTTACAAATGGGAACTACCACCCCGGTTTGCCAATCCAGAGGTACGGTCCCCGATGACCACTCGATGTTGTAGATACATGTCAACCAAGAGAGTCCTACTAGATCCAGAGCCTTGAGGTATTCAGGGCAGATCTCGTCCATCCCCGGAGCCCAGCCACCAAGGAGCTTTTTAACTACCTTGGTGACCTCAGCCCCAGTGATAGGCAGACCTTCTCCCCTGAACACCCAGGCTCTTCCTCTTCCACAGAGGTCATGTTGGTGGGATTAAGGAGGTCCTTAAAATATTCCTTCCACCTCCTGACAACATCCCCAGTTGAGGTGAGCAGCTTCCCACTTCCACTGTAAACAGTGTTTGTGGAGTACTGCTTCCCCCTCCTGAGGTGCCGGATGGTGGTTCATAACCTTTTCGAGGCCAACCGATAGTCTTTTTCCAGGCCCTCACCGAATTCCTCCCACACCCAATCCCGGGCTGCAGCACGTTTGGCCTGTTGGTACCTGCCTTGGGAGTCCCACAGACCAAAAGGACCAGATAGGCCTCCTTCTTCTGGCCACAGCTCTGGGTTGCCGCCTCAATAATGGAGACACGGAACATGGCCCATTCGAATTCTATGTCCCCGGCCTCCATTGGGATGTGGTGGTACCTCTGCCAGAGGTGGGAGTTGAAGGCCCTTCTGACAGGAGATGCTGCCAAATTTTCCCAGTAGACCCTAACTACACCCTTGTGTCTCCCAATGTCTGGGGCGCAGCCTACCCCGCCATCTAAGCCAGCTCACCACCAGGTGGTGATCGGTTGACAGCTCAGTTCCTCTCTTCACCCAAGTGTCCAGAACATGTGGCCGCATGTCTGATGACACGACTAAAAAGTTGATTATTGATCTGTGGCCTAGGGTGTCTTGGTGCCATGTGCACTTATGAACATTCTTATGTTTGAACATGGTGTATGTGATGGATAAACAGTAATGAGCACGGAAGTACAACAAGGAAACACCATTCGAGTTCAGATCAGAGAGGCTGCACCTACCAATCACACCTGTCCAAGTCACACTGTCATTGGCCACATGGGTGTTGATGTCTCCCAGAATGACGAGAGAGTCCCCAGGGGGAGCGCCCTCTAGCACACCCCCTAGGGACTCCAAAAAGGTTGGGTATTCTGAACTGTAATTTGGTGCATAAGCAATAGCAACAGTCAGGACCCATCCCCCCACCTGGAGGCGGAGAGAGGCTACCCCTTCGTCAACCAGACAAACAACAAGGATGCCCATACCTGATCGCTACCTCTCCCCATGAGCAACTCCAGAATTAAATAAGGTCCAGCCCTTCTTGACAAGGGTGCTTCTAGAGACCAAGCTATGTGTTGAGGTGAGCCCAACTATATCTAGTCGGTATCCCTCAACCTCATGCACCAGCTCAGGCATCTTCCCCACCAGAAAGGTGACATTCCATGTCCCAAAAGACAGAGTCAGTAGCTGAGGATTGGTCCGGCAGAGCCCACGCCTTCGGCTGCCACTTGGCTCACATTGCACCCGACCCCTATTGCCCCTCCCACATGTGGTGGGTCCATGGGAGGGTGGACGTATGTCTTCTCTTCTGGACCCTCACCAGGGACCTGTTTGCCTTGGGTGACCCCATCAGGAGCATAATGCCCCAACAGCATAGCTCCCAGGATCATTAGGACACGCAAACCCCTCCACCACGATAAGGTGGAGGGGATTAGATATTTAAAGTCTTCAAATGTTTACTTCAAGGAACGTTATTCTGAAATTGCTACACAGTTTTCAGACACATTTATTATTATTATTTTTTTTTTTGCAGATTGATAAATCTCTGCCCAAATGTTCTTTTTATACTCAATTATGTTCCTGATCTGTTACCAGTTAATCAAATTTGTTGCAAGAAGTGTTTGAGGTTGCTCATTAGGCTAATTGACTGTTCCAAATTGTCCCTAGGTGTGAGTGTGAATGGTTGTGTGTGTTGGCTTTGTGATAGACAATCAAGCTGTTCTTGGTGTGCCTCACCTTCGCTCAGAGTTAGGTTAGGAGCTAGGATAGGCTCCAGCCTCCCCACAACCCTAGTAGGACTAAGAACGGTTCTGCAAATGAATAAATAAATGAATGTTCTTTCACCTGTTTCTTTTAAGTACCACTTATTTTTTCAGCCTTTTTTTGTCACGTCCCAACTTTTTTTAGTGTTCCCATCAAACTGAAAATGAGCTGATATTTTTTCATGGAACCCTAAAATTCCTCACTTTAATCATATGATATGTTTAATGTGTTCTGTTGGGAATAAAATATGGATTGATGAGATTTCATCACATGCTGTTTTTTATTTGCATTTACCACAGCATCACTTTTTTGGGATTGGGGTTGTATAAACCGTACTTTGTTTTTCTGATATTTTTATGCCAAATATATTTTTGTTGTTTTCCTATATTACATTATATTGCACAATATTGCACACCTCCTACAAATTTAAAGTTTCCATAAAATGGGACCATGACTATGTTATAACATTCTTTTTACTATTTTTTCTTTCTTTTTTTTCATACTACTGACTGATTTCCACCAGAATATTTTAGGCTCCTGTTTTTTATATTTTGGGTGTTGTATTTTGACCATTTACTGTTACAGAAACAGATGATCCCATACTGTAGTGCATTCTTTAACCGTCACCTTTACCGTCTACTACTGCAGAGAGAAATATGAATATGTAAGAGAAGGTTTAAATAAATAAATAAATGAACCTTATAAAAAAAATTCACTGTCTCCGTGGGGCCTGTAAATATAATTCTGTGCAGTGCGGTTAGCTTGGCAGAGTCACGGCAAAATGCTGCATTTATAGCACTTACAAGACGAGCATCGATTCGATAAAGAGCTCGGACAGAAGTAGCGTGCTGATTTCCAGCGCAGTGTGGAGGTGAAATGTGATTTGTGTGTAATGCATGCTTTTCTCCACAGACCTTGGCGGCTCGAAAGGCAGGCATCTCGTTCGCACTTGTGACCAGATCCACCCTGAACAATGAGGACCTGGTAAGTGGTCACATACCAGCTGAAGGGAAACAGGATACGAACATGCAATCACTGCCACCTTTTATTATTTATTTATTTTTAATCAATCTGAGAAATCAATAACGATCTGAAAGGTATTGATAGAAATAACAAATCATGACAAACAAGCCACAAAACAGGAAAAATTGGAAATGTTAATCTGTACAGACACTACTGAAACAGGAAGTAAACAAAGGAGGCGTGTGTATCTGCAAATTTCAGACCAGTGGGTTCATAACTCACATTACTGGGATCTTTAATAAATTTATCACAGTACATGCACTTATCAAAACGCCAGAGACTTCAATTACACCTACAGAGATCTTTATATGCATCTAATTAGCACAGACACACCCACTATCCTTTATATGGCTGTGCTGATTATCATTAACTCACATCCTTCTACCACCTTCTAGTTCCTTCTCATTCAAAACGCCATTCCTTTCCACTACACAAATTACCATATATGGACTTACATGTTCCTTGTATTTACTCAAAGACACGCCCACATTTCCTATCAGTGGCTTTATGAACACATTGGCTGTATTACAAACTCTGTACTGGCGTACTACCCACTGTGTACTGGACCGGTATGCACTGTAATGTACACACTAATCATTTTAAGAAGATTGATTTAAGTGTGTTGCACTATGGGATGTAGTAAGAACAAACTGTGCTCACATTCTATACTGGAAACTTCCACATATACCGTATCCGGCCTCAGAAGCACTGTTATGGTGTGGAGATATTTTTAAAGCTGGACAGTTCTTTGAGAATTTAGGAATATGAACTTTTTCTTATAATTCTGAACCCAAACCTTGAAAAGGAATTAAAAATAATTCCGCTTTGAATTACGGGGCCCTTTGATTCGGTGATCACGCCAGCCATGTGAGAGAATCTGAATCAATAAATAGAGAGAGTTACTCCTCCTTTCTGCTGACCTTCATCCTTCGGTGCCCCCCCCCTTCCCCCTCTCTCTCACTCTCTCCACATTAACTGAATGCAGCCAGATAAATCAATCCCTCTATTGATGAAAGCGCTGTGTTTGGTCTGTTTGGACCGGAAAGTTATTTGTGATTGGACGGATATTTCAGGCATCGTTAGAGCTGATGGATACAGTATTTATGACTCTGTTTGGATTGAATGGTTTAATTTACACTAGTTTGCTAATTCAGGATTTTGTTGTGTTTAGACTGGATATATTTCAAGACTTGTTTAAATAAAACCCTGATTTTCACATTTGTGAAGTACTTTATAGATTAGACAAGGGATTAGACAGATATTTTTTTTGTTCTTTTTTTTAGGGGTTTTTTTTGGATCAGACCACTGAATGTATATATCATGGACATACCTGGTTTGATACATTCTGTTAAGTAAACATAAAGGCATTTTGATTTGCACACTATGGATTTTGTCAAGTTCAAACATGTGCAGTAGTTGCCCGGGGTATTCTGTAAACATTTATTAGACACACCCCTTTTTCCAGTGTTATCTAGTGTACATTTCTTCAGGAGCTTTAATAGTTTTGACTGAAGAGACTTCACATCAATACAAATGTGTCTAGGATGGACTTTAATCACTTTAATGGGGTATGAAGTGAGAATTGCCGACAGGTTGATTCTGACTTCATGAGGAGTAGCTGTTTACTTTACCAAAGCAGTCAGAAGTGCAGGGTGAGTTTAAAATTAAAGTATGGGATATTATTTATAAAATCCCCTCTGATTGTATTAGTAGTGGGAGTGTTCACTGATGAACAGATGGATTTTTCACAAATGTTGATGTCTGAATGTAATAATACTCAGATAATGTTTGGAAGTTTACAAAGCTAAGTAGCTAGCATGATTCTTCCATTTTAAAGAAATCCTATACAGTGCCTTATTTGAGATCTTAACAGGCCAGTAAATCACAAATCTTTTAAGGCAGCTGTTGTAAAAGCAGCTGATTGTGTTCATGTCCCTCTTCACCACTCTCCAACATTCAGAGCCATATAAGACATGCTGACTTCAGTTTGTTTAGAATAGACTTTTTCAAATTAATTCTTTTGCGATTTGGTTTTGCGACTTTGTTACCATCAGATAATTATCGAATAATGTTTTTCTTTATTCTGGGATCAGACTTTACGAATTCAGCCTGATTTTGAGATTTTAAGCTTTTTCGTTTAAGGCTCTAGGTTGCT
Organism: Neosilurus hyrtlii; assembly: GCA_028564935.1. Lineage (NCBI taxonomy): Eukaryota > Metazoa > Chordata > Actinopteri > Siluriformes > Plotosidae > Neosilurus > Neosilurus hyrtlii. Next base: position 1,126,266 of record JAOUQZ010000031.1, read on the forward strand.
AATCTGAAGGTTGCTGGTTCAAGCCCCAGTATCACCAAGCTGCCAATGTTGGGCCCTTGAGCAAGGCCCTTAACCCTCAATCACTTGTATCATAAAATGTAAGTCACTCTGGATAAGGGTGTCTGCAAAATGCAAAAATGTAACGTAATCATAGAACAGTGATATAGTGTCTCAGAGAAGTCTGGCATGCCTGAATTGTTTATATTTTTTCACTTTGTTTGAGACTCCACTTCATCTAAAACACATTCCTTCACATTTCTTTTGTAGCTATGAGTGGCAGTTTCTTGACCCTCTTCCTTACCCTGTGTTTACACTGGGATACAATGTCTGTGAACAATGTCTGTGAAACACTTGAAATAGCCGAGGGAGAGGTGGAAACTGCTGGAAATAGTTGAGAGAGAAACAGAAACCACCAGAAATAGTGGTTAGAGTAGCGGAAATCACCAGAAATAGCTGATGGAGAAGCAGAAATTTCTGTAAATAGCCAAGGAAGACCCGGTGGATGGCGATGCAGGGAATGGACAGAAATTGTAGTTGTTCAAAGTGGAGAGATTTGTATTGACTTCGTACTGGACAGTTATTAAAGTACACTGATTAGAGTGCTGGTTATTGGAGTTCTCTGGAGAGATGCACTGAGTCTCTAAGCAGGGCAGAAAGGGAGTAATGTGTGATCAGATGAAGAGTGTTGGTGAAAGCTGTGGAGCAGATCAGGAAGTAGGCTGAACAGATGTTGGAGCATTATTAACGGTAGCGAGAATAAAAAAGAGACGGAGAGAAAATGAATTCCTCTGAGGGGAAACTCAGTCTAAAAATGGCTGCTGTAGCCATATGGCAGGAGTGTCCAAACTTTTCTTATCAAGGGCCAGATGGCGAGAAGGTAATATGGGTCACAGGTAACAGGCTATCTACAGTGTTTTTACTCATATAAAAATAAAGAGCATTGCCATTCGCTCAACTCACTCACTCATTTCCTGAATTGCTTAATCCTACCAGAGTCTCTGGGAAGCTGAAGCCTATCTCAGCCGACACTAGATAAAGGCAGGTACACCCCACCAGACTATCGCAGGGCAACACACAACCATTCACACCTAGTTGCAATTTGGAACAGACAGTTAACCTAATGTAGACTGCCCAATGTCATTGGATCATGGGAAGAAACTGGAGTATCCCGAGAAAATAGGTGTGAGTGTGAATGGTTGTCGGTGTGTTAGCTCTGTGAGGGTGTACCCCACCTTTGACCAGAGTTGACCCTAGAAGTATACTGCGGTTCGGCAAATGAATGAATGATTTTATTGGGAATAAATGAATTTGTTTTTCTATAAATGTAAAGAGATGGAAAGAATGAAACAGGCACACCTACATCCTGAGATTACACTTCGTTATGTTCGCCGTATTCAATCTAGCAGATCAACTCTATTTTAAATTTTCATGATCACCAAAGCATTATGGGAAATCTTCCCTTGAGTTAGCTGACAGTGTGCAGATGAAACAGCTGTATGAGTGCAGGGTCGTTAAAAACATGCGTTGAAAGTTGTTCTTGTTGAAAATGTTCTCATGTAAGATCCTGTAATAATGTTTACTGAAGTCTCCTCTGAGCTGCTCTGAGCTGCACGGGGCTTCTGTTCGCTGACGTCTGCACTATAAAGTACTAATTACAGAAAATAAAACAAACACGTATAATTGAGTGTTTAACATTTTATAGTAATGAGATTTAATCCCTCAGCTTCACAGTCCAGATGTAAGGACATGTGAGAGGCGTTTTATTCATTCTGTACTAATTTCATTAAATAAGTCAAAAGAAAGTCTCTCTCTCCCCCACTCGCTCTCTCTCTTTTTCTCTCCTGTCTCACTTTCTCTTCCTCTCTTTCTCTCTTTCTCTCTCTCCATCTCTCCCCCTCTCTCCATTTTCTCTCTCTCTCTCTCTTTCTCTTCCCTATCTCTCTCTCTCTCTCTCTCTCTCTCTCTCTATCTAACAGACTCTCTTCCTCTCAATCTCTTTATATATCTATTCCCTCTATCTGTATCTTTCTCTCCCCCTCCCCTGCCCTATCTTTCTCCCTCTCTCTCTCCCTCTCTCCCCTCTCTCTCTTTCACTCTCTGTGCTATAAACAGACAGATTTGTGGATGCACATTGATTTCTCTGCTTCATGTCGAGGCTAAAAGTGGTGACAGATTTACAGATGTTCTTTCCTGCCGGAGGTCACATGACCTGCTCTGAGACACTTTATGTGTAAAATAATGAGTTTAACTCCTAGTGATACATCCAGCCCTGTGTAACTCCAATGCTCCCTCTCTTGATCCGTGTGTGTGTGTGTGTGTGTGTGTTTTACATAACTGTGAACCAAAGTGGCCCTGACACACCTACAGGTTTAGGTTTTCCAACTCACCTATGTTTCACTCGTATCAACTATGGGCTTAATGAAGTCATCTGTCTCAACCCGTGTGTGTGTGTGTGTGTGTGTGTTGTATAACTGTAAACCAAAGTAGACTTAGATTCTGACACACCTAAAAGTTTAATTAACTCCCCTATGGGATTAACTGACTCAGCTAAATATTTAATTGAGTTTCTCATGGGTTTAGCTGATTCACTTTCAGGTTCAATGGAAGCTATTGTTGTTTAATTCACTCACCTACAGAATCAATTGACTCACCCACAGGTTTAATTGACTCTCGAACAATTTTAGCTGTATCAAGTACAGGTTCAGTCAAAGCTCTTACAGGGTTATTTGACTTCATAATTATTTGACTCCTCTATGGGTTCAGTTGAATTAATAATGGGTTAAATTGACACAGGTTAAAAAGTCTTATCTATGAGTTCAATCTCCTTTTCTAGTGGTTTATTCGTCTCATCGGCTTCTGTCTACTCACCTAAGGCTTTAATCGACTCGCCTGAGGGTTTAATCGATTCACCTGGGGGTTTAATCTCTGGGAGTTTTGCTGGTTTTTCAGCAGGAAAAGGCCAAACAATCTAAAGCAGGATTCAGTAAGTGTTCAGACAGTGTCTACATTTACTAAAGACTTTTAACGTATATATTCCTGAGACCGGTGGCACAGTGGTGCAGTGGTTAGCACGTCCGCCTCACAGAAAGAGGGTCCCAGGTGCGATCAGGGTGTTTCTGAGTTTGCATGTTCTCCCTGTGCTTGTGAGGGTTTCCTTAGGGTACTCTGTTTTCCTCCCACAGCCAAAAAACATGCACAGTATTGATTGGCTGTTCCAAATTGCCTTGAGGTGTGAGTGTGAATTTGAATGGTTGTGTGAGTGTTGACCCTGTGATGGCCTGGAGAGCTGTCCACGGTGTACCCCACCCTCGCCCAGAGTCGGCTGAGATGGGCGCCAGCCTCCCTGTGACCCTATTTAGGATTAAACGGCTTAGAAAATCTAGATCTCTAGATTAAAATATCTTATAAACTAGCTTGATCTAGATTAAAATAGCCTAATCCAGATGCAGATATACGAAGCACTGAACAGATGTTAAGGCTCTAGTATACAGTTTCACTTAACTCAGAGTGTATCTAATCCTGGGTTATTCCATCAAGCAGAGCCGTTGTACATTTCCACTTCTTATATCTCACCCTAAACTAGTTTGCATGCAGGGAGCAGTTAAAGGTGCACAGAGATCGATACAGTGATGGAGTGAAGTTCAGGATGAGATGTCAGCTGGTAGCCTGGGAGAGCACGGGCTGCGAAATTGCGGTCAGAATAGCCCTGGACTCCATGCCAATCTGGCATGAGTTTCATATCGATCTTGATAATGTTTATGGGAGAAAATGAGTCGGTGCAACTTACTAATGAATTTTATTATAAAAAAGACAAACGGGCTGCTTGTGCTGATACAGGAGCGGAGTTAAGCAGCTGTACGCACTCTAATGCTTCAGAAATCCCTGAGGACATCAAGCTGTGATTGCTTCCTAATGGTCTGGTAGAGAGCAGAGAAGGACCAAGTGCTGGGTTTACAAAATCTGGCTGAAGTTCACCTCAATTTATTACCTTCCTGTTAAAGTATACAGTGTTGAGTCAAGCTGACGAAGAGTTTAATCACTTATGAAATATCTGAAATTAAAATTGCGGTAATTTTCTATATTAAATCCTTGTTGTTTAGTTATTCACTGCTGTGTTCTGGGTTGTTATCATTAACATTCATAGAATTTGGAAGGAACCCTTATCCAGAGTAATTTACATCTTTTATCTCATGTATACAACAAACACCCATCCATGGTTAGAAGTCCATGGGAGCTAATTTGCCGAGCTCTCACGGGAGGGAAGGAGGGATAGCATATGTTCACCTACAGCAAAAACCAGCCAATCATGGGTGTCAGTGGGCCTATTTTTACAAAAGGGATATTGTGGATATCGATAGTATTAGAGTGCGCATGTGCAGCAGTTCATAAAGCTGCGGGTGGTAGCATAAATTCATTGGATTTTGTGGCCTTGAGTTTGTCTCTAGAATATTTCTGGTCTCTAGTGTTTTTGGGTTGAAATTATTTTAACTGGCTTTAATTTTTTGTGTTAATTTAATTAACTTTTAAATTTTTTTCTCCAATCCTAAATGAGATACATTTACTATTTTCTTTGCATCTCTCTTCTTGTTTCCATGTCTCACTTTCTTTCTCTCTCTCTCTCTCTCTCTGCCCCTCTCTAACTCTTGTACTTTTTCCCTCTCCCTTTCTCCCTTTTTTTATCTCTTCCTCTTTCTCTCTGCCCCTCTCTTTCCTACTGCCCATTCCTCTCTCTCTTTCCCTCTCTCTCTCTCTCTCTCTCTCTCTGCCCCTCTCTAACTCTTGTTCTTTTTCTCTCTCCCTTTCTCCCTCTCTTTTTCTTTATCTCTTCCTCTTTCTCTCTGCCCCTCTCTTTCTTACTGCCCCTTTCTCTCTCTCTCTCTCTCTCTCTCTCTCTCTCTCTCCTTCTCTCTCTCTTTCTCTCTCTGTAATTCTCTCACTGTAGAAGCTGCAGGTGTTGAGGAAGACTCTGCAGGCGTTAATCTATCCCATATCTTCCACAACGCCGCATCATTTTGAAGTGTGGACAGCGACAGCCCCCACCTACTGCCCCGAGTGTGAAGGTCTGCTGTGGGGTATTGCACGTCAGGGTATGCGCTGCACTGAATGTGGTGTGAAGTGTCATGAGAAGTGTCAGGACCTGCTGAACGCCGACTGTCTGCAACGTGAGTTTATTCATGTTTATTAATTCAGCCAGGTCCATTACAGAGCTCTGTAATATTCAAAAATACAATATTCTCATGAGAATAATCTTTCTTTACCTTTAACATGAGAAACTTAATGAGATCAATGAAAAGATGGACAGAATATAACTTTGTTTTGTTCAAGTATAAAGATGAAGGAATTGTGGGGTACACTGCTCAGTAGCTATCTCAGATAAATAGATATGGTGTTGAGATGTGATCAGGAGGCACTCATGGTGGTATACTCTCCTCTTTTTACCTTCTGTATCATTCTCGGATTAATATACACTATCATGCCATTGTTTCAATCTTCAGCAACATAACATTTATTTAAATCCAGCATCGGGTTCATTTCTCACCGACGTCTTGAATCGATGAGGGGAAACTGAACCGCTCCATAAAATCAGGACTCTGGAGTGCCGATACATATGTGAAAATGATTCCTCGTTCTCCATGAACCACTCACTCATTATGTGAGTCCCTATTTTATATCCGTGCCATCAGGGAAGAAAAAGTGCATTGATGTGACAACCTGCTCATTCAGTACATGCAGATCATCAGCAGCTTCATTTTATTGCCACATTAATGTTGCTGAGCCTGAACTGGACCAACTGGAGCAACATGGAGATTACATGCTGTGATCATGGATAAATGCTCTCCATCAAAATATTAGTGTGAGTGAATTACCTTAATGAATCATCTAATCAACAAAGGAAGAAATCAAAAAAGAAAAAAGGAAAGAGAGAACGAAAGAAAGTACAAACTGGTTATATATTATGAGAGTAAGCTTTCGCTATTTGTGTAAAAGAATTGACTCAATGAGCTGAATCATCCACAACAAAAGGAATGAAAACAAGAAAAAAAAAAAAAAAAAGAAAGGCCAAAAGAGGGAAGAAAACAGTAAAAAAAAAGATAGAAAACAACTGGTTCATCTGTGTGAGTAGGCTTTCAGTGACTCAGTGAATCGACTCATCCAGGACCGCCGCAGGAATAAAACAGGGTTATTGGCTGCAACTGAAACGTCTTTCTAACACACTTCTCTCTGTGGATTTCTCTTTTCCTCTCCTAATTTGGCGCTGGACTGTGCCGGGAGTCCATGTGTCAGAGAAATGAGCGCTGTCACAAGCAATTAACTCCAAACCCCATCACGTCTGATTCGACACACCATCCTCAGGGCAGTTTGATGATGTTCCTAATGCAATACTTCCAATTCGACCTTTCAGTTTATTTCTGGGTTTCAGAGTTGAATATCTGACAGAGATGTGGCTTTACTCGTCTGTGCACTCATCAGAACTGAAACTAAAGACAAAAAACGAATCGGAACGTTGTTTACTTCTCTCAGCTTCCTTCAGGCTATTAGTCTGACAGAAGAATGCTGTCATCCTCAATCAGTCAGACGAATGATGAGTTTTACTGCAGGAGGAGAGGCTGTGTTATTTTTTTTATGCAGTGCACATGGTGAAGCTCAGAACGTCCTCAGGTGTGTAATAAAACAACAGGTTTGAGTTTATATTTGTGAATATTTGTGATGTTAGGTAGTTGATTTGCTAGTTTGACGAATTGTTGCTATTATTTAAGGTAAAAGTTCGCAGTCTTGATAAGCCCCCATCACACTCGTACGAAGACCATGAAGACCACACTGCATCCTGAAAATTGTCATGAATGCAGTGGGGGGCATGGTCAAAAGAGAAACCTGGAGTTTTCAAGTTCTTACTGCCAGGTCCTCAATGCGTCTAACATGTTCCTGCTAATTTTATGCTTTTACCATGTTCAGTGTGTTCCTATTACTACCTTCTTACTACGACCAATGAGATTACACCACGCATTTATTACATTCTTAATGCATCCATCCAGTCCTGCTAACCGCGCGCTGCACTTTTTCATTCATTCTGCAAGTTTTCTGGTTTCCTTGTCTACGTTTAACGAGTCCGCACCATTCTTGTACTACGCCACCGAAGTTCCTACAAGGTTTTAGTTATATCATTACTACATCAACTGTGTCAATTCTATGGTAACACTACTGTTACACCATCATTACTACATCAACACTATCCCTACTACGTCAACACAGCTGTAACTATATCAACACCATTGTTACTACATCAGCACAAACATTACTGCATCAACACAGTTGTTACTACGTCAACACCGTGATTACTACTTCAGCACCATTGTTATTACATCAACACTGTCATTACTACATCAACACCATCTTTACTATGTCAACACTGTTCCCACTATGTCAACAACAACATGAGTATGTCAACACTGTCATTACTATGTCAACACTGTCATTGCTATGTCAGCACCATTGTTACTATGTCAACACCGTCCTGACTATGTAATTACTGTTATTACTATGTCATTGCATGAAGTCATCAGTACATGAAGTCATCATTACTATGTCAACACTGTTGTTCAGATTACAGTTTACTGAACTGCTTAATCCTACTAGGGTCGTGGAGAGACTCAAGCATATCCTCTCCTAGACCATCACAGGGTCAACACATATACAATCATTCACACCCACACCTAGGGGAAATTTGGAACAGCCAATTATCCTAATGTGCATGTCTTTGTGCTGTGGGAGGAAACCGGTGTACCTGGAGGAAACTCTCGCAAACACAGAGAAAAGCCCAGGACTCAAACCCAGGACCTTCTTGTCGATACACCACCATGTCACCTTCGAGCAAACAGTGTTTGATTAATAAAATACTTTCTGTACCTTTAATGAAAGATGAACCTGCTGTGCTTTGTAAACATTCTTAAAGTTTTGCTCCAGTATTTTCAGTCAGGGGAAATTTAGCACTAGCACTAGCTTTGGTCTGATTCTAAATCTTCGGAGAATATTACAACATAACAGCCATATGGTATTGTTTCATTCTAACCAATTACTGTACTGTATTCTTTCTCAGTTCGAAGTGTCTCATGGTTCGTATTTATGCTTATTTTATATTTATATTTACACACTGCTAGAAACATCATTACATGATTAATCACTAACACGCAGCGATCTCAGAGTCCACGCACAATAGCTAACTTCCTAATCAATCAATCAATCAGTACATCCAGCCTGCTAGTCGTTCACTGGTTACTGTAAAGTGTGTTTATTAGAATAATGTTAACGGAAGGAATCAAACAGGCCGGGGTTAAAAATATCCAGGCTGTTTTTTATGGGCTCGGTTTTGAAGTGGTGTGTTATGGTGTGTAATAACACTGTTGTGAGCATGACGGGTGTTATTGCCTATTGTTGGAATTCCTTTTTGAAGTGACCCTCGCGAATATGGCCGCCTGCCAACACAGCAAATGGTGCCTTTATTCAGCAGGATTTATAGAACAAGCCATCAAGATAAATCACCAGAGCCAAAGACTGCGTGTGTGACACTGTGTGTGTGTGTGTGTGTGTGTGTGTGTGTGTGTGTGTGTGTGTGTGTGTGTGTGCCTGTGAAAGAGAGACTGACACAGATAAACAGACTGCTCACTCCTGACAGTGTGTGTAGTAGAGCGAGAGAGAAGCAGAGACGCAGAGAGAGAGAGAGACAGAGTTGAAAGAGCTATTATCATATGATGTCATGTGTGTTATATGCAGTTGTCAGATTTAAATTATTCTCTTATTATCAAAGAATCATGAATTGTTCCCAAAAGCCACCTATACTGCACATTCCTCATTTTGTCTATTTCAGTATTTCTTATACATTCACAATTCCATACACTCCAGTATTCCATATACTTTTATTATTCTTTACAATAGTGTTTCAATGTCATGAGGCTTTTCTCTCTCTCTCTCTCTCTCTCTCTCTCTTTCTCTCTCTCTCTCTCTCTCTCTCTCTCTTTCACTCTCTCTCTCTCCCTCCCTCTTGCTCTCTCTTTCTTGCTCTCTCTCTCTCCCTCTTTCTTTCACTCTCTCTCTCTCTCTCTCTCTCTCTCTCTCACCCCTCTTCTGACTCTGTGCCACTGTCTACACACAGTTGTCTTCCTTTATTCCCTCAATTTTACAAATAATGATTGATTTTCCTTAAAGTGATTATTCAATTTTCTGATGATTTCTGATGCTGCAACAATCTGATTAGTGACTTAAGACTGTGGGAGAGAGGGAGGGGCAGAGAGAGAGAGAGAGCTGCTCATATTGAACCACAGCGCTGCTGAAATCTGCACTGTGATTGGTCAGAAGGTGTTGATTTGTTCTTCATATGATTGTGCCTATGATTTGGTGATGTTTGCTGTAAGGAGATGTTTACTTAAAATAATAAAAGGATTTTGTAACAGCTGTACGTTTTCAGAAATCTTCAGGACAGAGGGAATTGCACTTTGTGCTTTTTCAGAAACATCATAAGTGGGATATTTTCATTAATATTTTAAAAAGAGAGAGAATAGAGAGATGAGGGAATTACTATTTATATGGTGAGGGAATTACTGGTCATATCTGATACAACGGAGTTAAGAACAGAAACTAACAAATTTCACAGATATAAGAGGAACTAGAAGAGGTGCATAAAGCCCCAGAGTGGTAGTGGCCATCTCTGACATCATCACAAAGTGTGTAGGTCATGTGACACACTAGTGGAAAAATGTGACAGAGGGACAAAAGGAAAGCGGCACCAAGAGGCAAAGGGACAGAGAGACATGGAGCCTGGACCCCAGTAGAACATTACTACATGGACTGCCTATTACATTGGACATCCCATAATAAATCACATGTGATGTCACACTACCCTGTTTTAGAAGAAGTCTTTTTTTCTCATAAAGGCATCAAAATGAAATTGTGTGTGTGTTCTTTTATTCTTTCTGCTCCAGGTGCTGTTGAGAAAAGCTCCAAGCATGGTGCAGAGGATAAAACCCAGAACATCATCATGGCCATGAAGGAAAGGATGAAAATTCGTGAGAAGAACCGGCCTGAAGTGTTCGATCTCATCCAGGACATGTTCCAGCTCTCCAAAGAAGACTTTAACACTCACCTGAAGAGCGCCAAACAGGCCGTGCTCGAAGGGACGTCCAAATGGTCAGCCAAGATCGCCATTACTGGTTAGTGAGAGCAACAGTTTTCAGTTTCTTTATTCATACAGAGAGTTAGATGTTATGATTTTCCTGACTGGTGTAATGAGGTACAGTATAATGTTGGTTATATTAAAAGACTGGCTGGGTAAAGTGTAAGAGCCGGCTGATGGGTAGAAACTGGCTAAGACAATATCATCCAAACCAGAGGAGAGTGTAAGGTACCTCCGCCAGGAATAAATGGGTTATTATAACTTGTCAAAGTTATAATGAAATGTCTCCCCCTAGTGGGCATCAAATAAACATTTTACCTCATGTAAATGTATATATGGAGCTTTTTCAGTATTTCGAGTTTTTCCTTTAACAGGATGCCATGCACAGATTACCTTCAAAATATATTTTTCCCCAGGCGCAGGCCCCACCCCTCCACCAAGTTTAATTAAAAAACAAATAACATAAAAATAAAAACAGATTAGAAGTTTTTGTGTAATCCTGCTAACAGACAAGATCCTTTAATATTTAAATAAATTCCTGGATTTGGATTGTGATCTATATTTGCTTCAAAATGTTATTGCAGGAGCCATACCCCATCCCTCCTTCAAGTTTGGTTAAAATCGCTTCAGTAGATTTTGAGTAATCCTGCTAAAAGACAAACAAACAAGTAGACACTGGGGAATATATAAATATATAACTTCCCTCAGCAAGCAGCAAAGGGTAAAAAAGCAAAGGGTAAAATGGCAGACAAATCCATGGTGCAAAAGTTAGATCTAATGAGCAGCAGTTCATTTGATGAAAGAGATCAGAGGCTTGAACAGCCAGACTTTTTCAAGCTGAAAGGTTTCAGTAATTATAATCTCCACTTTTTATTACCATGCTGAGCAGAAAAGCATCTCGTATCAAACCTTGTGGCAGATGAGCTACAGCAGCAGACAACAACATCATGTTCCCTTCCAGTGGACACAGACTAGTCCAACCTGGACAGGGGAAAGTTAGAAAAAGACGACAGGTGATGTTAGCTGTTCAGTTTTATCTAGAAGCTGTCATGTACAAAACCTTTAGAAGAGGAACAACTTCTGAAATATTCAACACAACATCTTTCACTAACAACCATGTCACAGTCAAACTCATGAGATCACTTCTGTTCATATGGATGTTAAAGGTGAACTTAAGCATTGTTTACACACTGCATAGATTTAAGCAGGACTCACACGGGGGCGGCTCTGATGGTAGATCAGCGTAGTTCCAAACCATGTTGGACCGCAGTGACATTGTCTTGACACAGTGATAATGTTTGTCGTCGACCAGAGAAAACCATGAGATTTTTAAAATGTGTGAAATTTCACAGCAGTCCTGCTTTGTAGCTGTCCTGTTGTCACCTTTCACAACCTTTCTGACCTGCATTTATACAAACTCATTACAACCTATTCTTAATGTGTTTTAATCTACTGATGGCTATTGTTCAGCCGCACCTCCGTCATTTTAAATCACGCCAAGCCACCTTCGTAACCGCCTCCGTGTGTGGCTGTTTTGACACACCACCATCATATTTTGGCAGTTCAGTGTGGTTTGGAATCGTGTTAAACTGCCAGCAGAAGCGCATCCAATCCCCGCCACCGGGACGCATACATTAGTCCTTCAGTCCTATAAGCTTAAGCCTAAGAAGATCATTTTTTAAACATAGGAGAAATTAAGGAAAACACAATAGTTTGGTGTTGTTTGTTTACAGTTTATTTCCACACTGATGGATTTATTTTCTAGATTTGGTTCCAGCATGTTAATGTTCTTCTGCACTGAACTGAAAAACCTGATAACTTTGGTTTCTTTCAGCAGTCAAAAGAACCTGATTATCAGTGGACTTCCAGACCGGCCTGGAAAAACTGTATCGCTGTACAGTGTGTGTGTGTCAGGAGGGACTTCAGATCCTTGCCAAGTTTGCTCTTCTGCAGAATATGAAATTGAGCTAAAAAGAGAGACAGAGAGAGAGAGAGAGAGAGAGTAAATAACACCTTCCATAGTTTAAATCATCTCTCCAGCTGAAATGAAAACCACTTTATTTGGAATGCGTTCATGGACCGCCGGATTATTTATTAATCGTATGATAAACGTCCAGGAGTATGTTTATTGATCCTGCCTTGAATCGGAGGATAACGCCTTTACCCTCCCTACGGTTCAGTATTATTGTTTGATTTTAAATGGATGTGAGTTTTAGAGCCCAAAGTCTTTGATCTGCAAAAGTCGATGTGCTGCGAATCCTTCCAGATTGAGGGGGAAGAAAACAGATCAGCACTTCTGGTCAACAAATCCTCATCGTATTTGTAATACACACTCATTCAGTAATAAATATAAGATGGTACGACTTTATTTTGTTGAGCTTCCTGTAGTAAAGGAGGTAGTTTAAGCTGTAAGATCATATTGAGATGTTTTCTGTTCACACTTGTCTTGGTTTTGATCCCTGGCTTCTAGGAAATAGTCTAATCATTGGTGTGATGTATGAATGAAGCTGTGGCTCGGCTTTTATGGTCCTGAGCAACTTTATTTTCATTTGGACTCCACAGTCTCTGCAAGTTACGCCAGCGCAGCTATGAACAGAGGGTTCACACACGCATTTTTATTACATGGGTCAGGGTCAGTTGATACAGTGTGCCCTGTCAGATGTAATGCACCACTTACCTCACAGGAGACAGCGCTGTGTCGAGTGACATCTTACGCAGAAATGATTATGACTACTTATGACTAGATTATGATTATGCTACTGACAAATGCAGGGTGGCACAGTGACATAGTGGTCTGCTTCCTGGGTTTGAGTCCCAGGTTCTGCAAGGGCATTTTTGTGTGGAGTTCGCAAGTTGTTCACATGCTTGTGTGGGATTCCTCAGGATACTTTGGTTATGCATGTTAGGCCAACTGGCTTTTCCAAATTGTCCCAAGGTGTGAGTTTGAGTGTGAATGGTTGTGCGTGTTGCACTGTGATGGACTGACGAGCTGTTCAGGGTGTACCCCGCCTTCTCCCAGAGTTGGCAGAGGTTCCAGGTTCCTGCCTCTCTTTGATCCTAGTAGGATTAAGCAGATCAGCAAATAGATGAATAAAAGAATGAATGAATGAATGAATGAATGAAGAACAACCAGAGTGCACTGAGAATTGAGACCTGAATCCTCAGGGACTCATATTGCGAGAATATGATGTAATAAAACGGAACCTCTCCAGGATACATGGACATCTGGCTTTTTGAATAAAAAGGTTGAGTCTGAATTTGGGAAGCATTTAATAACTGATAAAATTAAGTAATGTATTATTATTTTTATTTATTTATTCATTTATTTATTTATTTATGGTGGACAGTTCCATTTTTTTTCTTCTCTGCCACTACTGATGAGGTTTTTGTTCTGATCAGATTTGGTGACACTGATGATTTCTGTGGCTTTCTCAGCTCAAGGATAAATGGATGTTGAATAATTTATTATCAGACTCATTCATTTTTAATCACAGAGCGCTCTTAGTCCCTTTAAGGTGCCATGTGAAATATGACAGAGACAACAAGCCATGCTGGAGGAGGATCCTTGGAAGCTCTGCTGCCTTATCAGTACTCACTCACAACCTGATTGTATTCAAAGCTTCACAGAGAGAGAGAGAGAGAGAGAGAGAGAGAGGGAGGGAGAGAGAGGAAGAGGGAGAGAGAAAGAGAGAGACAAAAACAAGAGAGGGAGAGAAAGAGCATGAGCAAGAGTGGGGCGAGAGAGACACGGAGAAAGAGGTAAAGAGAGACAGAGGGAGAGAGAGATTGAAAAAGAGGGAGAGGGGGTGGGAGAGAGAGGGAAAGATGGGGGAGGGAGAGTGAGAGATGAGGGGGGGTGGAGTTTAGAAAAGATTACACAGCATTTACATTTCTGTATCTAATCTGAATAAGCTTGAGGTGATCTCTCCAGGACTGTGACTCTGAGTTACACAAGAAAATAAAACTGTTTGCTATTTTATTGCTGCTAATGTGAGTATCTGGTGAGAGTAATGCTTCCTTTTGGTCTTTTTTCTTTCTACTTTTAGTCATGTGTGCTCAAGGACTGCAGGCCAAGGATAAGACAGGCTCGAGCGACCCGTATGTCACTGTCCAAGTGGGCAAAACCAAACGCAGGACAAAGACCATCTTCGGCAACCTGAATCCCATCTGGGACGAGAAGTTCCTCTTGTGAGTTTATTCACTTCCTGTGTTTAATACATGTCACATGACACTGCTTATCCAATCAGAATGTGTATAAGTAGTGTAATGTATTTCTCAGGATATGTCCATGTTATCAGCATGCAAAAAGCAGATATAGTGAGTGTTCAGATGCAGCTGCCGTCCGACTAAAATGACAGTTTTTATTGAGGGAGGCGTGGCTTCAGTATCTTTCAGTTCAACTCAAGTTGGTGTGGCCTCTAATTGTTAGATCCATTAAAGGGGGCGTGATCTCTTTATCTGCCTGATCCATTAAAGGAGGTGTGGCTGTGCATATTTCAGCTCAATTAAAAGAGTTGTGGTCTCTGTACCTGTCAGTTTAATTAAAAGAGGTGAGGTCTCTGTATCTGGTAATTCCATTAAGGAATGCATGGCTTTGGTGTCTGTCATTTCCTCTAAAGGAGGCATGGCCTCTCTGTCACATTTGCTAAAAGAGGCATTGCCTTTCTGTCTTTCAGTTCCACTACAGGAGGTGTGGCCTCTCTGTTTCTTAGTTCGACTCAAAGAGGTGTGGCCTCTGTATCTGTCAGTTCTCGTAAAGGAGCTGTGGCCTGTCATTATGTCAGTTCCACTTGTTGTCTCTGAAGAAATATGCTCTGTATTATAAAAAGCTTTTAGAGATCTGTGATGTGTGTATGAATTTATTTTTTAACTTTTCAAAGCATAAAAATCTTCCACACGTTAGGAATCTGAGTGAAACATGTTTGAGTTTTATTCTTCCACTCAGGGTTTTTCCCTCAAGGCCAGAAGTCTCACTTCCTTTTTATATTCCCTAAAGGGTAATGCAAAGCGCTCATCACCAATCATTCAAGTGCTTTGTGTGTGTGTGTGTGTGTGTGTGTGTGTGTGTGTGTGTGTGTGTGTGTGTGTGTGTGTGTGTGTGTGT
>JAOUQZ010000031.1:1185904-1196605 GCA_028564935.1 Neosilurus hyrtlii
GGGGGGGGGGGGGGGTGGGGGGGGGGGGGGGGGGGGGGGGGGGGGGGGGCGGACAAAATTTGCATTCAGCTAGGTCTTATTTTCGGGGTGGGGCTTATTTTGGACCGTCCTGCTGAAGTAAGGGTAGGTCTTATTATTGGGGTAGGTCTTATTATCTGGAAAACACGGTAGATTTAGATTTAGCATTTCGTTGGACAAGCAAAATTTTTTTAACAGTTAAATTTAAGACATTGTTTTAGATGTGACTCAAACGTGAAGAAAAATGAGCTAAATGTGGAAAAAGTGTGCGCGGAAACTTTGTGTCAAATTTTTACATTTGGCACCCCATATTAAGGCGTTGTATTCATTCAACTCCAGATATATACAGTATGCTAGCAAAATAATATTTTGAATTATATCTGGTATAACTAGCTAGCATGTAAATATATAAACACTGCATAATTTAAAAAAAAATAGCTAAATTACCACAGGAATAAATAAATAACTTGGCTTTCTTTGCAATACTGTAAAAGAATATGCTAAGTATAACATGTGATCACATGGAATCTTAGTGCTAGCTAGCTATGCTAACATATTAGTGTGTTATTTTAGCAAATTAATAACAAACTTTAGTCATGTTTACTTCTGATTTTAACAATAGTCAACCAAGGCTATAGCACTAGCTAGCATGCTATTCCATAGTATATATGCTAATTAAAATTGCCTACAGGGCACGAAAATTTCAGTAGTTTTTTGCAATGTATTGTTGGATATTCTGATTAATTAAGATCACATGACCTGGCTTAAAATTTTTATGATGGATCATTAATTATGCTGGGTGCTGAGAAGTAGCAGAGTTTTATGCTAGCTGTGGAGGGCAGGTTTGTTCATTCCAGCATCCTGATAAGCACGCTGCCTCAGTTTCACCTTGTTTCACCTTTGACCTTCGACCTCTAGGAGCATGCGTTTTATTTCCTGCTCGAATCACCTGTTCCCCACCCTGCACCATGGATGGACTGCTCGGATTTATTTATGCTGTGTTATAATGTAAATGCTTAATTTGACCCTGTGCACCTTTTTTTAACAATAGAGAACTGCTTGTTGTTAGCACTATGTGGTGTTAAATCAAAGCTTTCATTATAGTAATATCTGATTTGCACTAATTTGCAGTTGTGCTATTGTTAAAAATGCTGTTATAGAAAATAAAAAAAAAACAATCAACACCTTCTGACCAATCAAAATGCAGATCTTAGCAGCCCTGCGGTATGATACATCCACAATGTTAATGTTAGCACCTCTAATTGGATAAATGCGTCTGGTGAAACAAAATTAGCATCTGTGTTTGTTTAACTGGTGATCTTGGTGTCCTGAAGCTGGATATTCACTAATTATAAAGCTATAAGTGGTCTCAGTCTTCTGATACCAGGGATATTTTGTCCCCTCTGTGACGTCAGAAGCGTCTAAATATAGCTGTGGCTTGCGCCAACAGTGCTGGAGTTCTCAACGCAATTATCAAACAAGCAGGCATGAATTTACAGACCGCCCTCTTGCTCTCAAAAATCATTTGCAAAGGTTATATTAAGGCGAAGTGTAGTAGTTAGAGTGTGACATTACCAGAAAGAAACAGTTTGCTTAGCCCTTAATTCTCAGTCCAGGCCAAATACACAGCCACGCCTCCCAGGATGGAGTTGTTAATAGCAGGACTGTTAGTCCCATTGTTTCATACGTCATCTGATGACAAAGATGTGCTTCATATACTGTAAATTTCCAAAATGTTACGAGCCACGGCAGACAGCAGCTTCCTCCATTTCCATCAGATCGTAAACGTCTCCAAAAACACTTTCACCAAGATTGAAATCTGTAGTCTGTAGTTTTTGAAACTCGTCCATTTGTAATCCGCTTGTAGCTCTGGCTGTCTGGCTCATCGAACAGTCAGCTATTAAAAGTTGAAACATCCATCGTCTGAAGTGTGGTATGAAGCAGACGGGATGGAGAGCTGATTCTATCCACAAGAGCTGATCCGGTGCATTTCAGCCACTCCAGCACGCGGTTCACTCCGAACTCTAATCAGAGTGCTAATCTGTAAAAGGAGGCTCTTCTCAAATGGAAATGATTACACCAGCTCACACTAAGTACTGCAGAACAGAGATCCAGGCTTTTATATGGAGGTGGAATCCAAACGACACCGAAGACAAAATAAAACTATAAAACAAAACATAAAAAAAACTCAGTGCACACTCAGCTGGAAATAAATAAGACTCAACAATGAGAAAGTCGAAATACAGTAATTAACTGGCTATTCAGGACAGAAATTACACTCACTCGTTTTCCAAAGGGTTAAAGTGTAAAAGTAAAACAATAAATCCTACCTGGAGCACACACTGAGGCATGTAATCTACTGAAAATGATTTCAATGGTTGAATTACTGCTTTTCATTCAGAGCAACAGTGTGATCCAGAAATAACACACACTTCTATTGTTACAGCGAGAGAAAGAGAGAGAGAGAAAGAGAGAGAGAGAGAGAGAGAGAATGACAGAGAGACAGAAAGACAGAGAGAGAGCGAATGACAGAGAGAGAGAGAGAGAGAGAGAGAGAGAAAGAGAGAGACTTGCATGGCAGTGCACTGCAGCTGTAGCATGAGATTTCAGATCCCTACATTTTGTTGATTTTTTATAATGCAGCATTTCACTCATCAGGACGGCTTTTAGGAAGATGCGTGCAGTCCTGCAGGTTATAAAGTGCCTGTTCTAAGCATGAGCATGTTAATGGATGGAATAAATCTTTTATAAGCTCTAAGAGTTTAACAAGTTACATGTTATAGACTTTATAGAGTTTATAGAGTTTAGAGTTCATAGACTTTAAATAATTGATAGTTTTTAAAGTTTAGAGATTATCAAGTTTATAAACTATATATAGTGTATAGAGTTCATAGAAGTTAGAGTTGATTGAGTTTAAAGAGTGTAAAGTTTACAAAGTTTATAGTTTATAAAATTTATAAAGTATATAGAGTTCAAGTTTATAGATTATAGTCTTTAGAGTGTAAAGAATTTATATAGTTTGTAGTTTATAGAGTATATAAAGTGTATAGAGTTTATAAAGTTAATACAGTTTATAGAGTTTATCAAGTGCATAGTTTATAGAGTGTATGGAGTTTATACAGTATATATGGATTATAGAGTGTATGAGGTTTATAGAGTTATAGAGTGTATTTTGTTTAATAAGTGTATAGGTTTAATAGAGTGTATAGAGTTATAGATTGTATAGAGTTTATAAAGTGGATAGAGTTTATAGAGTGTATAGAGTTTATAAAGTGAATAAAGTTTATAGAGTGTATGGAGTTTATAGAGTTTATAAAGTGTATAGCATTTTTAGAGTGTATAGAGTTTATAAAGTGAATAAAGTTTATAGAGTTTATAAAGTGTATAGAGTTTATAGAGTTAATAAAGTGTATAGCATTTATAGAGTGTATAGAGTTTATAAATTGAATAAAGTGTATAGAGTTTATAAAGTGTATAGAGTTTATGGAATGTATATTTATAGAGTGTATAAAGTGTATAGAGTTTATGGATTTTATAGTTATTGAGTGTACAGAGTTTATAAAGTGTATAAAGTTTATGGAGTTTATAGAGTGTATAGAGTGTATAAAGTTTATGGAGTTTATAGAGTGTATAGAGTTAATAAAGTGTATACAGTTTATGGATTTTATAGTTATTAAGTGTACAGAGTTTATAAAGTGTATAAGGTTTATGGAGTTTATAGAGCGTATAGCGTTTATAAAGTGTATAAAGTTTATAGAGTTATAGAGCGTATAGCGTTTATAAAGTGTATAAAGTTTATAGAGTTATAGAGTGTATAAAGTTTATGTAGTTTATAGAGTGTATGGAGTTTATGGAGTTTAACAAATGGAGTGATTGACCCTGAGTTTGTTTTCGGTCCTGATGAGGGTGAGAGGATTTCTGAAGTGTTATTTGTGATGTGAAGTTTTGTTAATAAGGACTGAGAGGTTCCAGGGTGGTTCTTCTACTTCATTATTATTTATTTAATAACTGTAACCCAGTGGAAAGTGTTCAGTGTGTGTGAACTCTATGAGAATGTATGAATAAGGGATTTTGTACTCAGTGGAAGAAGGAGGAGAAGAAAGAGCAGAAAAACGAGAGTCTTCTGACAGTCACAGAAATCTAATATTAAACTTTCTCTACACGTGTGATTGACACCAACACCATCTCCTCGTTTCACTTCAACAATCTCATTGATTGTCCATTGCTCTCTCTCTCTCTCTCTCTCTCTCTCTCTCTCTCTCTCTCTCTCCCTCCCTCTCTCTCTCTAACCACTCTCCCTCTCCCTCCCTCCCTTCCTCTCTCTTGCTCGCTCTCTTTCTTGCTCTCTCTCCCTCCCTCTCTTGTTCTTTCTCTCCCTCTCTCTCTCTCCCTCTCTCTCTTGCTCTCTCTCTCTCTCCCTCTATATATATATATATATATATCTTTCTCTAACCACTCTCTCTCTTCCTTTCTTACTTCCTCTGTCTCTTGCTCTCTCTCTTTCTTGCTCTCCCTCCCTCCCACTCTCTTGCTCTCTCTCTCTCTCTCTCTCTCTCTTGCTCTCTCTCTCCCTCTGTCTCTTGCTCTGTCTTTCTTGCTCACTCTCCCTCCCTCTCTCTCTTGCTCTCTCTCCCTCTCTCTCTTGCTCTCTCTATCTCATGTTTTCTCTCTTTCTTGCTCTCTCTCCCTCTCTCTCTTGCTCTCTCTATCTCATGTTTTCTCTCTTTCTTGCTCTCTCTCCCTCCCTTCCTCTCTTGTTCTTTCTCTTTCTTGCTCTCTCTTTCTCTCTCTCTCTCTCTCTCTCTGTCTCTTGCTCTCTCTCTTTCTTGCTCTCTCTTTCTCTCCCTTCCTCCCTCTCTCTTGCTCTCTTTCCCTCCCTCTCTCTCTCTTTCTCTCTATCTTTCTTGCTCTCTCTTTCTCTCTCTCTCTCTCCCTCTGTCTCTTGCTCTCTCTCTTTCTTGCTCTCTCTTTCCCTCCCTTCCTCCCTTTCTCTTGCTCTCTTTCCCTCCCTCTCTCTCTCTTTCTCTCTATCTTTCTTGCTTTCTCTCTCTCTCTCTCTCTTTCTCTCCCCCCCCCTCCATGTTCTAGCTGGATGCTGAAGCAAGTGATCTGCTGAAGGAGCTCCAGAATAAACTCAACACGGTTCTGGATGAGTTGAGTGCAGTGTTCGGCTCCAGGTAGCTCTCGCTTCATCTTATTCAGTGATGTTTGTGGCTCAGACACCAAATTTTTCAGCTCTGCTGATTTTTTATTACTTTTTTTCATGCTGCATTTACAGAATGATCAACTTTTAACAAATATAACCACATTCGTTTATTCATTTACTGAGTATATTTCCAGTCATTTATTACTTATTTTATTTTAATGGATAGATAGAAAACAAGCAGATAACAGATAGACAAATCAATCAACAGACAGACGGACAAATAGACAGACAGATAGATAGACAAACAAACAGACAAATTGTTCAACAAACAGATGGATCGATTATTAGGCAGAGAGACAGACAGCTGGGTGGATAGATAGATAGATAGATAGATAGATAGATAGATAGATAGATAGATAGATAGATATATAGGTAGGTAGATAGATAGATAGATAGGTAGGTAGGTAGGTAGGTAGGTAGGTAGATAGATAGATGGATGAATGGATTAATGGACAGATAGATACATACATAGACACATGCATAGATAGATAGATGAATAGATGGATGGATGGATAGAGAGATACATAGATGGATGGATGGATGGATAGATAAATAGATAGATAGATAGATAGATCAATGGATAGATACATACATACATGCATACATACATACATACATACATACATAGATGGATGTATATATAGATAGATAGATAGATAGATGGGCAGATATATAGATGGATGGATGGATGATAGATAGATAGATATATGTATGTATGGATGAATGGATAGATAGATAGATAGATAGATAGATACATACATACATACATACATAGATAGATGTATATATAGATAGATAGATAGATGGATGGATGATAGATAGATAGATAGATAGATAGATAGATATATGTATGGATGGATGGATAGATAGATAGATAGATATATACATACATACATACATACATAGATGGATGTATATATAGATAGATGGATAGATGGATGGATGGATGATAGATAGATAGATATATGTATGTATGGATGGATGGATAGATAGATAGATAGATACATACATACATAAATAGATGTATATATAGATAGATAGATAGATGGATGGATAATAGATAGATAGATAGATAGATATATGTATAGATGGATGTATAGATGAATAGATAGATGGATAGATTTTAGAAAAAGCAAAACATACTGAATATGAACTGAAATAAAATAAATGAACCTGTGAATCGACTGCGGTAAAGTGATCGGGGTGATCGGGGTGATCGGGGTGATCGGGGTGAAAGCTGTGGGGTGATTGGATCTCTCTCTTTGCAGCTTTAAGCTGGTGATTGAGGACTGCGTGAAACAGATGAACCAGGAGCTCATGCAGATGAAGGGCAACGCTGCGAACAAGAGCAATGCAGCCATGGATGCTGAGACCGTCCTCCGTCCTCTCATGGACCTGCTGGATAAAAAGTGAGAGATTCTGATTTCGGCATTTTTCTGCACTCCTGTTTATTTATTTCTCAGCTCCTGCTTTAGATATTTAATTTATTTTTGTGCAGTGCACACGTGAGAGGCTTCCAGATTTTTCTTCTCTAAGAATGAAGTATGTGAGAGTGACGTTTTTCATACTGTTTAACTCGCAACGTTTGAACATTTCAGTCTATAAATTTCCCTTTAAAGAGCACGACAGAAAATCCTCTTAATCACATGCAAATGCCAGGTCTGTGTGCACTTCAGCTCCACCCGCATCAGAACCTATAAATATTAGTATTCGGAGAGTGCAGCTCCTCAGTGAGTGCAGCGCCTAATTAATCTATACGGTTGTTTTATTGAACCGGAATGGGCCAGTTTTTCCTTGGAGAGGTGTGGACGAGATGAACAGGCTGTAATGACAGTACCTGTGTTCTCTCTTTCTTTACTCTCTCACTTTGTCCTCCTACAGTCTCATCCTGTTCGCTAAGATCTGTGAGAAGACGGTGCTGAAACGTGTGCTGAAGGAGCTGTGGAAAATCGTCCTGAACACCATCGAGAGGCAGATCGTCCTGCCCCCACTATCCGACCAAACAGTAAGCAGTGCAAACAGCTGGAGGACTCTTAGGAGTAGTGAAGTAGTACTGCTACTGGTTGTAGTATTAGTAATAGTAGTACTGATAGGAATAGGCGCGGTAAGAATAGTAAGAGTAGGAGTGGAATTACTATAATGTCTTTAAAATACATTTGATTTACAAATAACAAAAATAGATATAAATATAGCTGCAAGCAGCGATTCCGGGGTCCAAGTGAAGAGACTCATTCATTCATTCATTCATTTTCTGAAGCGCTTAATCCTAAATAGGGTCGCGGGGAGGCTGGCGCCCATCTCAGCCGACTCTGGGCGAGGGCTAGTACACCCTGGACAGCTCGCCATGCCATCGCAGGGCAGAAACACACTGACAGCAGTGCAGCCTTCTCTTTACGAAAATCAGCAACCGTTCTTTTACATTCCTCTCACCACAGACAGTGACAGACACGGCTGGCCTTTGATAACCCAGTTAGCTGCACTGGGAGGAGTGAAGGCACTACTGAAGAGTATGAGTGGTGATGAAGAGGATGAGTGATGAAGATGAAAAAGAGTGATGATTATGATGAAGTGATGATGATGAAGAGAAGTGATCAAGAGGAGTGATGAAGATGAAGAGGAGAGATCATGAGGAGTGATGAAGACGATGAGAACTGATGATGATGATGATGATGAAGAGGAGTGATGAAGATGAAGAGGAGTGATGATTATGATAGTGATGATGAAGAGGGGTGATAAAGAGAAGTGATGATGAGGAGTGATGATGAAGAGGAGTGATGATGATGATGAAGAGGAGTGATGATGATGATGAAAAGGGGTGTTGAAGATGAAGAGGAGTGATGATGATGAAGAGGAGTGATGATGAAGAGGAGTGATGATGATGATGATGATGATGAGGGTGTTGAAGTTGAAGAGGAGTGATGATGATGAAGAGGAGTGATGATGAAGAGGAGTGATGATGATGATGATGATGAGGGTGTTGAAGATGAAGAGGAGTGATGATGATGAAGAGGAGTGATGATGATGAAAAAGGGTGTTGAAGATGAAGAGGAGTGATGATGATGAAGAGGAGTGATGATGACGAGGATTGATGATGATGATGATGAAGAGGGTGTTGATGATGAAGAGGAGTGATGATGATGAAGAGGAGTGATGATAATGATGAAAAAGGGTGATGAAGATGAAGGGGAGTGATGATGAGGAGTGATGATGATGATGATGAAGAGGAGTGATGATGATGATGATGAAGATGGGTGTTGAAGATGAAGAGGAGTGATGATGATGAAGACGGGTGATGATGAAGAGGAGTGATGATGATGATGAAGAGGGTGTTGAAGATGAAGAGGAGTGATGAAGATGAAGGGGAGTGATGATGAAGAGGAGTGATGATGATGCTGATGAAGAGGGGTGTTGAAGATGAAGAGGAGTGATGAAGATGAAGGGGAGTGATGATGAAGAGGAGTGATGATGATGCTGATGAAGAGGGGTGTTGAAGATGAAGAGGAGTGATGAAGATAAAGAGGAGTGATGATGCTGAAGAGGAGTGATGATGAAGAGGATTGATGATGATGATGATGATGAAGAGGAGTGATGATGATGAAGAGGAGTGATGATGATGATGAAAAAGGGTGATGAAGATGAAGGGGAGTGATGATGAAGAGGAGTGATGATGATGATGAAGAGGAGTGATGATGATGATGATGATGATGAAGAGGGTGTTGAAGATGAGGAGGAGTGATGAAGATGAAGAGGAGTGATGATGAAGAGGAGTGATGATGATGCTGATGAAGAGGGGTGTTGAAGATGAAGAGGAGTGATAATTATGATAGTGATAATGGAGGAGTGGTGATGAAGGTGAATGATTAAGAGGAGTGATGAAGAGGATGAGGTAATGATGAGTGATGAAGATGTCACAGAATGTATTATTTATTTGTTTTTTGGGGGAGAAAGAAGTGATGGAATAATGATAATAATAAATTATCTGCACGCAGCGATTCCTGGGGTCCAAGCAAAGGGACTAATGAAGAGTAAGTGTGGTGGCGAAGAGGAAGAGGAGTTGAGAGGATGATGTAACCGAGAGTGGTTGGAACCTGTGATGATGATGAAGGGGTTGATGGTGATACCGAGGGGGAAGTGGCGAAAGAATAATAATTAACAGCAGTTAAACAGTAGGGGTTCCAGGCTGATGTGTGGAGAATCTATACGTATTAATAATTAGGACTGATATGAGATCATGAATTATGATCGATTCATATACGGTGTGTACAGTAAGTGTCTTTGCTCGGCACTAACAGACGATGATCACTGAAAGATTTCACTGCACAGACTTCCTGTGTGTGTTTATAGATATGATTTATTCGACTGTGTACAGTAGGACAGCCTGGAGGCCAGCATTCCTGAGTGACTCGCTGTCCGTCTCACTAATGAGATATCCCAGCATCCTCTGCTTTTTTTTGATGTTAAACTTGAAAGCAGTGCAGTGTTGTATGCTCTGAGCCGCTCCACACAAAACCAACCCACACTAATGACCCGCAGTGCGGCCGGACTGACACCACGTCCATGACCTCTTAAACTGCGTTCTGTTTTGTGTTCCACAGCAGGGAGCTCAGATGATCTTCAGCGCAGCCAAGGACCTGGGCCAGCTCTCCAAGCTGAAGGTAAGATGCGTGTTTGCGTTATATATACAGGTTAGTGTTTTACACCATGTCCCTGTATCTCACCATGTAGCCTTAATACCTGCCTCACTTGAACTGTATGGCTGGCGAGTTATATCTTAACTCCAGAAAAGCCCAGATGTTTGTGGATTTGTTCCACCTGACTGAGAGAAAAATATCGAAATAAATACCTGACCTTTAACAGTTTGCAGCCCGAGAGCATGTTTCCGGGGAGCTGACAGTAGCTTTCACATCCATCTGCTGGAGCAAACTTTTACAACTATGTATTTTTTACTTTTTCCTTACGTGTGTGTGCGTCTGTGTGTGTGTGTGTGTGTTCAGAAGCACTGTAGCTGTCAGTCACAGCCTTGTATTACTGTCTGCATTACACAACACTCCATCATTGAAAACAGCAACTTAATAAAATATTGAAGGAGTACTGCAGTACTGTAATGAACTGCACATCCACAGTGCAGTACTGTATTATACTGAGCGCATGTGGTGCTGTTCTGTATAAACGGCAAGCACACAATGTTGTACTGTAATAATTGGCACGTGCACAATGCTGTACTGTAATAAATGGCACGTGCACAATGCTGTACTGTAATAAATGGCACGTGCTCGATGCTGTACTGTGATAAATGTCACGTGCACAATGCTGTACTGTAATAAATGGCACGTGCACAATGCTGTACTGTGATAAATGGCACGTGCACAATGCTGTACTGTGATAAATGTCACGTGCACAATGCTGTACTGTGATAAATGTCACGTGCACAATGCTGTACTGTAATAAATGGCACGTGCACAATGCTGTACTGTGAT
>JAOUQZ010000031.1:1196705-1209991 GCA_028564935.1 Neosilurus hyrtlii
CTATGTAAAGCTGCTTTGTGACAATGTCAATTGTAAAAAGCGCTACACAAATAAAACTGACTTGACTTGACTTGACTAACCACTGCACCATCAGGCCACCCCACTTTAAGCACAATAATCGTAATAAAACTTCACATGCAGGTGCTGCACATTTTCAATAACAAAGCCATTTATTTATTTGTTTGTTTGTTTGATTTTTTTTATAAAACCTGTTTAAAGAGACACAGCACAACAAACAGAATTGAAGAAAAATAATTTGGGTGCATCACATTCAGGGCCCTACAATGGTGTAGCGGTTAACACGCCCACCGCACAGCAAGAAGGCCTGGGTCTGAGTCCCGGGATAAACCATTTCTGTGTGGAATTTGCATGTTCTTCCTGTGCTTGCGTGGGTTTCCTCCAGGTACTCTGGTTTCCTCCTACAGTCTAAAGACATGCACATTAGGCTTGTTGGCTGTTACAAATTGCCCCTAGGTGTGACTGTGAGTGTGAACCCGGTGAAACCCACGCAAGCACAGGGAGAACATGGAAACCCCACAAGGAAACACCCCCACCAAGCACGGGACTTGAACTCAAGACCTTCTTGCTGTGAGGTGGATGTTTTTACCACTACACCACTGCGGTGCCCCCCACACTCGGGATTCCCAGATTTTAGGAATAAATCATAAATAAAATGCAATATGACTGTCTGTATCTGTGTGAAATTTTAAATACTCGTATCACTACCCATATATGAGCGTGGCCTACACACGAAGCTTATTGGTTTAAAAAAAAAACAAATACGGAGCCAATAATTCATCTGATTACCGTGTGTGTGTGTGTGTGTGTGTGTGTGTGTGTGTGCGATCTCAGGTCAGTCATCATCCAGCTCGTTAGGAGAAGTGGTGCTGCATGTGGATCTCATCTCTCACCCGGGGACCGGAGAGCATAAAGTCAACGTGAAGGGTGAGCTGAAGATGGCTGAGGCCCCAGACACCTGCCCCTGCCACCCACCCCGCCCCCCAGACAAAAAATCAAACCACACACCTGATCTTACACAGTGTATTTATTTCCCCATCTCAACCAGACGCCTTCTCGACGCTCCTCAATTTAGTGATAATGAAATTTGATGATGGACAGCACTCAGCATTCAGCACTCAGCACTCGGTTTGCTTTATGAGAGTAATAATGATGCAGCTGGACTTTAACAGCACGTACACACACACACACACACACACACACACACACACACACACACACACACACATTTGGTATGCTGGTGTGCATATTGTTATACCTTCTCCATACACTCTATCGGAAAATGACTTGCCTTGCAGCTACTGGAATGAACGAGTCATGCTTCCGCTCCAGAGACCTCATTAGAGGTAGAAATCTTCCAAGCCAGAATGAGAAAATTACACTAATATCACCAGAGAGTTCATTAAGCATTAATAAGCATGAATGAACCTGAATGAACGTCCTGAACTCCCACCCTGTTATTATCACTAACATGGACTGGATGGAACGCTCGAGCTTTTATTATTATTATTATTATTAGCTTTCATTTGAAGAGGACATCATTTGGGCTGAATGAAACCCTAAAGCTCTTTCTCTGACCTCTTTCTGGAGTTATGTAGTTCGTTCCTGAGGGGCGGGGATTGCTGGTATCTTGGCAGGGGGGTGTTGGTTTGCCTTATTTCGAACTGGTGTCAATTTATTTATTCATTTATTTGTTCATATATGTTTAATGGAATTTTTCCCATTTATTCTTCCCTAATTTAGTCGTATCCAAGCTTAGCTGTATCCAACACCCATCGAGTGTTACCTTCCCATCACATACGACCACCACCAACCAGGGAGAGATGTAAGCAAGTACACGCCCCCTTTGTGACATGCAGTGCTCCCAACTTCATCTTCATGACCTTCTGCTCATGCACACACTGGGGAAAGCACTTTGCGCCCCTTTTGTACAAATGAGCCCACTGATGCCCATGACTGGCAAGTGGTTGCTGGGAGTGCCAGGGAGGTGAGCATATGCCATCCCGCCATCCCTCCCTACCTGTAGGAGCTTGTCGACGTGCCACTCGGGAGCCAAACTGGTGTCAAGTTAAAAAATTAAGCAATATTAAGGTTGATGCTGCAGCAATGCGCACCTGGAAGTCCATGGAAGCAGAGAGGCCAAGCTCTCACCAGAGGAAGGGATGGCATACGCTCACTTCAGCGTCTCTTAAAGTGATCCTCAGCCAATCATGGGCGTTGGTTGGCAGGTGCATACAAGAGGGAGTTCGGCTGCCCCTAAATATGCATGCATGAGCAGCTCATAACGATGCAGATGGCAGCGCCATGTGTCACAAAGGGGGCGCATGTTTGCTTACACCTGTTCCTGTGTGGTGGCGATGGCGTGACAGAGAGGTAATACTCGATGGGTGGGAAATTGGGGGAGAGCCCAAAAAATATAAGATCATTATAGTTATTATTATTATTATTATTATTATTATTGTTATTGTTATTATTATTATTATTATTATTATTATTATTATTATTATTATTATTATTATTATTATTATTATTGTTGTTGTTGTTGTTGCTATTGTTATTATTATGATTATTATTATTATTATTGTTGTTGTTGTTGTTGCTATTATTATGATTATTATGATTATTATTATTATTATTATTATTATTATTATTATTATTATTATTATTATTATTATCTCCCTCTCACTGCACTTCATATCCCTGAATGAGGAGTTAGGGTTAGTGATTATAACGATCACCTTAATCATTTCACGATCACCTTCCACACTCATTACCAGCCAACAGGTACTCGTGATTATGATATGATTAAGTCACCGTGTATTAAATCTTTATTTGTCGAGTTATTAAGACTTTAATTAAGATTTTAATTTTTTTGCAGTGGTGGGAGTAAACAACATCAACTGGCAGACGAACGCCATGTTCCGGCCGTTTGTGGAGATCAATGCCATCGGGCCAAACCTCGCCGACAAGAAACGCAAATACAGCACCAAGACCAAGAACAACAACTGGTCACCCAAATACAACGAAACATTCCAGTAGTGAGTTCTCCTTCTTCTGGATTGTTCTTTTATCTCTACAGGATATTCGTTTAAGTTTTAAAATCAACTTTCGTTTATTCATTCATTTTCTGAACCGTTTAATCCTAATTAGGGTCATGGGGAGGCTGGAGCCTGGAGTCTGGGTGAAGGCGGGGTACGCCCTGAAGCAAGCCAGTCCATTGCTGGGCCACACACACACACACACAAAACCACTCACTCTCACACCTAGGGGCAATTTGGAACATCCAGTTAGAGTAATGTGCATGTCTTTGGACTGTGTGAGGAAACTGGAGAACCCAGAAGAAACCCACGAAAGCACAGTGAGAACACAGAAACTCCTTCGCCAAGCCCGGGACTCGAACTTAGACCCTTCTTGCTGTGGGGCAGATGTGCTAACCACTACCTCCACTGTGGCCCCCCGTGTGATTTAGAGATTTTCAGAGGTTAGTTTCATTAACGATCAGCTGAGGTTTTGTTTAGTTTTTCTCGGAACCCCAAACGCTGAAATCCTCCAATTTAAACTCTTCATTCTGTGCTGAATCTCTTTGCGGTTAATCCACACCCTGTAATCCATCACTCTTATAGCTTTAATCAGCTACACAACAATGTGACAGTTATACGAATGAAGTACTGTAGCGTACTGTAGCGTTTATACAGCAGCAGCTCTCAGCGATCCCAGCGTCCACTCCGGAGTCACTCGTTCCCCTCTCAGTTAAAGCTGAAGAGGCCATTAAACAGAAGAGAATCATTATATAACCGCTTTACTAAACTCTTCTGCACTTTCAGGATGAATAAAGATGCTCCACACCGCCCGAGTCTCTTCAATGCCAGAACAATCTCACACACACACACACACACACACACACACACACACACACACACACACACACACACTCCTTTGGGAAAGAGTCATTAACACTCGTTCTAAAAGATCAGAATATCAGGAATTAAAAAGCTGTTTGCTCGAGTGTTTCTTTTATTAGAACACTGATCTTGAAAGTGGGCGGCACGGTGGCGTAGCGGTTAGCACGTCTGCCTCACTGCAATACTCGGCGAGGGCGTTACTGTGTGGAGTTTACATGTTCTCCTCATGCTTGTATGGGTTTCATCTGGGTACTTTGGTTTCCTCACACATACACCCACATTAGGCTAACTGGCTGTTCCAAATTGCCCCAGGTGCCTGTGTGTGTGCCTGTGTGTGTGTGTGTGTGTGTGTGTGTGTGTGTGTGTGTGTGTGTGTGTGTGTGTTGGCCCTGTGATGGACTGGCGAGCTGTTCAGGGTGCACGCCCCTTTCCCTTTCCCATAGCAGTGTGACTCTAGTAGGATTAAGCGTTTTGGCAACCTAATGTGCATGTCTTTGGACTGGGGGAGGAAACCGGAGTACCCCGAGGAAACCCATACCGAAACCCAGGACATTCTTTCTGTGAGACATACATGTGAACCACTACACCACCGTGCTGCCGTGTGTGTGTGTGTGTGTGTGTTGGCCCTGTGATGGACTGGCGAGCTGTTCAGGATGTACCCCGCCATCACTCTGAGTTGGCTGAGATAGGCTCCACCCTCCCCGCAACCCTAATTAGGATTAAGTTCAGTGAATGAATGGATGATGAATAATTAAAGTAGGTATAAATACTTTCAATATATTTTAGGCGGAATTTATATAATAATAAGTTGATGTTTATATAATGTGTATAAATATGTGAAATCACGACTGATTTGATTAAATTCAATTTTTGATTTTAGAGTTTAACAGTAACTTTCTGATGGCTGTGCACATGTCCCGTTTATGCAGTACCATCTAAATTCACGGCGCTACATACATCTTACCGACGCTAACTACTGTGGAAACGCCTTCTTCTGTTGAATTTTAATGAGTTTCAGGTGCATTAGTGCCACCTTCTGGTGGTCATAACACATTACTTACTACCAAGAACCGGTTAAAAAAGGAAAAACTACAGGGTCACTCATAGTGTAAGGTAGCTCCGCCCCTCAGTATGGTTAATGTGGTAAATATTCTTCATGTAGGTTGTGGTTTTAATTACCCACCCACCCTTGTTTAGTTACCCTACATGTTCTGTAGAACGTGGATGTGACCAGATTAGCCAAAAAGCACTCGTTTGTTTGAAGGATTTATGAGATGGTTGTGGCTTGACTTTTCAAGGTCACTCAAGTTCAACGGCATGTCTGTCAGCACTCGTTTTTTAAAGTTATCAGGGCTCTATTTCCAATGATTTGTGACCTTGCTCTGACCTTCACCTTTGACCTTGGCATTCCAAAATTAAATCATCTCTTGGACTCTGGTAGGGTAGTGTCCGCACCAAGTTTGGTGGAAATCCGTGCATAGGTGTGGTCATTTTTAAGAAAAAACAATAAATGCTATAATCTTTTATATTTATTTATTTATATATATGATTTAATGACTGTTTAAAAAGTAAAAAAGTTCAAAAGTAGTTAAAATCACCCCTATTCTGAATTTATTCCCTAAATAAAGGATTTTGTCCTATAATATTTGCATTTTGCAATCTAATTGGAAAGCTGTGCAATTTATAATGGAATAGAATTCATTCATTTATTTTCTAAGCCGCTTAATCCTAATTATGGTCAAGGGGAGGCTGGCGCCCATTTCGGCCGTCTCTGGACAGCTTTCCAGGCCCCCGCAGGGCAAAACACACACACACAAGTGTTCATACTCACACGTAGGGGTGATTTGGAACAGCTAATTAGCTTACTGTACATGTCTTTGGACTGTGGGAGGACACTGGAGTACCCAGAGGAAACCCACACAAGTACTGGGAGAACATGCAAACTCCACACAGAAACAAACTGAGCCTGGGAATCGAACCCAGGACCTTCTTGCTATGAGAAGGACGTGCTAACCACTGCACCACCGTGCCGCCATGGGACAAATTCAACTAAATTTTCCAGTAAAATTTTCACACCAGTGACAGCTTTCACTTCGACTCCAGGTTGATGTTGCAGCCATCTGCAGCCAGGACTACACAGGAGCTAACTGGCTCAGTTACAGCGATCACCAGTCAATCATGGGCGTTTATGAGCTCATTCATACAAAAGGCGCGGAAAGTACATTTCCTTCGAGTGTGTTAGGCAGCCCCTAAATGCGCATGCACAGCGGTTCGTAAAGATTCGGATGGCAGCATGGATGGGATTGTGGTTGATGTGTGTGATGGGGGTCAGTACTTGATGGGTGGGAAATGGCTATGTCTAAATTAGCTGAAAAAAAAAACAGGGATATATATACAGTACTTATAACACTCATGTAATCTGTGTGCCTTTAACGCTTTGCTTTCTTTCCTGCTCAGTATCCTGAGTAGCGAGCACGGCCCCGAGGCGTATGAGCTGCACGTGTCACTGAAGGACTACTGCTTTGCTCGCGAGGACCGCGTCATCGGCATCACCGTGCTGCAGCTCCGAGAACTGACCGATAAAGTCAGCTTGAACACCGCATGTCCGCTCATCCGCAGCGTCAGCATGGACGAAACGGGCCTCACCATCGTGAGGATCCTCTCGCAAAGGACCAACGACGAGGTAGCCAAGGAGTTCGTACGACTCAAATCAGAGACTCGCTCGGCAGAGGAAGCGTCCTGAAGACACGACCGTGGACTCTAGTGGAGAAGAAAAATCAAAAAATTGGAGAAGGAATGAGAGGAGAGAAAGAAGAGGAGGCGGGGTGTGGCCACAGCGCAAGAGAGGAGTGTTGTTCGTTTCTGTGCATGTGTGTTAAACATCTGTTGGAATGTTCATCTGAAAAACTACAAGCGTATGTACTACAAGTGTTTACCTGCTGTATGCTCACTATCAAATGATATATTCTACGTTAACGAGACATTGAATACGGTTTTGTATCACGACTAGTCTTTTATGAACAGATATTTGCTCAGATAAAGTGCCAAACCTGAAAAAAAAATCTTAATGGTTATTGGTAAGGTTGGTGACGTTCTAAATTTGCTTGATAATTGTGTGTGTGTGTGTGTGTGTGTGTGTGTGTGTGTGTACCGTTTTGTCTTTTTTTCCCATCCGTCGTTCACCTCCGCATGTTTTTTTAATCCCTCGACCTGTCCGACTCTTTTTTAAACAGCGTTTTTTTACACGCGGCGGCGGCGAAGACTGCTGTCAAATTCTTCGTAGGCGTTTGTAATTTTATAGCCACTGACAACAGCGAGAGCCACCTTCAGTGCTGAGCAGAACAGGCCGCGGGGCTTTCGCGCTGTTTCCTTGTTTGACGTTCATTCTTGTCCTTTCTTTCTTTTCAGGCTTTTCGACTGTTTCGTTTCGTTTCTTTTGGCTTCCAGCCTTTCAGAATAATCACTGTGAAAACACGCGCTTCGAAAGGCAACCTCCAGCATTCACATCACCGGTACTTTCTCTCTCTCTCTCTCTCTCTCTCTCTCTCTCTCTCTCATGCTCCCTCACTATCTCTCTCTTTCTCTTTCTCTTTCTGTCACTCACTCTTTTTCTCTCTCACACACAAACACTGTCTCTCTATCATCTCTCTTTCTCACTCTCACTCTCTCTCTCTCACACACACACATGCTTTCTCTCTCTCACATACACACACACACTTTTTCTCTCTCTATCCATCTCTCTCTCTCACTCTCTCTCACTCTCTCTCTCTCTCATGCTCCCTCACTATCTTTCTCTATCACTCTCTGTCTCTCTCACTCTCTCTCACTCTCTCTCTCACTCTCTTTCTCTCACTTTCTCTCTCTCTTATGCTCCCTCACTATCTCTCTCTATCACTCTCTGTCTCTCTCACTCTTTTACTCTCTCTCTCACTCTCTCTCTCTCTCTCATGCTCCCTCACTATCTCTCTCTATCACTCTCTGTCTCTCTCACTCTTTCTCTCTCTCTCTCACTCTCTCTCACTCTCTCTCTCACTCTCTCTCTCTCATGCTCCCTCACTATCTCTCTCTATCACTCTCTGTCTCTCTCACTCTTTTACTCTCTCTCTCACTCTCTCTCTCTCATGCTCCCTCACTATCTCTCTCTATCACTCTCTATCTCTCTCACTCTTTCTCTCTCTCTCACTCTCTCTCACTCTCTCTCTCTCACTCTCTCTCTCTCATGCTCCCTCACTATCTCTCTCTATCACTCTCTGTCTCTCTCACTCTCTTTCTCTCTCTCTCTCACTCTCTCTCTCACGCTCTCTTTCTCTCACTCTCTTTCTGTCACTCACTCTTTTTCTCTTGCACACACAAACACTGTCTCTCTATCATCTCTCTTTCTTACTCTCACTCTCTCTCTCACACACACACACATACACACACACTGTCTCTCTCTCTCTCTCTCTCTCTCTCTATCCATCTCTCTCTCTATCATCTCTTTCTCACTCTCTCACTCTCACACACACATGCGCTTTCTCTCTCTCACACATACACACTTTCTCTCACACATACACACACTCTCTCTCACTCTTTCTCTCTGTCTCTCTTTTTGTCTGTCTTTCTGTCTCTGTCTGCTTTTCTTTTTTTCTTTTCACTTCCTTATTCTGTCTCTCTCTCGCTCTCTCTCTCTCTTTTCATTTCTAAAATAACTGCCAAAGTTATTATTTTAAAATATATTTGTACAAAAGCAATCCATTACGTGTATAAAGATAATTCTATGCTACATATTAATGCTATGTTTATTGATTAATGAATTTGATTGTTGATTAATTTTGCAATGCTGTGTCTGGTTGTTGATGAGATTGTTGATGATTCTGAAATGCAGATTCTGGGATTTTTTCCGTATTCTCGGACGTGAGCGTCATGATGTGAGCGTAACTGTGTGTTTACACGCGCGTTGTCTCAATCTGTCGTTTTTTTGTTTAAGTTTGTTTTTTTTTCTTTACGGAGAAAAGAATTAAATATTTGGTAATTATGCAACATTCCTATGTATTGCACTGATGGCGAACTGTATGTCATGTAAATATATTTAGTGAGAAATTGTAAGCACTCGTCCGTTTGTTTGTTTGTTTGTTTGATTGATTGATTGATTGTTTGATGGTTTGTTTGTTTGTTTGTTTTTCCTCAAGCGAAGCATGTAATGTAACATTTATAAACCAGGATGTTTATTTAAAGCTACATGAGAGATGACGGACATTAAACTGCTACAACATCGAAAAATAAGAGCTGAGACGGAGGTGAAGTTCAGTTTTTTTTTATATTACAGCCGCTCTGACTGAAGCGCGGCCGCCAGTCCCAGGTTTACATTAACACACTCACTTTAAAGGGGCCCTTTCACTTACTGTTCTCTTACCATTCGCTTACCGTTCACTTACCGTTCACTTACCGTTCACTTATCGTTAACTTATCATTAACTTATCGTTAACTTTCCATTCACTTTTCATTTACTCACCGTTCACTAATCGTTCACTTACCATTCGCTTATTATTCGCTTATCGATAACTTATCGTTCGCTTATTGTTCACTTATCGGTAACTTATCGTTAACTTCCCATGACCTAACCGTTCACTTATCATTCACTAATTGTTAACTTACCATTCACTTTCCATTCACTTACCGTTCACTTACCGTTTACTTTTCAGTCACTTACCATTCAATTACCGTTCAATTACCGTTTACTTTCCATTCGCTTACCGTTCAATTACCGTTCAATTACTGTTTACTTTCCCTTCACTTACCGTTCAATTACCGTTTACTTTTCAGTCACTTACCATTCAATTACCGTTCAATTACCGTTTACTTTCCATTCGCTTACCGTTTACTTTTCAGTCACTTACCATTCACTTTCCATTCACTTACCGTTCACTTACCGTTTACTTTTCAGTCACTTACCGTTCACTTACCGTTCAATTACCGTTTACTTTCCCTTCACTTTCCATTCACCTATCGTTCACTTACCGTTCACTTTCTGTTTACTTTCCATTCACTAATCGTTCACTTACCAGGTATAATAAATAAACATGAAACACAGTCATAGCTCTGAAATAAAATAACCCCTGCACAAGGCACAACGATCTGGAGAACATGAACATCACCATCTGGAGGCAAGAGCACAGAACATCATCATCATCATCATCATAACAAAATGGCGACCATCAGCTCAGACATGGACAAGACGAGCAGTGAAAAAACAGTACGTTTTAAGTAATTTTAATCACACTGTGAGAGAGAAAGAGAAAATGAGAGAGATTAATAGAGAGAGAAATGCACCACCCATGTTTTACCTCTTTTGAAATTATATTCCTTCCTCGGTTTCTTAACATTCGATCTCGGACTTTTGAGTCCATGTTTCAGAAACATTCCGCATTTCCTGTCAGTTTCTATTTATATAAATTAAAATGAAATTCTTCCCAGGTCAAAATACTACTACTACCACTACTACTACTACTACTACTAATAATAATAATAATAATAATAATAATAATAATAATAATAATAACACCTCTCAGTTTAAAGTCAATTTAAAGCTCACGAATTCATTCATGTTCTTCCGCTTGTTCCGGGGTCGGGTCGCGGGGGCAGCAGCCTAAGCGGTGAGGTCCAGACGTCCCTCTCCCCAGCCACTTACTCCAGCTCTTCCAGAGGGACATCGAGGCGTTCCCAGACCAGCCAAGAGACGTAGTCCCTCCAGCGTGTTCTGGGTCGGCCCCGGGGTCTCTTCCCGAAACACCACAACATTAATGCGTTCGGGAGGCATTCTAATCAGATGCCCGAACCACCTCAACTGGCTCCTCTCAACACGGAGGAGCAGCCGTTGTACTCCAATCTCTTTCCAGATGACAGAATTTCTCATCTTATCTCTAAGGGAGAGCCCCACCACCTGCGAAGGAAGCTCATTTTGGCCGCTTGTATTCGTTACCTTGTCCTTTCGCTCACTACCCAAAGCTCGTGACCATAGGTGAGGGTTGGAACGTAAATTGACTGGTAAATCAAGAGCTTTGCCTTCTGGCTCAGCTCCCACTTCACCATGATGGACCGGTACAAGCTCCGCTTTACAACAGAGGCTGCACCTCCGTCTGTGGATCTCCCACTCCATCCTGCCCTCACTCGTGAACAAGACCCCGAGATACTTAAACTCCTCCACTTGGGGCAAGACCTCATTCCAGACCCAGAGGGTGTATTCCACCCTTTTTTCCGCTGACAATCATGGTCTTGGTCTTGGAGGTGCTGTTTCCTCTCCCTCAACTCAATAATAATAATCTAATAATAATAAACTATTTATTAAGATAATATGAAATAAGGATAAAAGCTCTCATGGCTCTACTGAAGGGAATGTGTGCGATGCTGCTCACTGTTTCACTCAGAAAGATTTTTTAAGTGGGAAACATGCGACAGGGTTACCTAGGCAACAAGAGTTGACAACATTCTAGCATTGAAATCGATTTGCTTGTCTCAAAAAGGCAATTTGCGTGGAGCTCGGGACAAATTGATTCGTATGTCGCTCGTTGCTTCCTGTGTGGACGCTGCTTAATTGTTGATGATATACTCCTACAAGACCTCTTATTATCATCCTGATAGCAGACCAATCAGATCGTAGTATTCCCAGCTGGGATGAACTAATAATAATCCTCCGACTTTGACAGGTTTACTGCTTCACCGCCCTTCATGTGGATTTAAAAAGTTTTGTGTTAAACTTGATGATGGCCTCTGATCACGTCCATGTTGATACTGATGAACTTTACGTGAAAGTGATCATACGCCCAGTGTCTATGTTTTGATCAATATATGATTATTTAATGGTCCATTTGTAAAAACTGTTAACACAATCTGAAATTATGAGTATTTATGCCAACATCATGATGTAACGTCTTTATTTATATCTATACAATTACAAGGGTCAGGGTTAGGATTAGGGGCGGGGCTTCACAAGTTGAATCTTTTTACAGACTAAAGTGTTTATTATGGAAGGTGGCCATCAATGTGCCCTTGAATTTAAGCATCTTAACTGTTTATTGATCCGCTACATCTAATTTATGGACATGTAACCCTCGTTAGTCAATACTCATCTCTTTATTGTAACATTTTGAACACATGCAATAAATAACACCAGCTATATAGCAAGCATGCAGAGAAAGCATCTGTCAGAAGCGCACGGAAGTGACACTCCCGCTAGGTGAGATGCTATTCATAGAGCGGGAAGGAGTGAGGAACCAACGGATCGATACGAAATGAGTCTTCAGGGAGCACAGAGGGCATCACTTTCACTAATACTGACCTGTACATGAACCACTCTGCTCACCTGCTGCTCTATAACGGGTACGGCAGAGGAGAGGATTTCATCTCCAGAACACAAACACAGTCACACACATCACTCATCAAGAAATGCAAAAACATGTCTTTGGAAAAGCTGTGGGAGGAAACCGGTGTACCCAGAGGAAACCCATGCAAACATGGGGAGAACATGCAAACTCCACACAGAAATGAGCCCTCACGAGCGTGGGACTTGAAATGAGTTAAACACAGACAAGCACCATCAGGATGATTTGTTACGGTTCTGTCCAGATTTCCATAAGACACAAATACAATTACTGAGCCAGTATTCTATATGCATCACATTTACCACATCACACACACACACACACGCAGAGAGAGAGAGAAAGAGAGACTGAATAAATGACTTGAGATGTAGTTGCCATGGATACTATTATAGGCTGAACAGGAGTGGAAAATGATCCCACCCTGAGCGCTACCTATATGGCGCCACATACATCACCCCGAACAGCAGGTTTCTTCAGCGCTGTTTTGGACGACTTTGACGTGTCCAATCTCTCCAAATGACAGTAAACAAGATGCAGAATAAACAGCAGCTCTGTCATTGCCGAGACAAATAAAAGTCACTGCGCCGTTTACGAATGAAGTCAAATAATAACAGCTATACAAAGTGAAACGCTGGAAACCTCAGTACAAATCAACAGTACAGAAGAACACAGACATCAAGAATAAACACTGAGGTAGACGCTCTAACCTTCACAAGTCCAGCATAGGAGCTCCGTATTTTACTCTAATACAAAGTTTCTCACAAAAAAAAAACACTGTAGGACTTAAAACGATAGATAAGCCCCTGATGTGAGTGTGAATGGAGATAGGTGGGTGTTACGTCCACTCTCAAGCACTCATAGCTTCCAAACCTGGCTAACACATACTGAGACTCCCAAACTCTCGGGCATTCAGCTTCTCCATGCTTCTGCTTATTCCCTACACACACACACACACACACACACACACACACACACACACACACACACACACACACACACACACACACAC
>JAOUQZ010000031.1:1213810-1242996 GCA_028564935.1 Neosilurus hyrtlii
ACACACACACACACACACACACACACACACACACACACATACACACACACACACACACACACACACACACACTCACAAAGACAGCTGCATAAGTGCACATGATGTAGCCTTGACATAAATCATCTCGTATCATTCCTACAAATACTACACTACAAATATGATTCTAAACAATCATCAAAGTTTGACACAGCCGTTTAAATGAAGCCCTGCAGGAAATTACTGGTGATACAGCCATAAAATTCATAATGTGGAAAACACGTGAAATATAATGAACAATTATTCAAATGAGCGACATACACCAAGCCTGAGGCGGATAACTGCTTTAGTATATACTACACAGGAACATAAGCAAACTACATCATACAACAATTAACCTTTATTTAATTATATATATAAAAATATATAAACATACTTTAACCATGACAGAGGCGGGTCAGGTGAGCGCCGAGCACGCAGAGCAAAGCCAAGTGATGTAAAGCTAACAGTGGCTTTTTACAATCAATCCGTTTTAGTACATACTACACAGAAGCACAAGGAAAAAAGTGACTAAACTGAGATTTGATTGGATAATTTTTCCATTTTAAAGTGAGATACTGACGAAACCGACCACCACCAGCAACCGTGATGAGCTTTTCACTCAAGAATTATCCACTCGGGATATTGTTTTTTTAATCCCCAGATAGTGGACCAATTAGACGGCGTCGTTCCCCTGTAGTATATACTAATTTCCATTAATACCGTGAGAAAAGTAAATTTCACACAATGTATAGTAGAGTATGGTGATCTGAAAGAAGTGAAATGCGATGAAATGAATAAAGAATAAAGTCTCCTCACTAATCACCCAATTTTAAACCCAACTTCAGGCGACTTCCAGGATACGACAGAATCAAGCGTGACATGTTTGCTAACAGTGGAAGTGTATTTTATTGTCCAAAACAAAGCAAATTCGCTAACAGAAATGCTAGCAAATAGATCTTTGTTAGCATCACATGAAAAAATGCTATCAATGGAAATACGTTCCTGAAACAACTACACGAGGTGCGAACACTCTACCTGGTCATGAGCAAAGCGATTCGTTCCAGGATCACTAACTCGTGTACTAATCATCTTCCTGTTGTCATGAAATTTTAACAGCGCCATCTGGTGCACTGGACAACCAACACGGAACTGAGGAACGTACGCAATCATGAAAACGGTGACAAGGTCTCTGAATTCACTACGCCTCAGTCCTACGGTGACTCCGATATCGCTCAAGGAGTGGGTGTGGCTTAAGACTGACATTTATTTACAGCAAGGGTTTTGTGATTTTTGACAGTCTCATTTATGAATATGTATCAAAGTGAATGTTTTATGATGATGATGATGATGATGATGATTATAAAGGCAGGATCAATACTAGCGGCAGCCTGAAACTACGGTTACATTTGGAAACCTACTAAAGTTTTAATAAATCATTTGTAAAACTTTTTTCTCATTTATACTTACATATTTATCCTCATTTTCATCAACCTGATAAAAAGGTGACACACACACACACACACACGGTCTCTGTGTAACCCTCCCCAGTCCAATCCACTATCCATTATATCTAGTGGGACGATATAAACACACAAACATACTTCAAATCCCAAAAGTTGTGAACCTACAGAGGTCAGTAAAAAGCACGGGTCAAGAAAAATGCCTGGCTTCACCGAAAGACCAACGGGTATCAATAATCGGACACACTGGGACATTTAGTCAAGTAGGACTGGCTTGAGATTTCTGCCTCTGAGATGTGAACTTGTGGATCTGAACTGAATTAATTTTAAATGATAATTTTGGTACTTTTATGTAAAATTTAAGATATCTTTGTGTTTTATTACCAGTGGTGAAAATTTCTTTAAAAAAAAAAAAACCTCAGGCCTGATTGCTGTATGAAGCATAACCATGAAACCCAGCCAGATGTTCACTGGCAGTATAAGAAAGTGTAATGGCGGCGTTTGGCCACTAGTGGCCACTGTTGCTCTTGTTTTAAGTGCGAAATACAGTGTGTTTTAAGTTTTGATAATCAGATGGCACATTGGCAGCGGTAGGCCCCTAGCAGGCACACTTGCTCTTCTCCTGTGTCGGCGGTTCGACCATCTCGCTCCCGCTGTGCCCGTTGGAACGCATGGTGCCGTCAGGGATCCATGATCGGTCCACACACCTCTCCATGCGCTTCATGATCAGATCCAGTAGCACGTCCACGGCCTGGGCCACGTTCTCGCCATTCGCCGCACTCGTTTCGAAATATGGGATCCTGAAAAGGGTTGAAGAGAAAGAGCTTCTTTATGTTCTTACATACTGATTCTATTGAACTTCCTCCTTTTCATGGAAAGGAAGCCGTTAGAGC
The DNA here is from genome assembly GCA_028564935.1 of Neosilurus hyrtlii. Classification (NCBI taxonomy): domain Eukaryota; kingdom Metazoa; phylum Chordata; class Actinopteri; order Siluriformes; family Plotosidae; genus Neosilurus; species Neosilurus hyrtlii. Next base: position 1,216,182 of record JAOUQZ010000031.1, read on the forward strand.
AGAACTTGAGCAATTTCTTAACACTGTCCCAGTTTATAGCCACGTCAGACGACTTCCACTTAATATAATCAGGAAATAAAGGTTTACGTTATTTAGCTTTTTGAGTGACGCTCTTTAAAATGTTGTGTATGTAACTGTTTTTCAAATGGTGGCACGGTGATGTAGTGGTTAGCACGTCTGGCTCACAGTAAGAAGATTTTGGGTCCTGGGCTCGGGGGTGTTTCTGTGTGGAATTTGCATGTTCTCCCTGTGTTTGCGTGGGTTTCCTCCAAGTACTCCGGTTTCCTCCCACAGTCCAAAAAACAAGCATGTTAAGATAATTGGCTGTTCTAAATTGCCCCTAGGTGTGACAGTGAGTGTGAATGGTTGTGTGTGTTGCCCTGTGATGGTCTGGTAAGCTGTTTAGGGTGTACCCTGCCCTCGCCCATAGTCGGCTGAGATGGGCTCCAGCCTCCTCACGACCGCAGTAGGTTTAGGTGGTTCGGCAAACAAAGAAAAGAATGGATACATTCTTTTTTAGAAAGATATTTAAATACTTAAATTTAATATTAGAATATTAATTATTTATTTGCATTTTTTTCCCGTTTGTGTAGTCACAAAACTGTTACAGCACTTTCATAAACATCACCTCACAGAATATCTCCTTACAGTATCAACCATTCTGCACATCTTACTATGGAAACGGTAACGAATTCGACCAAGCACATGAGTGTAAACATGATTTGTTGCTTTACTACAGTCACAGCTGCTGCTCTGACCAATCAGAGTCCAGAATTCACCAGCCTGCGTCACAAGTGTGTAGAGTTATCACGAGTTTCCTTCTTTGGCGTGTCTGCTCCCACCATAGCAATCAGCTCAGATCTGTAAAGAGATATCGTTTCGCATGACTCATATCCAGCCTGCGAGGCCAAAACCTGTTCTTAGAAACGACTTTTAAAAAGTTAGACAGCACCGTACGCACGCGGAGACGTTTTATAAACCTGACGACTTTCACGGTGTTGGTAGAAAACAGCGCAGGTTTGATTCTCACTCACTTTAAGAAGTTGTATGAGTCACTGTGAGGGAAGAGTGCACACAACGCACCGCGTGTCAACGGCTGAAACACCCGTTTAAGTGCTTATGAACCAGAGCAGTGTGTTCTTGTACCGTATTTGTGCTAACGTGGGATTTTTCTGCACCAGCAACTAATTCAAATTTCATCAATTTAACTCCAGACGCCTCGAGACGTGTTCACAAAAACTTCACCCAAGTCGCTCCTCAAGCAAATAAGCACCTTTTGTTTAATAATACACAGCAAACCTTATAGAATACTGAACACACACACACACACACACACACACACACACACACACAATATCTGGCTCACTAGGCGGCTGATTATGACCCAAGCCACATGACATCAGCTTAGTCAATATTTACTATACAATTTTTAAGTTTTGTCAGATTATCAGGTCTTGGCTTACACACACACACACACACACACACACACACACACACACACACCCTAAGCAAACGATATAACAACTCAGTCAACAAGCAGGCCACATGTGCACATTATCATGCTAGTAGCAACACATCTGCCCTCATTTATTCCATTAACACAGCGCCGATGACGCTCGAGGTGCCGCGTGCTCTCGATCCGACTGTTAAACCTGTAGAAAAGACGGACAGACAGAGAAACAGGAGGATAAACATACAGATAGATGGATGGAAGAACAGAAAGAGGAAGGAGGACTGCATGGCAGGAGGGCCTGTGAGACACGTGGATAAACAGACTGGTGTTCAGGTAGACGGGTGGAATGATAGATAGGCGTTAACTGAGAGATAGAGAGTCAGATGGGTGGAAAGCAAACTAATAAATGGTGGATAGGCGGGCGGGCTGTCAGCTTTCAGACAGCTCAGTGTTGAGGGATGGACTGAGAGACAGGTGGTTGACAGACGGGTACATTTATGGGTAGATAGAGAGTTAGGGGTGGACTGATCGAATGATTGGTAGTTAGAGAGATAGACCTACTGACAGACAGACAAGCTGGATTGAGTGAGACTGGTGGACAGGAAACATACAGAGACAGACAGATGGGTGAATAGACAGGTGGATTCAGTGGTGGGTTGACAGACAGTTAAAATGTTAACAGACATTTCCTGGTTAGACAGACAGACAGACAGATAGTCAGACAGACTGTTAGATGGACTGACAAAGACATAGGTGGACAGACAGACCGGTAGATTAACAGAAAGACAGTTAGATGGGTGGACAGAACGACAGATGGGTGATTAGACAGGTAGACGGATAGACAGGTGGATAAACATATAGATAAATAGCTGGGTGGACAGACAGAGGATTGATGGATGGATGGATGGACAAACAGACATGTGGATGGACACACAGATATTTAGCAGGGTGGACAGACAGGTGGATGGACAGTCAGACAGATAGCTGGGAGGACAGACAGACAGGTAGACAGACAGATCTGTAATGTTCTTTGTGAACTGGATGAACGTTCTTAGACCTGGCAGGCATCATAACGACATCATACTGTCCTGAGGGAGGCCTGTGGGTGGACACTTTACCCGTGTCAGCATTTCCAGGTGAGGTATTTCTCGAGCCGGTGTTTGTTCTCACCCGTATTTAGAGGCGAGCTCTCGAGCCTCCGCCTCCTTAACGAATCGCTGGTCCTCCAGATCACACTTATTTCCACACAGCACGATGTCGGGGTTCTCACAGTACGCATGCATCTGCAACTGACCTACAAACAAAAACACAAACAAACGTCAGTGCTTAGGGGCTGGATTTTAGAGTTTAAGGACGAAACGCTCGTAGAACCTTTAGAAAACATACTCATCCAGTTCCTGACGTTAAGGAAGCTCTGCTCATTCGTCAGATCAAACAGCAACAGGAAACCCATCGCGTCTCTGAAGAAGGCTGTCGTCAGACTCCTGAACCTTTAAAAAAAGAAATGCAGATTTTATATATAAAAAACTAGAATCTAAATTTTAATAAAACGTTAAATTAATTCGCTTTAAGTATTTGAGCCTAGTATCATTTTTACCTGTATAGGTTTTCATAATTTCATCTAAAATTAAATTTGTTAAAATTTTATTTTAATTGTCTACCATCTTTTTTTTTTTACCTTTATTGTAAATGTAATTATTTTTGCTCGTTCCCTCCCACACGCTAGATAACAGCTAGCTACTTACATGAACCTTTACATCCTTTCTGTTCACGCCACGTCACAGGGCAGCGCAGCATGAACCGAGGGAAGCACTTCACATGCACGAGCTCCAGGGAAAGAGAGTAACTCAACACAGAGTTCCAGTACACGGAGTAACGGAATAGAGAATACCAAGTGACAGAATGCGGAGTAACGGAATACAAAGTAAAGGATACGGAGTAATGGACTACGGGGTGACAGAATATGGAGCTTAATGGAATATGAAGTAAAAATACGAAGTAATAGAGCACGCAGAATACGCAGTGACGGAGTGACGCAATACAAAGTAAAGAATACGGAGTAATGGACTAAGGGGTGACAGAATATGGAGCTTAACGGAATATGAAGTAAAAATACGGAGTAATAGAGCACACAGAATACGCAGTGAAGGAGTGACGCAATACAAAGTAAAGGATATGGAGTTATAGAATACGGAGTGACGGAATGTGGAGTGACAAATTAATGGAGTAACATAACGGTTACGTAATTACGATACAAAAAAAGCCTGTATTCCATTAAATTTCCAGAAAAAAAACGTAAGACATAATTAGTGGTTGAATAAAGAATGACAGAACCCACAATGGCCCTGCTTGACAAAATGAGACAGCATGCCCCTCCCACCCCAAGGACACAGCCAATCACGCTCACTTGGACTTGAGAAGGTTGACACTAGTGATATACCTGCACCAGTAATAGGATAAACACTTTTCTGTTGATGATGTTGCTTGTTTTCATTAAATAAAACATTTATACAAGATGTGAACAAACACATGTTTATGTCGTGATAATTCTTGGCTAACGTTCTCACCTCTCCTGGCCGGCCGTGTCCCACAGCTGAATGTGTATCCTTTGGCCCCGCCCTGCTGCACCATCAGGCCCATTGGGTTTGTACACCTTTAAGAAAATATTTACACAAGCTATAATATCCCAGGCATTAAAAACACTTTATCCATCTGTTTAATATCAAGTTATCGAAGGTAAACATGGCTAACAATGAACGAGCGCTAGCAACCAAGAGTCAGTTCATGTACGTCTCTTAATGAATAAATTCTAGACATTTCCACTGTGAGGTTGCGTTACACTACAGAATTTCACGGAAGGAATTCCAGGTTCATACAGCTGAGAAGTCTGAATGTGGTACCCATCTCTGTGTGAAGGAGCGGTTGCTATAGAAACAATATCGTATTCTAGCATGAACCTGCATTAATTTCAGAACGGCTGTTACAGAAATGTTGTTCAACAGCTTCTGACCAATCAGAATCCAGAATTTTATCAAAGCCTCTCCGAGCAGAGTATCGAGCGTGATGCGATGAATTCATGCGGCTCCCGGTAGTCTTGGGTTGTTTGTTTTGTAGGAGCCGCCTGTGTTTGCTCTTTAGGCGTAGATCCTTGAGGAAGAACTTGCTTGCGCCTCGGTCCAAAACCAAGCCAAGTGGAAACAGTGAGCTGTCAATCAAGTATGGTGGAATGTTCTTTTTTCACGTCAGATCTCGGTTTACGGAGTAAATACGGCTCTGGCACATGAGTTACGTCGTTAAACTCAACTCCTGTGTCTTTTGTTGAGAGCCTGCGTCAGTCAATGCTGCAAGGTTCTCCGACATTTGAAGAATGCGTCAAGAGATAAGAGATCGACTGTTGCATGAACAATGAAAATCAGTTTAGCAGCAATTATATAAAAAATGAATTAAAAAAGTGCACAAAAGACAGCTAAAGTTACAATAAGCTACATATAGAAGTATACCTACTTACACATATACACACATACATATATATGCAAACATGTATACATTTATCCACATATTCACACATTTAGAGATACACAGAAGGGTGTGTGATATGTCAAAGGTGCAGGGATTAGACGGCGTGAGAGGTAGAGCTTTTTAATCATAAGGTGCATGATGCTAAAATGTTGTAGTATGTTCGACATTTTTACAAACCAACTGCAGGTTTTCATTCCAGGATCCACCCACTGCAGAAGAAAGACGCTACAAATCCTTTCTTCAAATCTCTAACCACTACTTGCTAACCACTACGCCAATGTGACGGCCCGATAGTAAATGTGATACCTTCAGTTCTGTGATTTTATTTTCCCACTTTCCCCGGAAATCCCTGAAATTTTTCAGAGCAGTGAAGTCTTCAGCATTTAGAGTAACACACTATCTACAGTACGAGCGGAGGGACTAACCGAGCAGTTCTGCATGTCCTAATGGTTTCACACGACTGGGGAAACGCTAATTTCAGGAGACTAAAACACACACACACACACTCAGTAATATGCGACTTACCACCCTCTTTTCTCTGAAGTCTATGCCCACTGTGGTGATGAATTTGGAGTTGAACTTGCCGTCCGTGTACTGGTACAGGAAGCTGGTCTTTCCCACCCCAGAATCCCCCAGGGCTAGGAATTTGATGAGGTAATCGTAGTCCCCATCAGACATAGTGAGGGTTGCTTACTGAACCTGAAACAAACACACACACACAAATTAACTTCTTCTGGCGGTGTTTAATTAAATTAGCACGACACAAAGCGGTTCTGCGGACACGGCGTGAAGCTTTGCGACTCAAGTGTGTATTCAGAATCCGGTTATTATTAATTGATTTTCATTCACGCATTTTCTGACCCGCTTTATGCTACTAGGGTCACCTGGAGCCCATCTCAGCCAGGAGTACCCTGAACAGCTCGCCAGTCCATCAGGACAACACACACACAACCATTCACATTCACAGCTGGGGGCAATTTGGAACGGCCTACTGTGCATGTCTCTGGACTGCAGGAGAAAACCAGAGTACTCAGAGGAAACCCATGCAAACATGGGGAGAACATTCACACTCCACATAGAAACATACTCTGAGCCTGGAGCTCGAACTCAGGACCTTCTTGCTATGAGGCAGACGTGCTACCCACCACACCACCGTGTCGCCCTTTATAAGCAACTTGAAAATGAACGAGATCTATGTGGACCTTAATCACATGGCATTACGCTGCCGCGTGAATAGTCCTCGTTTTTCACCACTGAAAGAACTGAAGACGAAATAAAGGGATGGACACGTTCTGAAACGGGTGGGTAAAGGAGAAGGCTACTTAAATGCTGAGCTACAAAAAGAGTCATTCTGTCTTAATAATGTTAGCATACTTTGAGGTAGCACACCATGCTTACTTGCATAGGAAGGAAAATTTCCGACAAGGTCTTGGAGTCACAAACTGAGCACTGGTGTCAACAAGACAGTGTCTTCATGCTAAGAGGAAAGGTGCGCTATTTGACCTGCTAACAGTGTGACTCACCTCTTTTTTAAATAAATATGTTTTTGTTTTTTTGCTTGTGTGTGTCCCAAGACTTCGGCTGCCATTTTCACAAAATTTGAAAGCCCTGCCCCCTTTGTACATGGCCAAGATGATGACCAATGAGGATGTAAAGTTTGAAGCGTTGCACACTGAACATATTGACCGTCTTGTGTACCGGTACTAACCCGGGTATCAGGGTGCTAAAAGTGATGTACTTCACAATGTGAACACACTTGCAGTATACACTCAAAATGTCAAGTACCCTATACCGACACACAGGACACACGTCTTTCTTTCACATTGATGAGAATGGTTTATTATCAGAACCATGTGACCAGCTGACCACAAACAGATAGTTCTGCAAACCAGAGATGAAAAGAATTTGTGTGAAAGTGCAAAAATGCTGATGTGTTAACAGGAAACGCTAAAACCCAAAAACTATAGAAAGAATTTTGTGACTAAAGGAAACGAGAAGCATGAGGCGCTCATCGCACGCAACACAAAACCTACTGAACAAATATCTACAATAATTCCATCCATTGGATCCAAATCCGCCACCAGCGTAGGGCCAAATTGTTAATCAGTGGGGAAGTACCTCAATACGACCTTGAAAAATGAGGTCAAGGTCAATCTTCTCAGAACTCATTTGAGAGGGTGTTGAGATGGAGTTGTGTATTTAATATGAAGGTCTTGCGTCATTTTGCCGATCAGGAGTCAAACCAATTTTAATAGATCAAGAGAAAATAGTTCAAGGTCGCAGTCACGAACACACGCAACAGGGTGATGATGTGGACTCGTCTAACATACGAGGTCCTACGGCAAACCAAACCGTAGGTGCGTGACTGATGGACGGACATGCAGCATTACCACATTCCTCTCGCAATACTCTGTGTTGGATAAGAGTCATTCATGGATTTTAATATAAATATCACAAACATTTAAGCATTTATTATCATAGAGTGAAGCACGGAACGTGGAGCAGTGAAACCTGGAGCGAGCAGCATGGAGCGAGCAGCATGGAGCGAGGAGCGGTGGAAAACGTGCAAAATCAAGCAAGGAACATGGAGTCTGGAATCTGGAACATGGATCCTAAATTGTGAAGCATAGAATGTGGAGCATAGAACACGGCACGGTGGAACTCGGAACACAGAGCAATGGGGCCTGGAACCTTCATTGATTCATTCATTCATTTTCTGAACCTCTTAATCCTAATTAGGGTAGCAGGGAGGCTGGTGCCTCTCACCACAGACAGGGAGAAATATGGCTGGCCTTTGATAACCCAGTTAGCTGCACTGGAGGGGGATCCTGGAACATGGAGACTGAAATGTGAAGCGTAGAGTGTGGAGCATGGAACGTGAAGTATGAGAGGTGGAAAGTGGAATGTGAAGCCTGGAGCGTGGCGGATGGAGGGTAGAGATTTAAAGGTGGAACGTGAAGCATGGTGCGTGGAGCATGGAGCGTGAAATGTGGAGCCTGGAGCCTCCCACGGTCCTCCGCATAACGATTTCCTGTTTGCATTTTCACTGTTATGTAACCCGTGATGAAACAAACTGGTTGAGCTGCAGGAAAGAATTCATGTGAAACTGTTTACGTGACGCTTAATTAAATCTTAAACAACAACACCACGACTTGCAGCTTGAGCAACACTTTCCAAACCTCTCCATCATTTCTCTTTCTAAAACAGATTTCTGGACCTTGAATGGTATCACGTTTCCCGCAGTACGCGACACGCCATTCGTGACAAGTTTTCTTCTTTCTTCATCAGAATTTATTGCATCATCTTCTCTGACAGCAGTAAAATAATGAATTTAATAGCCCTGCCGAGACGGATGGTCTCCTCCCAAACACACCGGAGGATTAGTGATGACAGTAACTGCATTATGGTACAGTGTTCCGTTGTTGTTTTATTTTGTGCACGTACACACCTGTTGCTGTACACCTTTCCTCCTCGTCCTGATGTGTGTATCAGCGAGTTAAAAGGAGGAATGAGGAAATAAAACACACCTCTTGCAGTTGTCTGCAGTCACGCCTTGACAAGAAACCTGCAGGATTACAGTCATTTAAAGCTTAACTCAGATCTCTATACAGAACAGTCCCAGTTCAGCGTGAGATGATCAGCGGAATTACTCAACACATCATTAGAAACCGAAATCAATGAGTGTATTGTTGGATTTGTCAGATTTTTTTAAATATTTCATTTTCCCCCCAAACCTTAAAACCTGATACGTTCCTCTGTTAACCCTTTCTATCCTGAGCTACAGTGACCCCTTTTGTCCCATCGACTTTACAAAAGTGTTACACGCTATTTAAAACGATCACGTGTAACAACAGCGGTTCCTTCCGGCAACATCAGTCCATGTCCGATTTCAAAGTGTTATGACTCTAGGCGTGCTCAGAGACATGCCACCTTTCTGATTGGCTGTTCCAGCCTGATAGTGATGTGAATTTGTTGGACTGGCTTTGCTACATCACTGACCCCGTGCGTCATAACACATTATGGTCCAGTGCTGAGCTGCACAAACAGCAAGCGCAGAAATCACGGAAAACATTTCTTTTTGTTCCTAAACCGACTGACGACAGGAAAACCGAGTCGGCAAAACGTTAGCGGTGTGAACCATTTTAGATTCACCGTCACGCTCATCTCTGGCAGCGTTCTCGTCCTCAGAATCACTAGAGTGTGACGTCTCGCTGTCTCCACAAGAGCCGTCAACCCCGCCCAACGTGTTGAGGTCACTTTCTAAGAAAAAAACTGCTAACCCCCGCTAGTAATCCATGCAATAAAATTACCAGTTTTCTGCTTTTTATGGTAATTTATGTAAAAATAAGCGCCTGTATCACTTAAACATACTACATACACACATTATACTGTAAGGATGACCGATACCGCTACACTTTAAGGCAAGCAATTCGCTTCATCGCTGAAGTGCTGTCAGCTCTTGTTGCCTAGGTAACCCTCTCACATGTTTCTCACTTCAAAATATTTCAGAGTGAACTTGTGAGGATCGAGCTCCTTCCCGACAGTATATCCACGAGAGCTTTATCATCTTATATTGGCTCATATTATCCAGTGTCTGTTATAAACACTGTTTCAGAAAGCGCGGAATTTACAGCAATTCTGCACTTCCACCGCTAATTGCTCATTTCGCTGGCGTTCACAGACTTTACATGGTTGCTTGTCGCTCATCGCTTTATCACCCTTTACCTCTAAACGTCAAACATATCCAGGTCAAAGTTTACCAAAAGTGAGTCTATAGGAAGTGTAGAGTACATAACAGTTACCCATTTGTGACACCCTTGATGTTTGCCTTTTATGTGGAAGGAACTTTATCGAGTGGGAAGCTGGCCTCACGCGGGGGCGTGTTTAAAGGTGGTTCAGCGCAGTGTAAAATGATGCCGATGCATCGTTTCCAAACATTAGTGAGCAGTTGATGAAAACATGCTGTGAATAGGGCGCAATGAGGTCGTACTGCGTTCACAAAGGTAGTGAAAGGGGACAACAATGCAGTGAGACGGTGATGCGTGGTTTTGAGAACTACTGAGAAATGTCACACATTTTGAAAATCTCGTGGTTTACGGTGGTCAGTATCGGTCGATGACGAACATCATCACAACGTCAAGATGATGTCACTGCGGTCCAACACGATTTAGAAATTCGCTGAACCACTGCAAGAATTGTCCAATTTTTTTTTTTAAATGAAAAATTTAAGTCCCTTTTTATCAAACTTTGAAAGCATCAGCCAAACCAAAAGTCACCAATAAAACAGAGGAGATTTGCATTTACGGTATTGAGCAGATGCCCTCGTCCACAGTGATGTTCCTTTTGTCTCATTTTTACAACTAAGCAGTCGAGGGTTAAGGGCCTTGCTCAAGGGCCCAAGAAGGACTATTTAACCTTAATAATTATGGGTCTTCTTTCAATCAGGAACAAAACAAGCGCACAGTTTAAATCCTTCATTTTTTTTCACCTCCCAGGGCAGGAAATTCACCGTTACATGTTTAATGTATTAACACAAACGAGATTCAGTGATAAAACTGTGATCAAAACGTTAGCGATTATGTCCTGATATGAATATTTAATTATAGCACATCAATAATTGAGCGTTTTGCGCACGGCAGCAGGAGTCCTGAAGCTCAGAGAAGCTCTTAACTCTACAGAACTCCTAATAAAAATGAATAAATATTAACTAGAACTGTGAGCAGTTGACGGCGGGGCTCAAGCACTAACCAGTCACTGCATCATGCGAGATTACTAGTTCTTCAGATTACCGCCGTCAGCTTTAATTTCGGGTTTGAGAGAATTTATTTTGGCCAAGATATGCAAGTTTGGCATTTTGATGGCTAGCTACAAAAGTTCACTCGCTAATAATTTACTAAAGGGGGCACAATGACGTTGTGGTTAGCACGTCCACCTCACAGCAAGAAGGTCCTGGGTTCAAGTCCAGGGCTCGGTGAAGGCATTCCTGTATGGAGTTTCTAATGTTCTCCCTGTGTTTGCATGGGTTTCCTCTGCGGTACTCAGGTTTCCTTCCACAGTCCAAAGACTTGCACATTAGGCCGATTGGCTGTTCCAAATTGCCCCCAGGTGAGAGTGTGAGTATGAATGGTTGAAGGTGTACCACAACTTTACCCAGAGTCGGCTGCGATGGGCTCCAGTCTCCCCGCGACCTTCGTAGGATGAAGCAGTTCCCCAAATAAATGAATGAATGAATGAATAAGTTGCATATTTCTTGATATTGATAATTTTTTTGTCCCTCTAAAGAATCGATATGTGAACTTTTTTGCAGAACAAAAAGCTCAACACAGGATATTTTCCGTACTTAGCAAGAGTTTGGGAAAAGTATTAGCATAGAGGGGCTCGGCCTACGTTGTGTGGCCCGTGTCATGTCACCCTCCATGGCTGATGAAACAACAGGAACACAGTTGAGCTGCTGATAACAGTGTGAACGTACACAGCTCGAGTTTAACCGAGCAGCACTCGCTGTCTGACTCTTTCTTTTCTTTTTCTTTTACGAACGAGTCTAGCACACCCTTTGAGTTCAGACTTGTTCTGCTCAGACACCTGGAACATTTAATGTGAGTTACGTCAGATATTTCGTTCGCCCATGCAGAGTGTGAGTGTTGTGGGTTTACAGCTCACGTTCTGTGAATTGAGGCTTTGATGGTTTTATGCCCCCAGTCTGTTCTCAGGACACAAGAACGTACACAGGAAGTGTGACAATATCGAGACACAGATTTGACGTGTAAGCAGCAACAGCAGTGTGAGAGAACGACCTCCGCCGATTCTGAAGCATGAGAAAGAGTCACATGACTGCGGTGTGATTCTGAACATTCACCTGCCAAAAAAACCTTTCTTAGAAATATAAGCTGCTTAGAGTAAAAGGACACACACACACACACACACACACACCTTTTTAAACTGGTCATATATCCAAAAATAATAAGGAAGCTTTAAAGACCTGTACAAACAGGCAGCCTCCTCCCAAACGCCTCACTGTTTTGGACAGCACCTATCAATTATTAATCATTAGTAGACTCCAGAATTAACTCCAGAATTAAAACAAATACTATTGTGGAAAATCCCACAATGTGTCCTTCTGGGGAAATCCATGAGTTCAGTAAAGAAACCTGAAATACCAAAAATACCAAAAAGTTTTGAGTAATAACCACTGAACGGGTTACACTTTTAAGAGTTCAGTAAAGATCAGGTTAAAGCAGAGCAGCCATCGTCTCTCACACCAACAAATTAAAGCTGGCAGGAGAAGGAAGAAGATGAGCAGGAACGCATCATTTAAGTTCCTTTCAGGCAGGCTGTTAGGACCTGCACTTGCTCCCATGATTCACCCACATCGCCCCAAGCTAGCAAAAAAAAAAACACAACACACAGAGGTCGTAGAATCTTCCAGAACAAAGGAATTTCTCAACGAGAACATGCTGGAGTTCATAAACCAACTGTTCTACAGCCTGCGTGAGAAATCGAACACTTAATCTGGTGTCTAACCACCACCACTATCATCACTGTGACATCTCTCGAGACCCAAAATCACGGATGTTACTGATCATCAGCATGCAGACGCGTTCAAGTTCTGGTTAAATGTACGAAAGCAGACGAGTTACACTATCGGAGATACACTTTCACGTCAGTCTGGGTTATGAGACAGACGAAGGGTGAAGCGGATTGTGACTTAGTTTGGTTGCACATTATTAAAGAGAACAAACGGCTGGGGTTCTGGGGTTTAACCTGTGTTCGTCTGATGATATGTTTTATAGTATGTGGACATGACCACATTAGCAAAAGAAACTCTCTGGTTTAAACGATTCATAAGATGGCAGAGATTTCACATATTAGGTTCTCTCGAGGTCAAAGCTACAGCGGTGTTGTTCTTCCTTATAGTATAACGTGTGTGTGAGACTTTTAAGCGATTCAGAAACTTATTTTAACATAAATGACCATAAAAAGCACAAAGCTGGTGATTTTATCCTGTGGATTACTAGCCGGGGCTGAACCAATGGTTAGCAGTCGTTTTTCCCCCGGAAGTGAAGTGAACTCTTTGGGCGGGGTCGTCCAGCGCAGGTAAACATGCAGATGTATTCAGTGAGTGGCATTTTATGTGATTTAAAAAAAAATAAAAACAAATAAAAACCTGTTCAAGAAGCAACTATTGCAGCAGTTTGGAGGAAATGGGTGTAAATGGTTCCCTGTTTGAACCAGAGAGGGAGGAGTCTCTCACGGAGACAGTGAGACGTCACATTCTAGTGAATCAAAAAGGCAACACGACTCTGAGCTTTGACACTCGCGTGCATGTTGCCGGAAGGAACTGCTGATGTTACACATGATCGTTTTAGATAGTGAGTAACACTAATTCACCACAGGTCCACTTTAAGAGATATTATGGGATTTATTCTCTCACGATAGCTCTTACCCACCATTTTTTAGAAAGGCAGCATTTCCATGTCATGTGACTTAAATGCAGAGAACATGTTTACATTTTTTGTAAAACATGCTTTGTTCAATGTATGCAAATGTAAAACCTTTTTTGCAATATTTGAGTTTTTGGGTTGTTTTTATTTATATATTATAGTTAGTTTTTTTGTTTTTTTAGCAAAATTCATGCGTTTGTTCTACCATTTTTTTGTTTTTTTTTTAGTTCACAGTTTTTGGGTTGTTTTTTATTTTAGTTCACAGTTACTGATTGCATGTTAAGCAGGTTAAAGCCATCACTGCCATTTCTGTACTCTCAAACACAACGAGCTTCCCTTTCAAAACCCGACCCATGTGAAAACACACCGAGGCACATAGTCAATATCAAAAACACACACAATGACCTCATACACTCCAGCATGCTGCACTAATAAAGATAAAACCCACAAAAGCAATCGCTGGACATGTTATTCTCAAGAAACCACAGAACTGAGCAAAACACCGAGGTGTGAGAGTGCTGCGGTGCAAAGTTGTCACACAATTAAACACTACAGTACAACCAAAGATACTACAAGTTAAGAACACAAAGGAGAGACAATAAGTTGGAAAGGTTAGCCTGATTTATTGGTGTTCATTTTTTTAGAGGAAATCCAACAACGTGAGTCTCTTCTATTTGTCAGGATGTGTTCTTGCCACAGGTGACGTTCTTGCAACAAAAGCTTGAACATGATATGGGCTTGCCTGAAAAGTGTCGCAGTACTGACTGCTGGAGGAGCCACGGCCACGGACGCTTTCTCACACCTTTAATGTATTCGGTGAGTCTAAACACACATGGCAGGAAGGGAGTGAAGAAAAAACATTTCAAACAATTGCCCTTTCTCATCAAGCTCAAAATCTCATCTGCTGGTTATACTGTTCATTCGTCCAAGCCCACATGAAGGCTGGAGGCTACCTCAGCCGACTCTGGGTGAGGGTGGGGTACACCCTGACGGCTCACCAGGCCATTGCAGGTCCAACACACAAACAGCCATTCACTCTCACACCTAGGGGTGATCTGGAACAGCCAATTAGCTTAATGTGAATGTCTTTGGACTGTGGGAGGAAACCGGAGTACCCAGAGGAAACCCATGTAAGCACAGGGAAAACATGCAAACTCCACACAGAACAAAAAAACGCCCTGCCGAGCCTGGGACTCAAACCCAGAAGCTTCTTGCTGTGAGGCGGACATGCTAACCTCTACACCAACGTGTCAACGTTATGATTATCGTTCCACATGTAAAAATAAATAAATAAATAAATAGATTCAAACTTGAAAATTAAAAAAAAGATGGCCAGTAAGGTAGCAAAAAGTGAAAGATTATTTTGTTGGAGGTTCTGAGCATTGATACAGCAGAATCTTGACGGTCTTACACTTATCTCTGATCTGATCATGATACACACGTTTCGTCATGCAGCTGTACATTTTTCTAACTGTGTCTAATCATTTCCTTCTCTACGGTTTATACACCACCACGCTACGTTGGCTAATCCATGTGCACAAATGTGGTTTAATGCTATTGGCTAATCCAGTGCTTGGTATTTGTCTTGTGTAATTGCTGACTGTTGGGACTGACTAATCCATCCGTACATGACTTGACCCTAGTCAGTGTAAGGGTAGATCGTTACTGGTCATCTCACCTTAATCATTAACGACCAACGTAGGCCCACTTCCTTTCACACTAAAGCCTGTTTACCACAGAAATGTATGCACTGCAGTTTAAAACGGTTCACACTCCGAGTTCTGAAGCAGGTGTAGAGGGTCGTTCCATGAGGAAGAAGAAGCAGAAGAAATTCATTTTAATTCTATTACTATTGTGTCAAGTTTCCTGAAAGAAATACAGAAAATTAAGTACATTTTTCAAAGGGAAATGCAGAAAGAAAAACTGCACTTTTTAAAAAACACATTAACCTAAATGTAGGTGTAGATAGTCAGTACAGTCCCCATAGTGTCAATAATGCTACACTGTTCAGCTCTGATACTGTTGCACTGGGCTGTTATGTTACCACAGAATCAACAATAAACAATCTAACAGTGTTGACACTGTGGTTAGACAACCAGCTAGTGTAACAGGGCTAGCACAGAAAACAGGACTGACCTATATAACAGCAGGGACCAGTGTAATAGAACTGAAACTGGCAACAGGAGTAACCAAGGTAACAGGAGTGGCCAGGGTAATGGGGGTGGGGACAGGGCAACAGGAGTGGACAGGGCAACGGGAGTGGCTAGTGCAACAGGAGTGGACAGGGTAAAGGGGGTGAACAGGGCAACAAGAGTGGCCAGGGTAACGGGACTAACCAAGGTAACGGGAGTGGCCAGGGTAACGGGAGTAACCAGGGTAAATGGAATGGACAGGCTAACAGGACTGGCCCTGTGCAACAAGAGTAACCAAGGTAAAGGGAGTGGCCAGGGTAAATGGAATGGACAGGGTAATGGGAGTGGGAGGGTAACGGGAGTGGCCCTGTGCAACAGGACTAACCAAGGTAAAGGGAGTGGCCAGGGTAAATGGAATGGACAGGGTAATGGGAGTGGCCAGTGCAACGGGAGTAACCAAGGTAACGGGAGTGGCCAGGGTAACGGGAGTGGCCAGGGTAAATGTAATGGACAGGGTAACAGGAGTGGCCCTGTGCAACAGGAGTAACCAAGGTAAAGGGAGCGGCCAGGGTAAATGGAATGGACAGGGTAATGGGAGTGGCCAGTGCAACGGGAGTAACCAAGGTAACGGGAGTGGCTAGTGCAACGGGAGTACCAAGGTAACGTTAGTGGCCAGGGTAATGGAAATGACTACTGTAACAGGAGTAACAAATGCACCAGGTCTGTTTTTCTGGACTTTGGTCAGTAAATTAAAACAGATTTGTAGGAGTCCAACCTCTCCAGCCAGCAGTAATCTAATCTCATTTGAAGCAGGATGGATCAAGTGGTGCAGAAGAATGCCCAAATCCTTCAGAGAGGTTTTTTCTTTCGTCACACATTCCTGCGTGGAAACCAGGAAACAGAAGGACAAACACGAAGGCAATCAGACAGGCGGATACGCAGATCCCGCTGCAACTTAAACAAAGAACGAGGCTAAACTGGGTGTGACGACACACACCACACACATACTCTCTCTCAAGTCTTGACAGGTTGAGATCGAGCCCACTTCCCTCTCTGGAACACAGCAGTGGTAAACGCCTATGAGGGTAAAACTTCACGGCTTTACACAATCGTTACTAGACATTAGCACAGAGCAGAGAGTCTGACGGCTTCAGATTAAATGCTCCTACCATTATTTATCTCCTAATCCCACAGTCTCAGACTGTCTAATACATGTTAGATCTTCACTGAGAAAAAAAATTACAGAATTCATAATCATACTTGGTAATAAGTGTGAAATAAAAAAGTGGTCCGTGAAAACTCAAACTTGCACAATTATCCTGGATGTCGGCCTCAGTCTTTAGAGTCCAAAACAATGTAATAACGTGGATTTAATAACTGATTTTAAGACTCACAGTTGAACTAATGATGTTTCATCACTTCCAGCTGATGATCTGGAATTGATCTGTCATTTGAGGTAAACTATAAGATAGAGTTCTGTTATCAGATCAAAACTCAAACCTCTGACGCAGGGCAGGTGTGAGTGACACACTAAAAATGTCTTATCACGTCACAAGATGTTTCTGTGACATGCAAAGTATGAATGACACTGAATCTGCATTCGGTTACTGAAATAACACACTGGATCAGGTTTACTGGAATATTCCGGGAGCACATAAAGCGCTCGCAGCTCCTCACCTGGACATGTCAGATCACATCACAGTGAAGCTGATCCCGGCTTATAAACCTCTGATCTGCAGGACTAAACCCAGCACCAGAACAGTGCACATCTGGACTGAGGTGCTTCCTCAGCACTACAAGACTGTTTCGAGTATACAAACTGGGAAGTGTCCAAACAGGGCGCTGATCTAGAGGAATACACCTCGGCTATTCCGTCCCATGTTCATTTCTGCACTGATGCTGTCCTGCCTTCAAAGACCATCACAGCTTTTCCCAACCAGAAGCCATGGACGGACGGCACAGTTTGGCCCCTGCTTAAAGCCAGAGACGCATCCTGCAGGTCAGGACACAGGCTGGCTTACAGTAGGGCCCGGAAAGAACTGAAAAAGGGCATCCAGCTAGCAAAACTCTGATAAAAACAGAGCATTGAGGAGCACTTCAACAACAGCCCGCATAACATGTGGAGAGGATAAGGACCATCACGGACTACAAGCACAGCCGTGACCCCACTCTGCCTGACACACTGAACAGTTTCTTTGCATGCTTCGACTCATCGAGCAGCAGGAAGCTATACGTGGACTTCAGCTCAGCCTTCAACACTGTTCTCCCAGACAAGCTGGTACTGAAGCTCTACAACCTGGGACAGTCAGCTTCACTGTGTTCCTGGATCAGAGACTTTCTCACTAACCGAACCCAGGTGGTGGGGATAAGGGGACTCTTCCACCCTGATCCTGAACACTGGGACACCGCAGGGCTGTGTGCTCAGCCCAGCCCTCTTCAGCCTTTTCACACATGACTGTTCTGTTATCCACTCCAAAAACATGCTCATGAAGTTTGCGGACGACTCCACCGTGGTGTGTCTCATATCGGATAACGATGAGACCCACTACAGAGAGGAGATCCAGCACCTGATAAACTGGTGTCCAACCCACAATCTCATTCTGAACACCAGCACGACCAACGAGGTCATAGTGGACTACAAGTGGATCAGGAAGGCAAAGCGTGATCCTCCATTCATTCATGGGGAGGCGGTGGAACGTGTGGACAGTATTAAGTTCCTGGGCGTCCACATTTCATCTGACCTGTCCTTGTTTGTCAAGACCTTACACCTAGTGAAGAAGGCTCAACAACGGCTCTTCTTCCTCAGGAAGTTAAAACCTACTGGACTCTTCTCTCAGCTTCTCGAGAACTTCTAAAGTGTCTCAGTGCAACGTTGGGGTACAGCAGCTGCACTACAAAGGGCAGAAAGGACGTGGTCTGGTCTAGTGAGAACTGCTCAGGGGATCGTGGGCTGCCGTCTACCAGATCTGAAACAATATATGCTGTTCAGGTCCAGAAGAAGGCCAGCCGCATCATGGCGGATCCCAACCACCCAGGAAATGGACTGTTTGTATCTCTTCCTTCCTGAAAAGCGGTACAGAAAAATTAAGACCAGCACAACCACTCAAAAACAGCTTCTTCCCCAGAGATGTGAAAGCCATCACCCCTCCACCTCCTCGCAGTCACACTCATACATGCAACCCCCCCCCCCACAGCCACATACTCACTCACTCACACACACTCCACCCCCCATGCTGACTCTCACGCAGACATTAGCACTCTGTAAAAGGACACTGAATCCACAAACTCTGTGACTGTCTAACACCGCTGCATTTCATTTAAATTTAGATTTACACCCTAGTTTATATCCACTCTGCTGCTGCTATTTATCTATTTCATCTCATAGTGCATTCAATGTACATACTGTATTTCCCAGTGCTCAGCTTTTATTCACAGGTGTTAAGCCTTTACATAATTGTTTATATAATTTACTTGTGTTTATATTCTGATCTTGATGGTGTTAATTGCACCTTTTTAACAAAACTGAAAGTCTCATTCAAAATTTCGTTATGTGTGAACATAATGACTATACAGTCATTCCATGTCAATTCGCCTAGAGGTTCCTAGGTGACCATCTCAGAATTCACTGAGACTTTATCCAGACATAGAACATATTTCAACATGAACTCATGCAAAATTTCAAGGTCCTAGTTCAAAAACTTTACGAGATATGTTCATTTAAGATCGCAGGCTAGTACCCATTCGTCGGCCCACGACTTGCAATTTACCATTTTGGGCATTTCGAAAGGTTGTAACTCCCCTAATTATTACTGCAGAGGGCTGAAACTCTGGCTGCTATTAATACTGCAATTTTGGAAAAAGTGCAATTTCGAACAAAGTATTTTCAAATGTTTGACACAGAAAATATATTGAACCCCCCCCCAAAAAAAAAGTATTTTTATAGCAAATTTAAGCATATTTCAATGTAAAACAAACCATTTTTAAGAAGAATGAATGTGATGTGGTGTTTTAGTGAGTGTCCATAAACTGAACGATAGGTGAAAATTTACTCACCTTGCGAGCCCCTGAAGAAGATGTGGAAAGTTCACCAAGGTTATGAAACTTTAGCACATGTAACATGAACATCAGATCTAGCAACACACAACATTACAGCCTTGTTGCTCATTTCCGTCATACTCACCATCATCTTAAAATTTTCATAAATGTCGCTTGTGAAATTGTTTCGAAAATTTTTTGTTTTTGCACTTTCCTTCTGAAGAGGAATAAAATATGATGAAATATCTTGTATGAGATCAGAATATAGTCTTAAACTGGTAGGAGAGTAATAATAAACAAAAACAAATGGTTCCAATTTGCTTTTATAACAATTAGAAAAGTGACATTTGTCGTGCATAATTATCTGTGATAACTTCTATTATAAGAATAGAACATGTACAATATAACTTATATTTATAATTTCAAATGATGTATTTATATCCCCTCTGAATAATTATTATTAGGATATATTATGATAGAGATTATAAACATCTTTTAATTAGCTTTGATAAAATATTATGGATCTTCATTATAATATTTACAACAATCTACCAGTAAACTGTTTCTGCAAAGAGAATTCAGTACATGCAGATATGTCTCAGTTTTACTGAAAACTTGGCAAAAGTCCCGTCATTCGTTGGACGTGTTTTTTTTAAGGGAGAGTGTGTAGTTATGTGCACTAAAGCTTATGAAAAAAAGACAATAATAGAAGATATAATCTGTATATACCCGACAAATAAGTACTATCCTGCGATCTTTAAATTCTCACAAAGTTTTTGAACTACGACCTTAATATTTTGCACGTGCTCATGTTAAGACGTGTTCTATGTCTGGTTCAAGTTTTATTGACTTCTAAGATGGTCACCTGGGAAGTTTTCTGAAAGCTGGGTGATTTGACATGGAATCATCCAATAAAGACTCTTGAATCTTGAAAAGCTTGAATGTTTTTAAGAAAATGAATGTTTTGCTTGGTGACATGACTCTTACAGACTGATTACCCATGATGCCTCACTGTTTCAGGGTAAAACTCCACATGGGATAAAAATTAAAAGAACCTCTGGAAGCAGATCTATTAGGGCGTAATGTGCTTATGCAGGGATATGAGCACAATAAGCCAAGCTCTCATGCCTAATATCCCTCAGCTGCTCGTCATGTGCTCTGGGCACCGTCATGTGACCGGGGATTTAGGACGAAGCCGAAAGCTCGGGGTGAAAAAGTTCATTTGTGTGTTTACGACAAAATATTCACAGTGCAATTGTTTGCTAAATATTTTCAAGATCTGGCCTGGAAGTGTACACAACCCATACTCTTACATTCTCAATTTGTTGCCAACGGAAACATGATAATCTTAATTGCAGAAATCCCATAATATCAAAAACCACAAATACACCAGCTAAGTGAAATAAGTGTCAAGTTTAATAAACAAATCTGAAATGGTTTTTGACTTCTGGCCTGGAGGTGGACATCACCCATGTTTTTACAAGGTACACTGGTTGCCATGGAAACATGAAGAAAACTAATTTAAGAAATCCTGAAAATATCAAAACACACAACTACACTGCCGATAGAAATACCTGCCAAGTTTGATAAAGAAATCTCAAATAATTTCTGACCTCTGGCCCGGAATTTAAATGATTACAGACAGACGGATGGATATATACTAATATACATACGCAAACCTACACACACACACACACACACACACACACACACACACACACACACACACACACACACACACACACACACACACACAAGTCTAAAATTAGAAGGTACTAACATCTATATAAACACAAAAAATATAATTTATAAAGTATAAAATTAATTATTTCATTCATTTTCTAAGCTGCTTAATTTCAATTACGGTCGCGGGGAGTCTGGCGCCCATCTCAGCCAACTCACACCTAGGGGTGATTTGGAACAGCCAATCAGCCTCCTGTGCATGTATTTGGACTGTGGGAGGAAACCACAGTACCCGGAGGAAATTCACACATGCACGAGGAGAACATGCAAACTCCACACAGAAACACCCTCAGCGAGCCCAGGAATCGAACCCGAGATCTTTTTGCTGTGAGACGAACATGCTAACCACTACACCACCCTATGTATAAAATTATTAAATATAAAATTATTAAAGTATTTAATTCATAATTGTTGTGGTATACACTCTGTTTGGACAAAAAACTTGCTAATATCGCACTAATATTTTGTTGGTTGCCCGTGTGACAGTAATCACACAAACAACAACGACAATGATGATGACGTTCGCCTTTAGCCTTGATTCCATCACATGATCACCATGGCCTTGTTCTGACAAATTTACGCATCACCACTTTTATTTTAGGCAATGGGTTACTGATCCGAAGGTCGGCGGTTCAATCCCCACTATCACCACTGTTGGGCCCTTGAGCGAGGCCCTTAAACCTCAATTGCTTAGTTGTATAAAAATGATAATTGTAAGTCGCTCTGGATAAGAGCGTCTGCCAAATGCTGTAAATGTAAATGTATTTCCATCCGTTGTTGGGTTCGTGTTTCACCGACATCCTGAATTTCTGTTCAAAGCGAAAATCAAACCACTCCAAGAAGTCTTCTCCAACACATCCCAAAAACATTCAACAGGATTAGGGTCAGGACTCTGGGCGCCGATACATACGTGAAATGATTCCTCGTGCTCCCTGAACCACTCGCTCATTATTCGAGTCCCCATTTTATATCCGTGCCATCAGGAAAGAAAAAGTCCATTTTGGGCTATGGGATGGGATAACCTGGGCGTTCAGGAGAGATAAGAATTACCAGGAGTCACCCAGTACGATATCACGATACCTCGGTACCCATTCGATTAATATCTATAAATATCTTGATTTGACATTTCAGTTTTTTCCTGCTTTTTTTATCTTTGACCCATGTATAAGAAACTTGAGTCACACCTCTAAACCTTTAAAACTTTATTCAAGAGCTGCACCACTCAAATGCAACCTTCTTAAATATTTTCTACCCCATTTAAACAATATAACCTTCTTCAAATACTATAAAAACTATTTGAAGCCTGTGTGGAAATCGTGATACTTAACTGAGTCAAACACCCTCCCCCACCCCCCATATCGTTACATAATGTTGCTGAGCCTTGACCCGACCAATTAAAGCAACAATGCCATGGTGATTATGCGCTGCAGTCACAGCTAAAAACGTTTCAGTAAAATATTACGGTGCAAATCTTTTTTAAAGCCGGGCATCGTGCTACATCGTGGAACAAAGAAACAGCACCTAAAACAAGATATTTATGGATTATTTCCCTTTTTTAAAGCATGACAATGATCATACTCCCTTCAGGACGGCATCTTTAAAAGTCAAGGAAGTGAAGAACAAATAACCTAGAACTGTGACCCGGCAACTTCCAGGCAGCTGGTTAAAACAGATTAAAAGATCACACTTTCCCTCTCAGCTGAGCCGTTTCACTCACACAGGACAGGGAAAATAGCCCCGGGACAGACTTCTAAACTAGTTTCTGCATAATTCAGTTAGTTTGGGCCAATTTACAGAGGACTGGATCTGTTTTAAATTGCATTAGTGCCAGATCTACTAATCGGATAGCAGCGCTAATGCTAATTTAAACTCCTTTCCAGTCACATTGTCACGGGTTTCTATGGCAACTATTTAGAATGTCTAAAAAACTGCCTGATAAAGCTTCATAAGCAATATTACCTCGGTGTGATTTTTTTTTTTTTTGTATTTGTCTGGAATTGGAACTGATTAGCAACATCAGGTAGTAAAATCCACTCTGGAGAATTAAAGAACCACGCAGGGCTTTCAGGAAGACGGCGAACCTGTTAGCAAGGAGAAGTTACAGCGAGTGTGTTCACGTGTACAATAACAATCACACGAATGGAAAAAGTACTTTAAAAAGAAATAAATGCTCCGTAATATTTGGGTTTCTTTGAGTAACCGTTCTGATAAATTCTGGATTCTGATTGGATATCATGCAGCGAGCTAGTCATTAGCATGAAATACATAACCATTTCTAAATGCTATACGAGAACAGAGCGATCAGATTGGTCTTCTCTCTATGGGTTAACAGACATGATCCTAATCCTGGGATTAGACTGGGGCAAGGTGTTGGCGATCTCCACGATTAAGAAAAAAGTGCGGCGCTCCACATTTATGAGTTCGCTTGGAGAACAATTTGGGTACAAAAAAGGAGGCAGGGAGCATCCAAGAGATGAAACTTGAAGGAATCGTGTTGCCAAGTTCATCAAGATCCCCAACGATGGTGCATCAACGTCTGTTATACTCTGTTACGGTCCGTTAAGGTCTATTAAACTCTACTGCGCTCTACTGCGATTCCCACATTCTATCACGATTGGCATCAAATTGTAATACATCATAATAATCATGGCAAAATTTTTGCCTGTCAAGGATCATCACGATTCCACCAAGTTCCCTCAAGATCATCACAATTCCACCAAGTTCCCTCAAGATCATCACAATTCCACCAAGTTCCCTCAGGATCATCATGGTTAAACCAAGTTCCCTCAAGATCATCACGGTTCCACCAAGTTCCCTCAAGATCATCCGATTCCACCAAGTTCCCTCAAGATCATCACGGTTCCACCAAGTTCCCTCGCGATCACCACGGTTCCACCAAGTTCCCTCAAGATCATCCGATTCCACCAAGTTCCCTCAAAATCATCAAGATTCCACCAAGTTCCCTCAAAATCATCAAGATTCCACCAAGTTCCCTCAAAATCATCACGATTCCACCAAGTTCCCTCAAAATCATCACGATTCCACCAAGTTCCCTCAAGATCATCACGGTTCCACCAAGTTCCCTCAAGATTATCACTATTACTTCAAGATCCCTCAAGATCTTCATGATTTAGTACCACACTGATCACGTTTCTCTCAAATCGTGGAAACTGCAGACATTGTGCCCAGCGTAAACCCAGGGTAAGTGGATAGTAGTAGTGGTTAAGGGGATGGGTTACTGATCCGAAGGTCAGCGGTTCAATCCCCACTATCACCACTGTTGGGCCCTTGAGCGAGGCCCTTAACCCTCAATTGCTCAGTTGTATAAAAATGATAATTGTAAGTCACTCTGCCAAATGCTGTAACTGTAAACATAGTAGTTAAATCATCCGACGAACACTTACAGTTTGTCACAGTCACCTGGAGCAAGCGGTGTCAATATTATCCTGCTTTAAAATAGATAAATAAACCTTAAAATGTTTTTTTTTATTATTTGTTTGTTAGTTCTCTGTAGCATATACCAAAACTTTGAATAAGTTTAAAAATATGCCTTTACAGAGTTCAGCTTACTTATGTTTCTGTATAGTATGTACCCAAACTGTGAAGGAGCTGCTCAAAAGGCACACAGCCGTTAGCTTTGTTCGGCGCATGCGGCGCTCACCGGACCCGTCTCGCTCATTTTAGTTTGCTTATGTTTACATTTCCTTGCAGTATACGGTAAAACTCTTAAAGAGAATTAGTGACACCTTTACACAGCTCGCATGTAGCTTCTCACGAGTGCACTCAGACCTCATACATCTGTCATGATTTAATAAAAAATGTGCTTGTTTAGCTTAGGCTCCCATGTAGTATATACTCACTGTACATTATCCCGCTTATCATACAGTTACTCACTAAATTTTCATTTTTTTAATTATTTTACTGCCTCCGTTAATGATGCAACTCTTTGATATACGTAGCACTGGTCTGTTATAATGAAATAACACACTGCCTAAGAGCATAACCGGCCAATCAGAATTGAGTATTCAAATAAACCATGTAATCGTTTTCTATAGCAGCTGTGGCACACGCAGCTGGCGAATGTCAGCATGTTATCGTTTCCATAGTAACAGATCATTCTGAAGGACTTGTTCGGTGGCCACGTGAACAGACTCAACGCCATGTGTAATCAGTGAGGTTTCCTTTACTTTAAGTGTTTATTTAATGTCAGTGGAAGGAGTCTCCAGTGTCAGAAGTGAAGCTGTATCTGAATTCCTAATATCATGATGAGACAGGCTGTGTGTGTGTGTGTGTGTTTTTTTTTTCTTGAAGCAGTAGAGAAGACCCAGGATGGGGATGGAGCGAGGGTTTAACGCTGCTGTGATGAAAGCAAGAACAGGAACTAACTTGTTTGCGACTGCACACACACATCTCTTTATTTTAAGTGTCATCATAAATAACATTCGAGGGATATGAACGAGCCTGAGATGAGTGTTCGAGGAAAATCATTAACTCTGGTGGGGTGAATGCCCCACTGGTGCATGACAGGACACATCACTGATGGTTTTTCTCGAACTGCACGACACTGTGTGTTCTAATCCCGACACAGCAGCTTCAGAAAGGCATAGTGTGAGTTAAGAAGAGATTCTGGGTGTCCTGGGATACTACGCTCTCCAGTACCATGAGGTGGATGTGGCTAGGACAGAAAGCCACGTGTGTGGTGGTGATGATGATGGTGATGATGATGATGATGATGATCCATGGATTTCTGAATACCTGTCAGTCCTGTCCCTTTTCTTGTCCTAATAATTTCTGAGCCACGGTTGGACTCTTCCACCCGTCATTAACTTGTAGATGAGTGAAGATCCGGATCAGCCCGGATGTGGAGTGTTTTTAAATAATTCTCTAATCCCTTTACTGTAAACCTTTTAGCTCAGAAAGAAACATTTAGAGATGATTAACAGGCAGCACAAGACCAGAGCCCATGAACCTGAAGTGAAGTGGAGTTGGGAGACTTTACTCACCAGCTGGAGAACTTCAGTGCGTCTGATGTTAATTATAGGGAAGAAACCCAGCAGAAATAAACGCGCTCCCAAATGAATCCAAACCGACACCGAGTCGAAACTCTATACAGTTTAAATTAATGCAAGGATTTCCGTAAAGCTCTCTCGCACACTCACACACACACACACACGCACCCTGCAGTGAACACACACGGCTGGAAATGTTCGCAAAGTGAAGCAGCAGCACTTCCCGTTCACCGCACCCCTCCATGATGAATCACTTCCCTGAACCGACTCTGTTGAACAACGTGTTTACAGTGAGTCGAGTCGCGAGTTGCGAGTCATTTGACTCACCCTCCAGAAACAGGCACTCCTGATTGGTTTACTCTCTCACTCTTATTCCTTCTGGGGTCACCGGAGCCTATCTCAGCCGACTCCTGATTGGTTTACTCTCTCACTCTTATTCCTTCTGGGGTCACCGGAGCCTATCTCAGCCGACTCCTGATTGGT
>JAOUQZ010000031.1:1251544-1266317 GCA_028564935.1 Neosilurus hyrtlii
AAGGAATGAATGAACAGTGTGTATCCATGCTGTCGCTGATTTTAAAGGGGCAATAAGTAAAGTTTTGAAGGAATGAATGAACAGTGTGTATCCATGCTGTCGCTGATTTTAAAGGGGCAATAAGTAAAGTTTTGAAGGAATGAACAGTGTGTATCCATGCTGTTGCTGATTTTAAAGGGGCAATAAGTAAAGTTTTGAAGGAATGAATGAACAGTGTGTATCCATGCT
Organism: Neosilurus hyrtlii; assembly: GCA_028564935.1. Taxonomy (NCBI): domain Eukaryota; kingdom Metazoa; phylum Chordata; class Actinopteri; order Siluriformes; family Plotosidae; genus Neosilurus; species Neosilurus hyrtlii. The sequence goes on from JAOUQZ010000031.1 coordinate 1,251,773, forward strand.
GTTGCTGATTTTAAAGGGGCAATAAGTAAAGTTTTGAAGGAATGAACGGTGTGTATCCATGCTGTCGCTGATTTTAAAGGGGCAATAAGTAAAGTTTTGAAGGAATGAACGGTGTGTATCCATGCTGTCGCTGATATTAAAGGGGCAATAAATGCCATTTTGAATGAATGAACAGTGGGTATCCATGCTGTCGCTGATTTTAAAGGGGCAATAAGTAAAGTTTTGAAGGAATGAACGGTGTGTATCCATGCTGTCGCTGATTTTAAAGGGGCAATAAATAAAGTTTTGATGGAATGAATGAACGGTGTGTATCCATGCTGTTGGTGAGTTAAAGGGGCAATAAGTAACCTTTTGAATGAATGAATGAATGAACGGTGTGTATCCATGCTGTCACTGATTTTAAAGGTGCAATAAGTAAAGTTTACACGACGAGTACTATTTTGACCAGCACCGATTTATATGCTGTGTAACATCAGATACAAGAGTGTATTCCTGTACCGTCTAGCTATAATCAGACGTGCTGGAGTTCACGCCACCAATCTTTACTTTTCAATCATTCTTAAGATTACTATTCAGATTTCCTTTCAGGAAGGTTTCAATGTCCCCTTTAACCACAATTCCTGATCGTGTCTTGACTGTTTCCTGTTAAAGCTGGAAGTACCTCTCGCTGGTCTCACTGGCCACGGTGGTTCGCCCGACGGCTCTGATCGCGTGGCTGCCGCTGCTAATTCATCACCTGTGGTGTGAGGAGAACAAACTGAAGCTCATCACTCAGCAGGGACTTCCTGTCGCGTCAGTGGCTCTCATGTCTCACAGTGAATATTTGATCGTAAACCTTTTCTCGGTTATAAACTGCGTACTGTTTGTTGTTGTAGGGCTGCGACACTGACGCTTTCCACACTTATAGACTGTGTATTTTACGGAAAGGTAAATATTTTCATTACAGTGGTGCCAGTAGGAAGGTTTTATACTCGAAACTTTATTCGATGTGTGTATTTAATATATTTCTGAGAGGAATAAAATGTGGATTACATCATAAAATATTACAGCCAATCAGGCTTCAGTATGCAAATCATACAGTGTTTGATTTTCTTGAAGTGTTAGCCTGTTCATTCATAATTCATCAATGTGTACATGATGATTTGGGGAAGGAAAAAATTAGGTAACAGGCTCCACCCACTTTCCTGACAATGAGCCTAAATATCTTGCCACTGCAACCTGATTGGTTCCCTGATATATATATATATATTTCTGAGCTTTTCTGAAGTTACACAGCAAGACCCAGTCATTTATTTTACAGCTTGTTTGTGTTTTTTTTTTGCTATTAATCACTTGAGAAAGTAGGCGTGTCTTGTTCAACCCTTTCCATGAAACTCTCTCCTGTTCCCACAGTGGACTTTTGTCCAGTGGAACTTCCTGAAGTTTAACGTGCTGCACAACGTGGCCGAGTTTTATGGTACACACCCGTGGCACTGGTACCTCACTCAGGGCTTCCCGGTGGTGATCGGCCCCCACCTGCCCTTCTTCCTACACGGCTGCACCCTTGCCGGCAAGAGACACCGAGTCCTTCTCGTGAGCATCGTGTGGACCCTGATGGCGTACAGGTATGAGTTCAACCTCATCGTCAGCTTTATAACTTCTAAAATAATGTATCATTAAAAATATTCTGGAAATGTGAAATGAATGTGTTGGCTTTGGGAATGGATCTGGAAAAAAGGTGAATATGGTCACTGTCCGTGTTATTACATCATAAAACATTTCAGCCAATCAGGTTTCAATATTCAACATTAGATTTTTATATCTGTTTTTATAGATATATCTGGACTTCTGAATGCAGGGGAAAGAAATTCTGTCTGGCTGTCTTTATCTGCCTACTTGTCTGTCTGTATACTTGTCTCTCTCTCTGCCTGTCTGTTAACCTGTCTTCCTGCCTGTATATCTTTCTGTTTACCTGTCTCTCTGTATACCTGTCTCTCTCTCTCTGCCTGTCTGTAAACCTGTCTTTCTGCCTGTATATTTGTCTGTATAGAGAGAGGTATACAGGCAGAGAGACAGGTATACCTCTCTTTGTCTCTGTATACCTGTCTCTCTGCCTGTATACCTCTCTCTGTCTCTGTATACCTGTCTCTCTGCCTGTATACCTCTCTCTGTCTGTCTCTCTGCCTGTATACCTCTCTCTGTCTGTCTCTCTGTCTGTATACCTGTCTCTCTTTGTATACCTGTCTCTGTCTGTATACCTGTCTCTCTCTGTATACCTCTCTCTGTCTCTGTATACCTGTCTCTCTGTCTGTATACCTGTCTCTCTCTGTATACCTGTCTCTCTCTGTATACTTGTCTCTGTCTGTATACCTGTCTCTCTGCCTGTATACCTCTCTCTGTCCCTGTATACCTGTTTCTCTGCCTGTATACCTCTCTCTGTCTGTCTCTCTGTCTGTATACCTGCCTGTGTACCTGTCTCTCTGCCTGTATACCTGTCTCTCTCTGTATACCTGTCTCTGTCTGTATACCTGTCTCTCTGTCTGTATGCCTGTCTCTCTGTATACCTGTCTCTGTCTGTATACCTGTCTCTCTGTCTGTATACCTGTCTCTCTGTCTGTATACCTGTCTCTCTGTATACCTGTCTCTGTCTGTATACCTGTCTCTCTGTATACCTGTCTTTGTCTGTATACCTGTCTCTCTCTGTATACCTGTCTCTGTCTGTATACCTGTCTCTCTGCCTGTATACCTCTCTCTGTCCCTGTATACCTCTCTCTGTCTGTATACCTCTCTCTGTCTGTCTCTCTGTCTGTATACCTCTCTCTGTCTGTCTCTCTGTCTGTATACCTGCCTGTGTACCTGTCTCTCTGCCTGTATACCTGTCTCTCTCTGTATACCTGTCTCTCTCTGTATACCTGTCTCTGTCTGTATACCTGTCTCTCTCGTTATACCTGTCTCTGTCTGTATACCTGTCTCTCTGTCTGTATACCTGTCTCTCTCTGTATACCTGTCTCTGTCTGTATACCTGTCTCTCTGTCTGTATACCTGTCTCTCTGTCTGTATAACTGTCTGTATACCTGTCTCTCTGTCTGTATACCTGTCTCTGTCTGTACACCTGTCTGTCTGTATAACTGTCTCACTGTCTGTATACCTCTCTCTGTCTGTATACCTTCCTGTATACCTGTCTCTCTGTCTGCCTCTATATCTGTCTGTCTGTCTGTCTGTCGAATTGTCTGACTCTGCTTACCGGTCTATCTATAAATACTTGCACGTGTCTCTCTTACTTAGTTTATCTGCATATCCCTGCCTGTCTACCTCTCTATCACTACCTGCCTGGGTGTCTGTCTGTTTTTACATCTATTTGTAAATGTCAGTCTCTCTATATAGCAACATGCATATCTCTCTCTCCCTCTCTCTCTCTCCCAGCCTGTGTCTACCTGACTGTCTGGCTTTCTATTTTATCTGTCTAATGTGTCTAGCTCGCTCTTATTCACTATCGACAATTCAAGGCCATATTCTGAATTGAGCAGAACACTTTGTGTGTGTGTGTGTGTGTGTGTGTGTGGTTTTGGAATGTGATGTCTGTGAGAGTGCAGCACAGAACTATGTTTAATGTATATAAATATATGACTTGGGCTGATTGGGTGTTTGATTTTCAGTTTTCTAGGACACAAGGAGTTCCGCTTCATCTACCCCGTCTTACCCTTCTGCATGATCTTCTGTGGTTCGTCTTAAAAACATTTTATCACACACACTAAAACACACTGTAGATATATGATAAACACTAGTAAGTCAGTGTATCATGGTGTGTGTGTGCGTGTGTGTGTTAGGTATGTCCCTGATGAAGCTGCGTTACTGGAGGAAACCTGCTGCCGGAGCTCTGGTCCTCTTTAACCTTCTCCCGGCTTTATACACGGGTTTAGTTCACCAGCGTGGAGTCCTGGACGTTATGGGTCACCTGCAGCACCTGTGTGAGCGCACACACTCTCACAGCACGCCTGCGCCACACGTGCTGTTCCTCATGCCCTGTCACTCCACTCCGTTCTACAGGTGAACATCATCCTGCTAATAATAAACCTCATTCCACCAGACAGGAAGTCCATCTGAGGGTTAGGGCCGGGGTGTGCACGCTCGAGGGCGCCAGTATTTTCACCATTGGTTCAGTCTAAAATTAGCAATTTGGAACACCCTTGTACTCCTACTCCATATTTAACTGCCCTATGTAGAGTGTACCATGTTTAATAGGGAGCCATTTTGAATTCACGTCTGTAAATGCCCCACATGGTGTATGATGAACTCTGATTGGTTACCATCCTGTGTAACTACCCTAGTTAGGGTAAAATCGAAGGACTTGGACACCGTGTGTGTAATCCATGATCATGTTTTGCTAATTGTTTCATATTTCCGTAGCCACCTTCACTGTCCAATCAGCCTCCGCTTCCTGGAATGTCCCCCCGATCTCCGTGGCGATCCGGATTACGTAGACGAAGCGTCCTTGTTCTATGCAGATCCACTCGGCTGGCTCGGGACGACGTACCCCAACAGATCCGTGCTTCCGTCACACGTGGTCTTGTTCCATCCACTCGACAAGGTAACAGATTCACAGTAAACTGTTCTATAAAATGTATCGTTAAAAAAAAATACCAAAAATCGCTAATAAAAAATTCTTGATTAGCATAATTAATAATCGGTTGGTAGCCACGTTAGCATGTTTTTGGATGATATCCATTGAATATTTGTGCATTTAAGCTGTAATAATGAAAATTGCATGTAAAATTCCGTATATTTATAAATAAATAGTTTAGAGTTATGAACTTCTTTCTTGTAGCTAACTGAACAATGCTAGCTAACGTTACTGCTTTAAACAGCACAAGAATTTGAACCATCGCTTTAACTAAAAGCTTTTGGAGTTTAACATGACATTATTTATGTAACGTTTTATTCTTAACATTACCAACCATTTTATTGAAAATATTTTGCTAATTAGCTGAACACATAACAAATGCTAGTGCACGCTAGGTGTTAATATACAGAATAAAAAGTCCACGATGACAATCTGTCCCTCTCGATTATGGTGTGATGGAGTCAAGAAGACTTCCTCTTGTACAACAGCAACAGTTCACTGGTTTTTCTTTTGGTTAGCACGTCCACCTCGCAGCAAGAAGGTTCTGGGTTCAAGTCCTGGGTTCAAGGAGGGCGTTTCTGTGTGAAGTATGCATGTGTTCCCTGTGCTTGTGTGGTTTCCTCAGGGTATGCCGGTTTCCTTCCATAGTCATGCACATTAGGCTAACTGGCTGTTCTAAATTGCCCCTAGGTGTGAGTGTGTTGGAGCTGTTCTGGGTGTACCCCATCTTCACTGAGGGTCAACTGAGAGGCTCCAGCGGGGGTTGCGGGGAGGTTGGAGCCTATTCTAGCCGACTCTGGGTGAAGACGGGGAGAAACGCCCTCGCTGAGTCCAGGACTCACAGCACTACGCCGCCATATTTTATAGTTTATAATTACATGGAATGTTGTGGGACTAGCTGGAACTGGAGACTCCTTCCCTGAGTCTCCTGAATTTTTATCTTTTTTTGTTTGTTTTTTAGGAAATTTCTGCTTTTCTGGACAGAAACCAATTTGTGAAGAAGGCTGAACTATTCCACACACATGTTCCTGAAGGACGCGTAGGGTCGAGGATCTGTATCTATGAGCGAAATAACTGATGCAGTTTCTAAAATCAATGCACTGTTGGGTTTTTTTACACACAATAAATGAATTTGACACAAATGTTTTGAGATGAAAGTGTCCTTAAAGAAATCATCATTAAAAAAATACCCGCGTGACCACGTGAAACCACTCGGCCGATGGTGGAGCTTGAACCTGTTACTGAAAGTAATACAAATACAGCTGTACAAGAGGAGCACAGTGAGGGCACACTGCTGAAAGCGCACATCTGGATGAAACACAGTGCAAACATGACAGGAGCATGAAGTGAGCGCTCACCACTAATGCTAATGCACTACACCATGCAAACCTAACTATTAATAGTAATTAATTTAAGTGTTTTTATATATATATATATATATAATGCCTGGAGGCTGCAGAGTTACATCTGGAACCAAATTTCAGACACCAAAGAAAACGGCAAAACCCCTTTGACCAAGTACGGCTGAGGAGTAAAAAACTGTTGAAATAAAGACAGTTCACTTCAAGCAAAACAGCGTTTTTATTGTCGGGGTTTTTTTCCATGAACTGCAAAAAAAAAAAAAAACCTCTTGGATGATTTTTAAAAAATAAACTCTGCAACAGGAAATTAACTTTTCCAGCATCACATCATTAAAAATAAAAAAGAAAGAGAGAGAGAGAGAGAGACATACACAACGCACCCGGGATGGACACAAACATTCTTCTCCATGGTAGCAAGAACGTTACTAAACGAACATCAAGCGCCACGCTGACAAAAAGTCGTCCACACTTCACCTGTAGTTCAGACGAAAGCTCAGTAGATCAGACCTTATTGGTACCAGTATTATCTTTTGGTCCTACGCAGGATAAATTACAATTTACACAATTAGATTCATCTATTTATTTATTACAAATAAACTTTTCTCTTTTACCATCACACAGTGCAATTCTGTGCATTTTCAAACGTTGGGTTTCTATTTAAAGCTTTCTCTTACAACTGCAACTAAATGACTGTTAGCTAATTAACGTCTGTGCTAGTTAACCCTACTGACACAACTGAGACGTAGCCGCGGATTAGCATGTGTACACACACACACACACACACACACGACAAGAAATCATTCAACAATTTAGAGCAATTTTTTTCCATTTGTGCGAAGCCACAACATCTGGGCCGGTGAGGCAGACGGAAGCGATGCGGTCAATAGTCTTGTAGCACGTTCATGTCATGTCACGTCTGAAAAGTTAAAACCGCGTCAGAAAACCAAACTCTTGATTCGACTCCAACAGATCCATGAGGCATCTTTTTGAATTATTTTCCAGCAATATCATGTGACATGACCTGAACGCATCAGTATTCTGAACTCTATTTGCAATAACAGCCATTTTATTTTCTAATTCAAGAGCTAGAAATAACATCTGCTAGTATTTCGGATCGAACGGCATGGGCCCGAGCTCTATTTTTACATCAGCAAAGTGTCTATCAGAGCCGCGCCCTGACCGGGCCCACTTCCTGTCTCGGGGAGGAAGAGGGCGTGACTGTTGGTGTTTTCGTTGCTGCTGCTGCTGCTGCTGATGATGATGATTATGCTGGCGGCACTCCCGCTTCAGTTTGATCGTCGACTCTGGGCCTTCACAGGGTCGGCTGAAAATTTACAAACAGCACGTTTTTTTTTTTTTTTTTTTTTTGTACCCCGTAAAAAAAAGTGTTTTTACCCCTAAAGCTTCACACGCCGCTCACAGCAAGGAACTGTCAACATGCAGGAGCTACTGTGTCTCAGACCTAGTGGTTAAAAAGTAATAAAGAGGAATGCAGTGAGCTTCGCAGGAACACATGCAGTGCACAATGTAAAAGCCCCAACCACAGCAACCCAACAGTCTCCAACACATGCTGGACAAACCCAAACGCCGTACCTGAATTTGTTCAAAAGTCTAGACCTGGTTGGTTCCTTGCTGTTCACATTCTTTTTCAGAGAACTCGAAATAGAGCCACCTGCCAACATTTGAGATCTTGAAAAAAGTTGGGTGGATGTGCCAAGGGCTTGGATGGACATGCTTACAGATGGAAAAAAAACCCAACAAAACATAAATAACACACTCTTACCTTGGACCGCTCTGTTCCGAGTAAGTCTCTCCAAAGAAGTGCTTGTATATGTAATCGTCCAGATTCTCAAAAGCGTCACCACCATCTTGGTACACGTTCATGTCCACCAGATAGTCTTCTACTCCGTTGACAAAGTCGGTGAATAGCATCTGATCGTGAATGAAGAGTCCGTTCTGGAAGAAACTGTTGATGAAGTTGTCGAGCTCTCTCCAGTGATGGAAATGACCCACTTCCTGCTGCAGGTAGCTGCGCAGGAGCTGGTGGAACTCGTCCGCTCTTATGGGCTCCATGGCCTTGTTGAAGAGACTCATTGATTCTTGGTAGGCACAGTCAAATACGCCAGTGCATCCTTTTGGCACAGCTTTGCATCCCATAGTTCTTTGCTGCTTCTGGGTGCCTGGTTTGCGCATGTTGCAGTCACCCTGAAAGGAGTCATCCGCTGTGGATTTGCGAGGATGTTGGTGCAGCGGACGGTGGTGTTGCCACTGTTCTTCCTCTGAATTGTCCTGTTGTTCTTTGAAACTCTCTTGATGAAATTCCTGCTGCTCTGTTTTTGCATCCTTCCTCTCGTTGAATCTTTTGTCCTGTGGCCTTTGCATTCTATCAAACACATTTGCTGTGGAATCCTTCAAATGCCTGAATGTAGATTTTACCGAGTCAGAAAACTTCCTCAGGTTCTCCTTGACTGCTTCCTTTGCTTTCTTGATCTGCTCCTTGTGGTGGTGAACAAACTCCTTGGTTGAGTTCTTCACCGCATCAAACGTTTCCTTGACCTTCCCGAACATGCCATCTTTCGATTTCCTGGTTTTGGCTTGAGTGTCCCCTTTGGCACGGTCGGCTTTCGACTCGACATACAGGCGCTCCCACAGGTCAGAACGCTGCTGCTCAAAGCTCAGCTTCTTCTCCAGCTCCCGAAGTCGAGCCTGTAGTTCCTCGGTTTCGCTATCAATGACTCCTTCCCCTTGCATCTCAATATCTCGCTGGCTCAGCTCTTCCAGCTCCTCCCTCAGCCTATCGGTCACTTTCCTCTCCTTATCAAGCTCCTTCCGTAGCACCTGAGCCTCTGCCATCAGTGCCTCCTTCTGGTTGAGGTAGCTCCGGATCCTCTGCTTCTCTTCCAGGAGGTGGTCCTTCAGCTGCTGGTTCTCGGAAAAGACTGAGTCGGCGCCGGCTCCTCTTTCCTCGAGTTCGCGAATCTGAGTCCGGAGATGCCGGAGCTCATCTTGCAGGGCCAAGAGCGATGCCTCCTCTCGTTCCAGAGTGCTCTTCAGTGCCCGGTTCTCTGAGGCAAGATGCTTCTGACGAGAATCCATCTCACTCTTGGCCTGCTGAAGCTGTGTGAGTAAGTCTTGCCTTTGAGCCTGTGTTCAACATGTAAAATCAGGTCCAATAACTTAACCTCATGTACCTGGAAGTGTAATTCAACTTCAATCACACTTCAATCAAATCAATCAAACACATCAGTGGTGAATTTTGTAGGAGCAGCCTTTCATTTAAAAAAAAAAAAAAAACTAATTGGTGAGTTTTGAGTATAATCGAGGTGGCTAAAAAGACATTTACCTGTAGTTCAGTCTCTCTGGCTCTGAGAAGCTGATTCTCTTTGGTTATCTTATCCATAATGCCTGTCAGGGACATCAACATGTCTTGCTTCTCCTCTAGATCATCCCTCAGACTTTCAACCACATCCTGAACGCACAGATACACACTAATGAAGAGTTGGAAAGATCTAACCAGATGACGTTTTTACTAAATTGGGAATTTGAATCGATCCTGGATTCGAGAAATGGCTTGTGGCCAAATGTTACCTTTACAGCCAAATATTCAGTTAAGATTAAATAATACTCCTTAACAAGGCTGTACCCTTCACCAAAATCACTTCACCTAGTTCAGACCAAGTCCAGGTCGTTAATGCTACCCGGGTTCAGGAGTAGTGCATCAAGGATGACAACAGTGAGAGAAAGTTTGAGAAAGTAAAACTGTAACAAATTTCACCAAAGATGGCATGCAGAAGTTACGCCAGCCCGTGTACAGTTCAAACCCGGGTGGAATGAAGACCTTATAATGTTCTTGTGCTTAATTCGTGCTCATCTTATGAAGTAATTTAAATTCCTTGGTCTTTTTTGAAGGCTTTTCAGTTATCTTTAGCAAGGACTTTCAATGCCACATACACACCAAACTAATAAACTAATACACACTCTGGTTTGAAATGTACACTAGTCAACTTCAGAATTATTGACCCTCTCAGTTTCGATGTGGGTTGGAAGAAGATGGTAAATTTTAATGTGTGATTTTTTTAATGAGTTGATGTGTTTTCGATTGTTTTTTGACGCATAAATGTTAGTGTTGGATAGCTGTGTTAGACAACACCGGAGTGTTTTTTGGGCACACTAGTGCATCATGGTGTGCTGGGCCTTCTGGTTATCTGGCCTTCCCCCACTGACCCCCTTGCAGAGGAGGCACAGAGAACGAAAAGACCATAAATGGGAGGAGGAAGCCAAACAGGCTGTCCAGAGTGTGCACTCAAAATCAACGTTTGGGGGAGAGGTGGGGCAGCAGCTTCCTGAAGAACTATGGGAGAAGTCCAAACTTTAATTATGAAAAACACTATCACACTCAGTTACTTGCTAGGAATACTGGCCACAGGTTCTTGGACCATTGTTGGGGCACCAGTGGCACATAAATTCACACTTCGTGCACCTTCTGCCAGGTTTTAAGGGGTAGGACAACCCTGTGGAACCCCACATAGAGTGAAGAAGAATGTGAAAAACTCCACTCAGAGAGCACCCCCAGCTCAATATGGAATCCTGGAGATGGGCTATTTAAGGGTGCCGATAATTCTGGGACTGACTACAGTTTTACATGAACTGGAACTATTGAACTATTTTTCTTAGTTAGTGCTATCCCAGTGTTAGCACACTAGCACATATCAGAGTTGTTGTTTACAAACATGATTAGCATGAAAATCAGAAACTTATTATTGAAAATCTTGTTAAAATAAAAGCAGTAGTGATCCAGTGTTGAGGAAGCAGTGGTGGATCAGTGGTTACGGCTCTGGATTAGTGATCGAATGTTGGGGTTTCAAGCCACAGTACCACCAAGCTGCCACTGCTGGGCCCTTGAGCAAGGCCCTTAACCCTTGTATAAAAATAATAATAGAATTTTACAACTCACAAGGTGATGAATCAGTACAGGCGGAGAGATGAAGATGTACAGAGTGAGAAGCAGAATAGCAAGAAATGTTTTCACACCTTGCTGATGTCATTCAGCTCGTTCACGCGAGTCTTGTCCACCAGTCGCTGCTTCTCCTGGATCTGAACTGTGCCTGATCACCAGTAAGACCACAAAGTACAATAAATCAGTAAATCTTTTAAAATCACTTTTAAAGCTGGGATTGGTAAACTGGAAACCTAAAAACCTAAAAGTGACCTAAAAAAGGTCACTTGACCAGTAGCAGGTAAAATCCGTGATGATGGAATTTAACTAGCGTGTTAGCGGAACAATCTGGAGATGCAACATTTCTATAAAAAAGGGCGATAAGATTTAAAATTGAATTAAAAAATGAAAAACACTAATGTTGAAGATGATGATGACGATCTGTACGCCTCGTCCTCACCATAGAAATGCCCAAAACCCATGCTGATGGCGACGATGAGGGCGAGAAGGATGCACTTATTCAGGGTTCCACTGTTCTGGCGCTGCTGTTGGACACGAGACTCTTGCTGCTCCTCAGTCTCCTCCACCAGCTCCTCCACCTCCTCATGACAATCACCTCCATCCTACAAAATCAACACATACAACATATTTTTATATAGAAGGGAGTGTTTAAAATACGAGGTTTACGGGTAAACGTGAACGTGTTTTAGTGACGATGTTCCAAATATGTCTTGAATTTATTTACTAGAAGCAGCTGTGCAGAAATGTTCTAGCTGTTTAGCTCCATTCAGTCCTGTCTCATGAGCGCCCTCTATGTGAACTGCAGCCAGGTTCCGTACTATGACATTAAAACCAAGCGGACAAGATCTCTGTGGAAAGGCTCTAAACTATCCCGTCTGTGTTTTTGGCCTCAAGAATTTTCTTTTTCTGTAGAAATTCTGGTTTGGTTCAGGCGATGCTGCCCCCTAGTGTTCACGCTCGCATTACACAAAATATAAATCTGCCATAAATGTTTGGCTTCTCAGGTTTATTCCCAAAAACATTTATGAAAAACACTGAAGTGCTCATAAAAATCATTAAAGTGTTTCCGAATCCTGGAAACTTCACTGCAGTTTACTGTTTAAAGGTATCGGTTTTAGTCCTGAGGTCACGTGACTGAGCAGCCCCAGGACTGAGGAACTAAATATCATGTGACGTGTTTCACCTGCTCTTTCTCTTTCTGCTCGTCCAGCTCTGAGCCAGCTGTGTTCCTCCTCAGCCTGCGCCTCCGAACCAACCCCGGGCTGGTCTTCAACTCGCCGTCCTCGTCCTCGGTGCTGGTGCTGCTGGAGCGTCTACGTGTGGCGCACTCTGCTGGGGCAACTGTAAATACCATAGTGGTAAAAACATATTAGCTAGGGGAACGACCCCACACACACACACACACACACACACACACACACACACACACACACACACACACACACACACACACATAAACACACACACAGCAGTCCCATCATTATTATAAACACAACCCATTCCAACATGCAGTGCAGAACAACGGGCTGTTTGTGTTAGAGATGAGTGAATCCAGACCTGGGAAAACATTCTGCGGATTGTGTCTTTTATAAGAACCAAAAATAATCAAAACTGGATAATAAAAAAACATAAAAATGAGATGTTCCCTGAGGGGGTGCAGAGCTAAAATCATCCTCGTAAACGAACCTTCACAGAGAGCCGAGAAATCTCAAAACTGTCCAGCGAACATAGGATCTTTATTTAAATTTGGGGGGGGTTTCCTGTCAGCTCCATAAGTATTTGAACACGGGGTAACATTGCCTTCATATAGCACCTCCATTTCCACAGGCTCATCATCCATCTGAGCAGAAAGCACAGCTTTATACACTTTAGAATGAATCCTGCTTATTCTATCAGCAGCCACATCAATAAACACCAGTGACCAGTCCCCCCCGGCAGCCGTATATTCCCATGTCCACCATGTTTGACTGATGATTTGGCATGTTTTGGATCAAAAGCCCTTGCTTTCCTTCTCTGTACTCCCCTCTTCATCATGGTTTCATCTATCCAGTGAATTATGTTCCAGAACTGGGTAGGCTTTCCAGCCAAGTTGAATCTGCTCTTACCTTTCTGTTCTTGAGGGTCACCAGTGTTTGGCATGTTTTAGATTCATGAAGATAGATTCTGACGATCAGAATCCCACCTCCTCATGAGAGCTCTTAACTTGACGCGATGTTGTGAATGGGTTTTTCTCCACCAAGAAAAGAATTCCATGAAGATCGGGTTTAGTTATTGTCTGTAGTCCTTCGGGTCTTTTGGTGTGGCTGATTATAAATTTGGCCACTCCTTAAGTTTCTGCTCTCTCTCTCTCAGGGGTAGGTGTGTTTATTTTTTCTACCCAATGATGCCCTTTACTGGCACCGACACGTCTTTGGAACACAGACTGAGATTTCCCATAAGCAGCTGCTGAATGCAAATAAAATCAATTCCATACATTTTATCTCCCATCTTTGTCATGAACTAATCGCTCATCTGATAACTCTATAAATTCCCTATACTGTCCGTATACCATGCACAGGTAATGTTTGTGACAAGCACTGGACTATAAACAGACTGGAATTTTCTGAACTTTCTGGAACTGGATCTCATTTGATTTTTCCAGGAAAACAACATCAGATGTGACCCAATTTCACAGCGTGCTAAAGCAGGAGGGTGGAGAGATAAAGTGCTCGGTGATAAGCTCGCTAATTCCAGCTTCACTCACTCAAACATCGCTGTTTTTTGTTTTGTTTTTTTTAAGCCACAACACAACAAGGTCACCAGTCTTCCTGGGTTATGTCTCACTCACACACACACACACATATACACACACACAATTAGAAATGTGTAACAAGGCTATTGGTTGAAAATTTCATCACACTGATGTGGCAGAACCTGTTTATTCCACACAGTCATGTGCATATACACACACACACACACACTTTCAATCTCTCCGTCTCTGGAGGTTTCATCAGCTGCGGTCATGTCACAGAATGTTATGCCACGCTGGTCAAGATCCAAGCGCACACACACACACACACATGCGTGCACACACACAAACGGGGCACCTGAGAGACAGGGGATGGTATGCAGCTGCTGTGTAACGCGTCTGACGCTACAGAACACCTGTGTGCTCCTCAGCCAATCTGCTGCCCTCACACGGAGAACCATCACTGCAGCGTTATTTCCATTCGCATAATAACACAAAATCATACGCATCAAAAATTTATGTGGTAATCGCCAAATAACACTGTGCCATATTTGGGAATATCAGGATCACGATTACAGATTCCAACCCACAACCAAGAGTGTGACATCACTTGGTTTATTTTCCTGATTAAGAAAATCTGTTTTTTTTAAATCCACGGCAAAGACAGGAAATGTTCGGCGACTATACACTAATCTAACACTATATACAATAATAATCTAAAGCTATATACAATAATAATCTAACATTATATACACTAATAATCTAACACTCTATATACTAATAATCTATCACAATATATACTAATAATCTATCACTGTATACACTAATAATCTATCACAATATATACTAATAATCTATCACTATATACAATAATAATCTAAAGCTATATACACTAATAA
>JAOUQZ010000031.1:1271398-1290794 GCA_028564935.1 Neosilurus hyrtlii
TCGGTGAGTGAGTGGGAGGGTGAGTGAGTGAGTCGGTGAGTGAGTGGGAGGGTGAGTGAGTGAGTCGGTGAGTGAGTGGGAGGGTGAGTGAGTGAGTCGGTGAGTGAGTGGGAGGGTGAGTGAGTGAGTCGGTGAGTGAGTCGGTGAGTGAGTCGGTGAGTGAGTGAGTCGGTGAGTGAGTCGGTGAGTGAGTCGGTGAGTGAGTGGGTGAGTGAGTGAGTGCGTGAGTGGGTGAGTGGGAGGGTGGGTGAGTGAGTAGTAACAGCTCATAGTAAATGCTATAAGTTTAGGTTTTACGACATCTTCACAACAAAGGAGTTTTTCACAGGATATCATAATTTGATTAAATTCCTCACTGTAGTACACAATGAATAAATAATTCATCCACTTCTGCTCTTTGTATTAAATGTGGAAGAATATTATATTCAGAACTGGTGAAACTACATCCGATCCCCTCCTACAGAATATAACACACCTGCTGTCAGAGCACAAGTATCGCGATACTTCACGGTATCACTGCACCAGCTCCAGCCGCGAGAACTCCGAGAGAAGTCGTCATTACCCCGCAAGAACGGGCTCTGAGATGTTGTGACGCTCATAGATCTCTTAAAAACTTCAGAAGTGACACCACAACACACTAATTAAGTAAACAGAAAGATTAAAAAGCTGCAACTCATACGAGGTGATGGATTTGTTGCTAAAGCAACCGAGTAAAAACTCAACCTTGTAATTGACTAACTGCATTTAAATGTAAACATGAGGCTCTGACATGTCCGTTCATCCCAGCGAGATGAATAACTGCGCCATCCACCATCATCAATCAGCTCCAAGTCTCTGCACAGGAGCTTAAACACCAAGTGCAGGCCTGCTAGGAACACACAGCACTAATCCTGTGATCCTCCAGACTCTGCAAATGACCAGGGAAGCTGCAGGTCAGCGGTTTCCCCCAAAACACCGCAACCCTCCTGCTGTAACCCCGCGGCTCCACGCGCGAGACCTGAGACTGTCCAGACATGTCGTTATTCTTACCTCCAAGCGATTTATACCGTCTTTATCAGCAGTGGGAAGGAAATAAAGACGTCCTCGGTGCAAATGCTCTCCCTCTTTCTCTCTCAGTCTTCGATATCACACGCCTCAAAACATCAACACTGCCTTTCAGAGGGCAACCAGCAACAATAACTATGCGAGCTCCCGATGCGTCATGGGAAATGTAGTTTTTTGCAAACACTCCGCCGACGGACAACAAGCACGCTCAGTAACCGAATTTACTACACTTCCCAGGATGCAACACGAGTGCCGCGACCTAATTCGTGTTGTGTTTATTTACGTGTAATTTCATCATATTTTGGTTAAACCTGAATAATGCCTTCGTAATTAAATGCGTTTCTCGGGAACAGAAAACAAAAAAACTGTGATGTTTGTTTATTTATTTGTGTTTATAATCGAATGGATGTAAGGTCATAGTGTGTAAAACTTCTTACGTATGAAAACCTGCAAGAACTATAACTCTATTCCTTTTATATGACAGTTATAACATTTATAAATGAATTGAATTGTTTAATATTTTTAGACTACACTACGGCACCCAATCAAAAACGGACTTCCGGGAAACGTCACTATTGCCATAGTAACGCTTTTGTTGCCTCAGCCGAAGTGTTTACAGCAGCGCTATTTATAGTTTTTCTGTTTCGTTTATTTATTCATTTATTTTCTTTTCATCGTTGATTTAAAAATTAATGCATTTTACTTTTTAATATAAAAGACCACCTTTGTATAGGGACATAACTGTTGCCAAGACAACGCAAACACAACACAGGCCGTGTGTCCTCCCAGTGTCCAGTCACCCCACAGAGGTTAGTGAGAGACCTTTAAGTGAATGTTTTTATACACAGTAAACTCCTTGTTGTTCCTTGTGCTTCCTGTATTTAGGATCTAATGGCTCTTGGTGTGATTTTCAGAATAAAATGTCCCAAACTGAGGAACACCAGAAAGGCTGTGCTCCCTGTCTGAACCCTGGGAACCCTGTGTTCTCCTACATGCCAAAGCCATCAGTCTCTTCTTCAGGGCGCCAACTACAGAGTCTTCTGTACAAAACCACGTCCAGCGATTACGGATCTCGGCCACCAACATTCGAGTCGTCCCCCCCTGTGTATTACCCTCTGTCTCATGCTTTCTCCAAGCACATGGGCGTATGTGGGATGCCCCAGGACACCTCATTCAACACCAGCCTGGACCACAGCAGGGTGTGTGACTGCCCCAATTTACAAAATACCTTATGAGATAAGCGCCCTCGCCCAGAGTCGGCTGAGATGGGCACCAGCTTCCCCGCCACCCTATTTAGGATTAAGCGGCTCAGAAAATGAACGATGAAATGATGAGATAAGCACCCAGTTATCCCCTATTCAGTATCCGTCAATGCCCAGTCCTGAGTCTGACAGACATTCAGGTCCGGTCCTGTTGTACAACTGCCTTGGTATACACATTTTTTTTTTTGGTAAGATATCTATCTACAAGTTGTGATAGGAATGTTATGAATTTGTCCAGGATCTGTTTTTGTCTGTTAGATCTAGAAAAAAAACCTCTTGTAATAAAAATGAAAAGCATTTAAAGAGAAATGTGGCTTCTGGAGTAAAATGTGAGTAACTTTAGTTACAGCTGGTCAGGATGTTAAATCTGAGGCTTAGAGTGAATTTATCTCAGTAACCCTGACAACGAAACTATCAGGTTTGAGTGACGTTTTACATCACAGAGTCTCTCAGTGACAATATAATAAATAAATAGAACATTCCTGTAGAAATGTTGAATGAATGCCTGCAGCGTGGTGCATTCCACACTATTATCGACTGAGCTGCACGTTTTGAATACAGCAATTTGTGGGGGTACTCTCAATGGTTCGGGCGGCATGAATTATTGTGTAATAACTATAACTGTAATAAGTAGGGCAGATTATAATAAGTTACCCGCTGTAGCAACAGCAAAATATAAATATACAGGGAGCTGCAAGCAGCGATTCCCGGGGTCCAAGCGAAGATATTAATGAGAAGCGTAGGTGGTGATGAAGAGGAGTAATGATGAAGAGAAAGCAAAAGATGAGGACTGAAGAGTTTGAGAGGTGATGAAGAGGACAGACGAAGGAGTGATGAAGATGTGTGATGGTGATGAAGAGTACATTTTTGTCTGTCTGTCTTTCTGTATCTAAGATGTTCTGCTGAAACTTTTTTAGGGTTTCCAGTATTCCAGGCTCGGGGTGTTACTGTGTGCAGTTTGCATGTTCTCCCTGTGCTTGCATGGGTTTCCTCAGGGTACTCTGGTTTCCTCCCACAGTCCAAAAACATGCACATTAGGCTAAATGTCTGTTTTAAATTTCCCTAGGTGTGAGAGTCAGTGTGAATGGTTGTATGCGTGCTGCCCTGTATGGGCCTGGCGAGCTGTCCAGGGTGTACCCCGCCCTCGCCCAGAGCCTCCCCGTGACCCTAATTAGGATTAAGCGGCTTTGAAAATGAATAAATGAAAAAATGAAGTGTTTCCAATGCATGATCGACTCTAGGGGGCGTGTCACTCAGTGATTACATGACTGTCACTGACGAGATACACAATTTTTTTTTTTTTACAGCCGCTGGTGACGCTGTTTCTCCACGAATCTCCACAAAAATCCAAAGTAAGAGCAAATAATCTGATGTGAAGGTAACAGTGATATACTTTTGTATTTGAAAGACGTGTAGCAGCTGCCCCGGGGTGTGATCCTATAACCTGCGGTAATGATCGGAGTTGGGTTTCACTGGGGTTGTCAAGTAGTTTGAAATGTTTTCGAGCTGGATCATTTGCAACCACTAATTACTGTCTGTTTAAAATAAAGCCTGTGGGAGATTAAAGAAAGAAACGACTGCTTTAAACCGCAGCGTAGAAATAGTCACCGACTCTTTACAGGCGATACTTATTTATATAAAGGGAGTATATTATTACAGACAGCTTGAAGGATCAGATGGGATACACACAAACTGCACTTAAGAGTCTGTTTTATTAAAACCAAACATGTTCGGATTTCAATCAGGATCGGAACAGATTTCTCCCCTGATCCCCTCACAGACACTGAGCTAATACAGGAGCCTCGAATGATCTCGCGGATCTCCTGCCTGCAGAGCTCGGTTGTGTGGATCGATCCTGAGAGCGGCCTGGAAGTCCTGAAGTCTGTAGACTGAACAGAAATCATGCCGACTGCTATGACTGGATTAAATTTCTTTGTGTGTGTATGTGTGTGTTTGCATATCTGGGTTATCAAAGACCGGCCATGTCTCTCACTGTCTGTGGCGAGAGGAATGTAAAAGAACCATTGCTGACTTTCGTAAAGAGGAGCTACATAGCCGTCAGTGTTTCTGCCCTGCGATGGCCTGGCGAGCTGTCCAGGGTGTACTCTGCCCTCGCCCAGAGTTAGCTGAGGTGGGCGCCCACCTTCCCATGACCCTAATTAGGAATAAGCGCTTCAGAAAATGAATGAATGGAAAAAAAACCCTGACAGCACATGCAGGCTGTTGATTAGAATATTTATTAAACTAATTAAATATACACATTATGCATATGTCTATATCTGCATCGCCGTGTAAAAATACTGCAGCTAAAACACCTTTTTAGAGAAAAGATACTTTTCAGCTTATACTCATGATATTCAGTTGGCTGACGATATGAATATTCATAAAGTACTGATACATCACTCAGCACGACCGGATCTCACTCATGGCAGCCTGACTGTGAAGTTGTGGCCCTTGTTCCTGTTAATTATAAATTAGGAGGCGTGGCCTACAAGCATTTTAAATTTAGAAAAGGAAGCATGGCCTATAGACCCTGTTAGTTTTGGAGAAGGTGTGGCCTGTGAGTTGTACTGTTTTAGAGAGGGAAGGAGGTGTGGCCTTTGTGTCATTTATAAAAAAAAAAAAAAAAGATGTGCTCTTTGTCTCTTTACTAGCGAAAGAGGCGTGTCCTTTGTTCTAATACTTTTTTGAGGAGGCGTTGCCTTTGTGTCTGTCTCATTCATCTTCTTTTGCTTGTTCCGGGGTCGGGTCGCAGGGGCAGCAGCCTAAGCAGTGACTCCCAGACATCCCTCTCCCCAGCCACTTCCTCCAGCTCTTCTGGGGGGACACCGAGGCGTTCCGAGACCAGCTGAGACACGCAGTCCCTCCGGCGTGTTCTGGGTCAACCCCGGAGTCTCTTCCCGGTTGGACATGCCTGAAAGACCACACCAGGGAGGCGTTAGGGAGGCATTCTAATCAGATGCCTGCGCCACCTCAACTGGTTCCTCTCAACGCGGAGGAGCAGCAATTCTACTCCGAGTTCCTCCTGAATGACAGAACTTCTCACTGTATCTCTGAGGGCGAAACCTGCCACCCTGCAAAGGAAGCTTATTTCAGCCGCTTGTATTTATGATCTCGTTCTTTCAGTCACTACCCAAAGTTCGTGACCATAGGTGAGGGTAGGAACGTAAATTGACTGGTAAATTGAGAGCTTTGCCTTCCGGCTCAGCTCCCTCTTCACCACGACGGACCGGTACAAGCTCCGCTTTACAGCAGAGGCTGCACCGATCCGCCTGTCAATCTCCCGCTCCATCCTACCCTCACTCGTGAACAAGACCCCGAGATACTTGGAGAGAAACCCCTCCACTTGGGGCAAGACCTCATTCCAGACCCGAAGGGTGCATTCCACCCTTTTCCGACTGAGAACCATGGCCTCAGATTTGGAGGTGCTGATTCTCATCCCTGTTGCTTCACACTCAGCTGCGAATCGCTGCAGCGAGAGCTGAAGGTCCTGGCTTGAAGCCAAAGGACGACGTCATCCGCAAAGAGCAGAGACGAGATCCTATGGCCACCAAACCAGAACCCCACAACACCTTGGCTGCACCTAGAAATTCTATCCATAAAAATTGAAGCAGTGACAAAGGGCAGTCTTGGCGGAGTCCAACCCCCAGTGGAAACGAATTTGACATGCTGTTACCAATGCGGACCAAGCTTTGGCTCCGGCAGAGACCGAACAAGCCGTAGCAACCTGTCCGGTATTCCCTATTTCCGGAGCACACCCCACAAGATAGCCTGAGGGACGCGGTCGAAAGCCTGCTCCAAGTCCACAAAGCACATGTGGACTGGTTGGGCAAACTCCCAGCCCCCTCCAGGATCCTGTAGAGTGTGTAGAGCTGGTCGAGATGCTGCAGCCGTGACGAAAACCACATTGTTCCTCTTGAATCTGAGGTTCAACCATCAGCCGGATCCTCCTCTCCAGTACTCCTGAACAGACTTTCCCGGGTAGGATGAGGAGTGTGATTCCATGATAATTGGAACACAAAAGGGGAACTACCACCCCAGTTTGCCAAGCCAGAGGTACGGCCCCTGATGACCACGTTATGTTGTAAAGATGTCAACCAAGACAGCCCTACTACATCCAGAGCCTTGAGGTATTCAGGGCAGATCTCATCCACCCCCGGAGCCCAACTACCAAGGAGCTTTTTAACTACCTCGGTGACCTCAGCCCCAGTGATAGGCAGACCCCCCTCTGAACCCCCAGGCTCTTCCTCTTCCACAGAGAGCGTGTTGGTAGGATTGAGGAGGTCCTTAAAGTATTCCTTTCACCTCCCGACGACATCCCCAGTTGAGGTGAGCAGCTCCCCACTTCCACTGTAAACAATGTTTGTGGAGTACTGCTTCCCCGTCCCGAGGCGCAGGATGGTGGTCCAGAACCTTTTTGAGGCCAACCGATAGACTTTTGTTAATGAAAAAGACGTGGCCTTTCTGTCCGTCCTAGTGAAGGAGGCGTGGCCTTGGTATCAGTTCTAGGATGTAGGTGTTGACTGTGGCCTGGTAATTTCCCTTGTCAAAGGATTTACTGCATAAACATGTTACGGAACGTCACATAAAAAATGAAAATAAACTAAACCAGTGCTGATTCAAGCAGCTGGAACATCTGCCATGTGAAGAGCTCTATCAACACATGCATGCGCGCACACCCACACACACATTTATATATACATCCTCTCTATTTTAAAGAAAGAATTCTGGGAAGTATTTATGTGTTGCAGAGCATTAGCACACTTCCACCGCGTGGTTTTGTTGTGTGTGTTGAGTAAAACTGAATAATTCTCTCCTTTATCCTTCTGGGTTTCTTTTTTCCTCCATCAGAACATCCAGCTCAGTGAGATCCGAGTTCACAGCTCACCTCGCCTTGGCCTGCTTCCTAAGCCACCACCACACACGTAATTACACTTTCCTTTAACACCTGCAATTAAACCAATTCCATTGAACACTGAGCACCGAGGGCAGTTTAGAAAACACACCAAAACTCAAATGCCTTGAAGGTTCGACTGGCTGCAGACTCTGTGTATCTGTCGTCGTGTAACATCCAGTGTGCAACACCTTAACCCACTGAGAGTCTCCGGTCGGTTTGTAAATTAATAACACATAAATCAAAGCGTCTATTTGGTGCTAACAGTGAACTGGTGTATTGACTAGAGCGGAGGTGTCTAACTCATTTTCACAGAGGGCCACATCCCTAAACTTTGAGGTCATCGCGGGCCGAATAATCACTCAACATCTACTCAACAAGGGCAACCGTGAACTCTGCATGGCCGTGTTAATTGTTCATGCACTTGTCCTCCGTTTCTTTATTCACGTTCCTTTTCTGACTGCGCTTGGCAATAATAAGCTAGCTTGTTCCCAAGCTGTTACCTTGAAATAAGTTAACTCCACGTAGAGGAAGGATGATGAATTACAGTTGATGCAAAGAATGTACGATGACCATATACTTTAAAAGTAAAAGTCTGAAGGGCTGAAGGGCCGCCATCTTGCACTGCCATGTTTCCACAAGAGCCCAGAACCATACAGGGTTCGAAGGGGCGGGGTCAGAAACCGAATTTCAGTTGGTTGCAATATAGGTTTATACCTCACCACTAGATGCCCCTAGATACCATTAAATCTAACACACTGTACCTTTAAGACAATCGTGATAAACCGATAAATGGTTAGGGCGGAACAGCAGGGCAGTGGTTAGCACGTCCGCCTCACAGCAGCACTCCGGGTACTCCGGTTTCCTCCCACAGTCCAAAAACATGCACAGTGGTCTAACTGGCTGTTCCAAATCGCCCCTAAGTGTGAGAGTGAGTGTGAATGGTTGTGTGTGTTGCACTGTGAGGGTCTGGCGAGCTGTTCAGGGTGTACCTCTCCTTGGTGCAGAGTTGGCTGAGATGGGCACCAGCCTCCCCACAACCCGAATTAGGATCAAGAGGCTTAAAAAATGAAAAAAGAAAAAAAAAACAAGCACATGAATCAAAGATAATTTTCTAAAATGGATCTTTGATTATCTTCTTAACAATAAACACTATATGTTCCCATATATGGTCATAGTGCCTTTACATTTAAATCCCGCCAAAAAAAAAATTAAATCCAGACTAAACGGTGAAAAAGCTATTAAATCACCCTGGAGTGCAAACACAGTACATGATTTTTACAAACACCTCCATCTCTTGCGTAATCCACTTCTTCTTGTTTTTTCAGGTCACACCCACTATCTGTCATTACACACCAGTGTGTACAGGTGGGGGAGTAATTAAACAGCATTATTGGAAGTATTTAGCAAAGAGACGCACCTCTAATTCCTCGGGGATGTGAGACTCTCAGCAGGGCATGGGGAAGGAACGGGCGTGAAGCTGACCGTAATGCACCCCACTGATCGCCGAACAGGAAGGTCCGCATGCCGATCTCACCTGAGAGGGAACTTTATTATTAGCCTAGCAATAACCAGAGAAGCCTAGAAACAAAAACCCGATTTAAAAATAATAAGAGACGGGCGGTACAGTGGTGCAGTGGCTTGAACGTTCACCTCACAGCAAGAGGCCAAGTTCGAGTCCCGGGCTCGGCTCGGGCGTTTCCGTGTGGAGCTGTGTCCTCATGCTTGCGTGGGTTTCCTCCGGGTACTCCAGTTTCCTTACACTGTTCAAAGACATGTACAGTAGGCTAACTGGCTGTTCCAAATCACCCCTGGGTGTGAGTGTGAATGGTTGTGTGTGTTGCCCGGCGATGGTCTGGCGAGATATTCAGGGCGTACCCCGCCCTCACCCAGAGTCGGCTGAGATGGGCTCCCCGCGACCCAAATTAGGATTAAGCGGCTTAGATAATGAATGAGTGGATGAATAATAAAAAAAGAAAATCTCAGATGATATAAATTCATTTATTTACCATAAATGATCCTGGACTGATCGATTCTGTGCAATTTTTAAATCCACCTTCAAGTAATAAACCCTCATAAAAAACAGAATAAACCAGTAAAATAAATGTTATTACAGGAACATTGATGAGGATTTTAACACACTGAATAACAAGTGTTGAGCATCACCATCATCATCATCATCTCGCGACATTATTCACGATCACATAAAGAAATACGAACACATGGCACAGTGAAGGAAATATAACATGGCGAGAGGAGAAGAATCCAGCGAAGCCAAATCTCACACGGAGCACAAGCACAGCAGAAATGTTCGCTAAGACTCGGCGACGCGTCGTACATCATCCATCGCTACATTCAGCGCCGCAACGCACTTCATTCTTCATTCGCTCCTCTGACCTGATGAGTGAAGAACGCTCGGCCGGACAGATTATTATTATTATTATTATTATTGTTGTTATTATTTAAATCCCACGATGAGTCATGAGTTTACTAAATACTCTAAACCATGTGTTTAATAAAGCAATTCAACTTTGCCTCGAGTTTGTTCATCGTATTATTATTATTATTATTATTAAATACAATAAAGATTAAAGAATTCAATCTCAACCATGACAGGTTGAAAGTATTGCAACAATATCACTGATATCATCATCATCACGTTTTCCTCCTCTTCCTCCATCCCGGATCGGGACTTCGGTCCCCGTCGACGCCACACCCATTCGTACCCGGGAGTCTGAGGACTCAGCTGGCTGCAATCTTCAAGTGGGCGGGGCATAAGTACTCTATCTACAGCTGATACACTATAGTCATCTATCTATGGGCTCGAGTATGAGAAAGACGGCGGATAGCTCTCTTTCATCCGACTCTGTCTTTGCGTAACGTAACCATGAGATTTTTAAAAGAGTAAACAGACGAGTGCGAGATGAAAAACCACCATGGCAATAGTGCGGAGGAGGAAAGAGAAAAAGTGTACGTCAATACCGTGATGAGATTTAGTTATTTATTTTCTTTACGGATCTCTCTGGATTCCCAGTATGGATTTACAACTGATGTTTCGAGAGATCTTTAATACTATAAAACACTGGGCTCAGGTGTGGCGCATCGACAAGGGGTGTGGCCATCAACCTGGAGATCACAAGTTCGAATCCAGGTTGTTGTCGCTGGACGTCCATATTTTTTGGTTAAGCTACTAACAATAGTAGATGATTGACATCACTATTAGGGGCGGGGCTATCTGACGTATGATCTTTCTATGATATTCCGATACTCAACAACATTTCATGATGTACTGTATACCAAACAGTAACGTTACATTTTGTTAATTTAATAAAAATTTGTAAACTTTAGCATCGAAAGTAATAAAGTAACACGTAGTTTCTACACAAGTGTAGAAAAAAATATTACATTTTAAAAAAATTCATCGGATCACCTGTGAGAAAAACTTCTGGTACAGTTTTCATCTTCGTATCACCCGGATTTACTCGCCGTGTTAACATTTTTAGTAGGCGGACCCTGTAGAAAAGGAGGCGGGATTAAACAAACAAAATAACCTTGAACAGCATTACGAGAAAGTTATTTTAAAAAATCTGAACTTCCTGCTTTACGTCCCGGATCCGTTTATGTTCCTTCAGAGATAAATACGAATTGTGGCGACGCGAAGATACGAGTTTAACGAACTCAAGCGTGGATTTGCGATTTATTAACGTACACTTTTATATTCGTTGCACATTCTATTCATACACACACGCGCGCCCAACACACGTCATTCAGGTTTGTCCTTCGCTGCCTGCCGTAGCCGACCCAGACGCCTCCCTCGTTTTGAGCAGCTGCGCTCCGTCTTTCTCGTCCATGCAGGCGTCACAGCCCCACACAGCGGCCGCCTCGGCCGTCAGCAGGTTGTAGGCCGTCTCCGTCATTCCCGTGCACACGCGGTGGAACCACTTCTGACACGAGGCCTCGCACAAGATGGCCTCCTGATCATCGTTCACTTCGCCCAGGCAGATCCCGCACGGGTACAAGGGCTCCGAGGGGGCGGAGCTACTGGAACGACTCCTCTTGCCGTTACCCAAGCCGGTTTTGTTATTCGTGGTACGCCGGTTTCTCTCGGGGCTGTTCTCCAGGACAGGTTGAGGAGACTTCTTTAGCGGATCGGCACCGAGGTGGATGATACCGTTGATCTTCTCCATGTTTCCGTCAGCTCCCACGTTAGATCTGTTTTTCCCTTTCAGCTCTGCCTGGTTCTCTTGAGCTCTGCCCTCTTCCAAGATCTGGTTCGGTTTCCGTGGAGGCGTAGCATTCTTATTTTCGCCCACTTCCTGTTTGGGTGTCGTGGGCTGGGCGAAGTTCAGTCCAGGGCTCATATCCGGGCCGGATTTCAGCACAGCCGAAGGACGGTTCCCACACATGATCACATCTGGGCTGAATATCAGATCAGAGCCGTGGTTCTGGTGCATGCTGGGTAGAAAAAGCTGGTTGATGTTCTCTCCAGGACCCGGTCTGAAGTGCTGGTGCGCGCTGCCATTGTTATTGAACACCGGCTGATTGGCGAAGGCCGGGTTCTC
The DNA here is from genome assembly GCA_028564935.1 of Neosilurus hyrtlii. Lineage (NCBI taxonomy): Eukaryota > Metazoa > Chordata > Actinopteri > Siluriformes > Plotosidae > Neosilurus > Neosilurus hyrtlii. The sequence goes on from JAOUQZ010000031.1 coordinate 1,283,161, forward strand.
AGGATGCGCGTAGCTGAACCCGGGACCTCGGTTAAAGCCCATCGGGTTCTGTGCAAATAGGTGTGGCTGGTTCCGGATCTGAAACGGCGACCCAAAAGGAGCAGGCATCCTGTTCTGGACGTGCGGTACCACACGGGGTGGCCCATAACTGCTGAACCCTGGGTAGTGAGACGGGAAGTAGGGGTTGGGGTTGTTCGGGGGTTTCAGGGACACGGGAGGAGAGTTGTAGTTATCATCGAACGGGTTGGACGCCACCAGGTGATCGGAGCTCGGGTTCGGAGGAGGTGCATATTCAGAGAGCGGCGCGTACGAGAAAGCCTGAGGAGGACAGTGTAGGGGTCAGGGGTTACACAGAGGAGAAACATCAATCAATCAAATATTTTTGACGGTATTTACAGTGTGGGGTTCTGATATTTTAATCATTTCTGTGTTTACATCAATCCCCATCAAATCGTCCTTCGACTTTTAACCAGATGTGCCACCGCGGCTGTAAAACCAACCGTACGTCAGTCTGTCTCAGTTCACATCACATTTATTTCATTTCTTTCACGCTGGTCACCTCGACAGATTACGCAATCCTAGAGCTGTAATTCTCCACCATGTGTTGGTTAGCAGACTGGCGACGCTACGAATCTCAACACGACCAATCACTGTTCCTGAACTTGCGTGTGAACACGGAGGATCAAAAAGAAACTGCCAATCACGGTTCCTGACGGAATATTAAAGGTTCCCGGGTATATTAAATGAAGACAGAATTATCTCCTGGAAATAAAAGGGAATCATTTCACACTTTACCACAACGTCGTTCTGAAACCATTCATTCACTCCTGCACCGGACCGGGTGCCACGATATAAACAAACCATCTGTTTTTTTTCCTCTATCTTGTAATCACATCCCTTCTTCTGTTTCTTATCACTTGATCCCAGATGTTTCCCACTTTCTACTATAGTGGAGGAACAATGATTTGTATTAAACTGATCACGATTGGTGAAAGTGTATTGAATTGTAGTTGAACTGTTAAATGATGATTTATGCATAAAAAACCCCGAGTGCTGCCCAGAAGTCCGCCAAAGGCCTACCACGTAACGTCCACACCACCTGGTGTAAACAATCTCTGATCTTCTCCTGAGCTTGTATATAATAATGGTGGCGGACGTTAACGCTGAAAACCAATGGTATAAATACCCGGCCTTGGGTGGATTTGGGTGTCTTCGAAGTCCCACCTGGAGATCACACCCGCTGCGCTGAGCCGCTATTATTTTCACTCTGACTGAATAACGTGTTCCTAAACGTATTTGCTACACGATTTGCTGTTTTGTTTACTTTGATGGAATAAAACTGCTCTCTGACTTTGAATCCACGTCTCTTGGTGATTTGACCCGTGTCCACCGCGACGCTACCGAGCTGTGTTTCGCTGTCAAGTGTACCACGCATGCGCGAGAGATACAGAACCAAAACAAGATGCAGAGCAGGTGAATACGCCCGTGAGCCGGCGTGGTTTCACCAGGAAATCTTTATATTCATCTAAAATGTAGTGAAAATTAAAAATAAAACACAGCACCTACACTGGTGGATGGGAAACTTAACTGAACGCTTGTGTGAGCAACAACAACAACAACAACAACAACAACAACAACCCTGTTTCCTCTGATCGGTTTACATAGAGATATAATCATATACCTGGGTGCTTGACTTGCGTTTCTTTTTATCTGGGCTCGCCAGGAGCAACCCGGGTCCTCCTAAACCATCCAGACCACCGTCAGCTCCTAAACAACAACAACAACAACAACAACACCTTTATTATGTTATGTAAGAAAGTCAGCACAGATTAAACTCACAGACACTGTAAGGACATGATCATAACAAGGTGGTCAGACCCTGTGTGTGTGTGTGTGTGTGTGTGTGTGTGTGTGTGTGTGTGTCCAGCTGTAAACACTCCAGAAGTTCACACACTACTTTCCAAACACTCCCTGAGACACTTTATTAGTGAATATGTTGTGACAGTGAACTCCTGGTAAACAATACATCCACAAATAGTTTCAGTGAAGGCCTTGAAGAAGGCCCACACACACACACACACACACACACACACACACACACACACACACACACACAGCTAAATATAACCAGGAACACTGCATTACCTCGGTTTCTTTTGAGCGAGAATGAATCTTTATCCTGCTCCGTGGACATTACAGGAACCTCACATGGCTCTAAAGACTCAGAATATCAACAATAAACTTTAACTGTCGTAAAGCCTGAAGTGCCGTTAACTGCTCGTCTCCTCCAGTCCTACTTCAGCAGCAAATCACAGCTCTGTGTGTGTGACATGGACATGGGAGAGCAGCAACTGCTAGCAAACTTTAGGGAGGTGCGGCTTATTTCGCTTTCTTTTAACAGCTTTTTACCTCACAAAACAACACCAACTTGTTCGAGGAGTGTCCCGAGAGTGTCGCGTGTGTGTCAGGACTTGTTCAAAACCGCCCCTGGTGGGGGAATTGGGGAGGACGCGGTGTACGAGGACAACCTGCCACCCCTCTCCCTATTAGCATGTTAGCCTTGTCTCAACTGCCGCGTTTGATGTTTAGACCCTGCGCTCGTGCAAGAGCAGAGGAGAGCAGAGCGCAGCGACGTTATTACGGCGCTCGCGGTGCGTGCTTCTCGCGACCCTGCTGCTCTGCTGACGTCACAACACTACGCCTGCTAATACGGAAGTGAATGTTCATGTTGATATATTTGATTATTTTTTTCTTCACTGTAGTTGTATTCCAAAATGTAAATCATTCACATAATATAGTTGAATAAGTTAATGATGAAAAAACAAAACAAAACTACACTTCCCATGAACACCCGCTTTCCAATATACCACATACATGGTTAGCATACTGAATGCTAACTGCTGATTAGCTAATCTGTGCTAACTGCTGTAGGAAGATGTTAGAGAGCTGTATGTTATAGAACAGAGCTGATTTTAACGTTCAAAAAACGTTTCTTTGCTGTTTTAGATCGCGAGTTAAGCGTGAAAAGCCCGGATGAGATCAAGGACTTTGATTGGTCCAGACGACTGCTGAAGTGATTCATTTTAATCACAAGAACCGACTCTTATGACTCCCAAACGACTCATTGCATGTTATTTACCTTTAGTGGGATTTCAGTTAATGATGTTACAGTTAATCAACTCTCATTCTGAACTGTTAACTGAATATATAAACAATTTACTAAGATATTCAATGTCTGACTCATCAGAAATGTCACAGAAAACCACTTTCTATAAAACAAAACATGACATCTTTTTATTGAAATGTATTTATTTATTCAGCAAATCAATCTTATGTAAGATAAAATAGTTTTTGGCTTTCAGTTTGGGTGTCCTATAAAATTTTAATCTGAAATCTTACTATAGAGAAAAACAAAACCTGATGCTAAAACATGTTTACAGATAAGTAATGACAACAACAAAAAAAAGACTGACATGTCAAAGATAATTCCAGAGGTACATTCAACATTCAAGGCATGTGGCGGTGTGTGTGTGTGTGTGTGTGTGTGTGTGTGTGTGGGCGCAGAGTGGGAGGTCTGGGAGCCGCCCTGAGTTTAGCCGTGTGTGGCTCCCTGAGCCCGAGCTGCGGCTCGTACACACACTATCCGTTCACATCCTCTAAATAACGGGAAGCAGCAGGAGCGTCACAGAACCCTGCTTTCGTCCCTATATAATGAAAAATTCAAACACGGTTCTTGAAATGAGTGTTGCGCATGAATCCTCTGCAGCACAGCTGAGCTCTGAGAACACAACGCCGTCCGTTCACACGACTGCTCTCAATAAACAGTCGCTTCAGTCTTAATCTCACGTGGCTGCTTTACAAATATAACAACTTCTAACCACAAACTAATCGCAAATTCATAAAGTAAACTTTTGTAAAATGTAATCAGAGCTCGGCTGTGTGGGTGAATGATCCCATGCAGAGGAACACGTGAAAAAGAAGAAAAAAGCAAAACACACAGCACATACTGAAAACTTATACAATCTCATGTATTCACAGTGTAAAAAAAAGGGTAAAAAATTCTTTATATAATGGGCTCCATTGGAAAAAAAGTAGATTTCAACTCTGAACTTTCACAAAAATGAAATGTAGTCCACTGTAAAAAACAAAACAAAAAATATAACCCAAAACAACAATAACAATTTTGAGAATAAGCTTATGACATTCTGGTAAAGTTTTAGTTTACATATACATTTTATTATAATTATTTTTAAAAATTTCTCTGACTTTATTCGAAATCCATGTGTGATTATTTTTTAAACTGTGATGCTCACTGAACTGAGATGTTCGTCAATAAAATATAAATTTCTCCTCTAGTGAGAAAAGGTACAAAGATTCTTTTACTCATGAATTATTTTCTATAATGTTATTTTTGTTTTATTTTCTGAACGGACTGAGGAAAGCTCAGCAGCGGAACGCTTGACATTTCTCAGACACCCATTCATCAACTTTTGATTTATAAAATATCATGCAAAAAAAAAAAAAACATTTTAAAGGGCAGGAGTTTAAACTAACCCGTGCAACGGTGACCACATTCTTTGGTATAAAGCTGTTTGCTTTTGAAATGAATAAGGAAGAAGATCGTGATTGTGTCTCTGGTTCATGCAGATCGGATTCCTCTGATTGTAGAATTTGCTTTCAAACATGTTTAATATTTTCTGCTCTAAATGAGAGAAGAGATACAGCTCCATCCTCTACGTTACTCCTAGATATATAAATATAATTCTCTGAATATAATCCACACAGTTTGAGAAATCCTTTAAGGAACCCGATGATTGATCTGCTCATCACTTTAAACTTGTGCATGAACTTCAGAAGGGTTTCAGTGGTGATTTGTTTCGCGGCCCCTGCGCCTCAGGAGCACTGAGATTACCCGCATCTCAACTCTTTGGTCACTGGACGGATTCGGAGGCACTGAGGGGGAAAAAAAATAAAACAAGCAACAAAGCAGCAAATGATGCCTCTGTTTCACTGCCAGACAGCAAACAAACCAACAAACTCATCAGAATTTCATTTGAACTGAGACTGAATCCGGAACGGTTGAATTTATGGTAGAGTACGGAGCAAAGTAAAGAAGATCCTAGCGTTTAAGATTTTTAAAATGAACACGCATTAGTAAAAGGTAAAATTAAAAGTAAAAATTCCTTCTGATTTTGTCATCGTGTCGAACCAATGTCCAGCGTCTGGCCTGAATTTAAACGTAGGGTTTATTGATCAACTGGGACATTATCGAATAACAGTGACGTGGCTTCTATGACTTAAACATTAGCGTCTAATGTAAATACTCCTACGACATGTTCCTTTGACGTTCCTTCTCTCGACCTTCCTTCTTGATCACATGCAAGGACGTGAAAGATGATTGGTCGGTGTGAAACATGCAGCGTTGCCAGCCTCCCAACCAAGTATTTAACTAACAGAACAGACACGTGTCCGATATGATTGTTGATTTGTCTAATTCATCTAGCAGGGGCATCATTTAGCTACGCTTCGCTCATCGCTCATCACCGGGACGTTCGTCTTTGGTCTGGTTTTCAGAAACATTGTCAATGTCAGGATCACACCGTCCCAGTGAGGAGCGAAGAGATGATTCTCAAATACAAATAAAAAAAAGCAAACAGCATTTTAAGATGATGGCGTCTGTCACCGCTGCACGAGTTTGACCTACGAAACCACTCAAATTCTTTAAAACGACAAGTGCTACACTCACATTTCTACATCTACAGCAACAGCATCCACACTAAAGATTTAAACTAGAAATCAGTACTCAGTAGTACACATACAGGAAAAAAAGGGAGGGGGGGTAGAAATCGGAGGTTATTTTTGCCACTTTCACTCTCCTCTCTATCGCAGTAATCTCTTTCCAGGTTCTCCTCACCGACTCCATCTTAAGGCCATTGATTAAATTTAAAGAAGGAACACCTCACCCGAAGCCCCCCGAGCCTGCGAGAGCCCTTTAGAGCTCGAGTGATTCCTCTAAGGTTTTCTGTGATTAATGAAGGCAGTACGAACGATTAAAAACAATAAACACCCAACCCAGTATTGACATCACATCCGGCACAGACACGGTGTGGAACCTCTACTGAAAAATCCCATTATTTCTGAGGGGAAAAAAAATACTGAAAATACTTTACACACATTCAGCCGTAAGCAAGAAGCCGAGCACAGACTCGACAAAGATACCCTGTCAATCAAACCGTGTTCTTCACGTAACGACACGGAGCTATACACGTACAAAAACCTTGAGTCCCTGAGTTGAGGAAAAATATCACACAACAGAAAAAACAACAACACAATAATAATATTAATAACTCTTAAAAACGAGGTAGTTTAAAACAGGAATTGTAAGGACCTGGAACTATAACACACACACACACACACACACACACATACACAATTAACCTGAGGACTGCGTGATGAAAAAGAAAAGAAGAATTTTTAAAAGGTAAACATTCAATCGCGGTGAGGTAGAAGGAACGGAAAAATGAAGGTCCTTACAATCCCACAGACAGACAGACAGACAGACAGACAGACAAGAACAAACATGAGCAACATTATTGCTACGAGGAAGTATCTGTTGTCATGGTGACGAGGAGGTCCTCATCACACAGTATTTTGTATAAGTGGCTATTAAATATAAAAACGTGTAAAACGGCGGTGCGTGGACACCGGACAGAATTCATCTCTGTTCCTGTGAGGTTTCCTAAACGACCCGTATTAATCACATTAGCATTCGTTTTTTTCCGGCGGTTATTAACGTAATCCTTCTCCAGTGATACGCTCGTTTATATAATATATAAAAACGTCTGATATCACGCTTCACATTATTTAGATAAAATCTTTTTAACATTCATGGTGGGTGAGTTTCTGTCTCTCTTTCTCTCTTAGGTATCACTCCTGATTGGTCGGCGATGATGTCGCTTCCTCCAGCCTGATGTCAAGCTGCGGTGCGCGCTCCTCGGTTGCATGATCAGGACTTCCTCCCGGGCTTCCCGTCGACAGGTTTGTGAGGTCATTTTCGTCGTGCGAGTATCGTCCGGAGTCGCCGGTCTCGTGGCTGCCTTCGCTGGAGTGCGAACCCTCACTGTCGCCCCCTGGTGGCCCCAGCAGGGTGTGCAGGGACAAGGACTGCTGCGGCGAGGGACTTCCTGGGGACTCGACGGCGTATTGTAGCACAGTCAAACCCGTCTGGTATACAGAGGAGGAGGCGAGAGACTTCTTCACCTTCTGAGAGGAGACAGAGAGAGAGAGAGAGAGGGAGAGACAGAGAGAGAGAGAGAGAGATAGGGAGACAAAGATAGAGAGGGAGAGAGAGAGATATAGAAAGAGGGAGAGAGAGAGAGAGCAAGAGAGAGATAAAGAGACAGAGGGGGGAGATAGGAAGAGAGAGAGGAGGGGGGGAGACAAAGATAGAGAGGGAGAGAGAGATATAGAAAGAGGGAGAGAGAGAGAGCAAGAGAGAGATAGAGACAGAGGGGGGAGATAGGAAGAGAGAGAGAGGAGGGGGGGAGACAAAGATAGAGAGGGAGAGAGAGAGATATAGAAAGAGGGAGAGAGAGAGAGCAAGAGAGAGATAGAGACAGAGGGGGGAGAGAGAG
>JAOUQZ010000031.1:1290894-1301221 GCA_028564935.1 Neosilurus hyrtlii
ATAAAGAGAGAGATAGAGAGAAAGTGAGATAGAGGGAGAGAGAGAGATAGAGGGGGGGGATAGAGGGAGAGATAGAGATAGAGGGGGGGGATAGAGGGAGAGATAGAGAGAGAGATAAAGAGACAGAGGGGGGGATAAGGAAGTGGGGGGAGAGATAGAGAGACAGAGAGATAGAGAGAGGGGAAAGAGAGATAGAGAGAGAGAGATAAACTAAATAAAAGACATTCCGTACTGAATTTTAATTCTTTGTCCCTGATTTGAAGTCGGGTTTTTTTTCGGTCGGCGTACCTTCTCGTCCTTCCGAAACAAACCCCACTTGTTTGCCTTCGTCCTGTCGGCCGGGGGTCGGACAGGGCCGTAACTGTTTATGATCAAATCCGTGCCGCCCTGAGAACGATGAAGAAACGCACCCGTCGATCAGAGCTGTACACGCCTCATCATCCTCATTACTCTCTATCCTGTTCATCAGTTATTTATCATATATACACTTACCTTCGCATCAATAAAGTGTTCCATCATGGGCACCAAGACATGTGAACTCTCAGCTTGATTTCCATTGGTTATGTGAGCTGTGGGGGGCGGGGCTTGTCCATGTCCAGGCCTGATCACTTTGCTGGTGCAGGATTTTCTGTAATGAGATACAAGCATGCGAGTTCGATTATCATCGCTAAAACACACGTCCGAGTCAGCAACGTTTCCGAAATTCTGTCCACTGTGTCATCATCATCATCATCTTCATCCTCGTCATATTCATCATCGTTGATATCAGTGATCGCTATCATCAGTACTAACATCGTTATCATCATCATTAACATTGTCATGGTAACCACTTTCATTTTCACCTCCTGGATTAAATGATTTGCCGATGGGTACTCACTTGGTTTTCTCTCGACACACCAGGATAAAAGCACAGATGGCGATACACGTAAGAGCAATAGACACACCCACAATAATACCCGCCATCGAGTGCTGGTCCAGATCTGAAAACACTGCAGAAACACACACACACACACACACACACACACACACACACACACACACACATAAAGTGAGGAATGAAATAGAAGATAAAGTAAAGAAAGAGCCTTGCAGGTTTGTGTCCTCACCTGTGGTGTGGGTGGAGCTGTGAGAGCGGTGAGTGTGTCCAGGATGTCCGCTGATGGTCAGTTCCACAGCAGGCGAGAATGGCCCGTCTCCCATCTGATTGGACGCTGACACTTTTACCAGGTACACGTTACCTGGCTGCAGGTTCTCCAGCAGAGCCATGGTGACGCTTCCTATGGGAATCAATGAGATGATAAACAAAACACAACACACACATACATACACTCTCTCTCTCTCTCTCCCTCTCTCTCTCACTCACTCTCACCCTCTCTCTCACTCCCTCTCACCCTCTCTCTCACTCCCTCTCACCCTCTCTCTCTCACTCACTCTTACCCTCTCTGTCACTCCCTCTCACCCTCTCTCTCTCTCACTCACTCTCTCACCCCCCCTCTCTCCCTCTCACCCTCTCTCTCTCACTCCCTCTCACTCTCTCTCTCACTCCCTCTCTCTTTCTCCCTCTCTCTCACTCCCTCTCACCCTCTCTCTCTCTTTCTCACTCCCTCTCACCCTCTCTCTCACTCCCTCTCTCACTCACTCTTTCAACCTCTCTCTCTCTCACTCACTCTCTCACCCTCTCTCTCTCTCACTCTCTCTCTCTCTCTCTTACACACTCACCCTCTTTTTGCAGGATCTGCCATTCGCCCGCGAGCCACGCTTTGCGTGATGCGTACAAGATGGTATAGCGCGTCACGGACACGTTGGGCTCGTTCGGCGCTTTCCATGACACCAACGCCGTGTCTCGTTCAATCAGAGTGACTTTGACTCCCACAGGTGGCAGCGCTGGGACTGGTGGTGGGTGGAGAGACAGACAAACAGACCAATCAGAATCATTCAGGAAGAAAAACACTTTTCTAGCAACGCTAATTTATTATTATAATGATTACTGCTCTGTTCTGGACTACTCGGCTCTCTCACCATCCGGCAGCGTGCTCTGGTACACCACAGGACTCCAGGGACTGGACAGCTGATCCACGTGCAGCCGGACGGCAAACTCGTAGTGAGTGTTGGGCTGCAGGTCCTTCACGAGCAGACTCTGAGCCCCGCTGGAACACCCGACAGGAGTTATTAACCACATGGATTTCACGGCTATATACAAATGGAACCACTGCACCGCTACTCTGCTACTCTTCGTGCGCTCATCTATCGAGGGTGACGCCACCTTATTTTGTGAATATCGCTACATTCATTCATTCATTCATTCGTTCATTTTCTGAATCACTTAATCCGAATTAGAGTCACATCGATACAACATTGCTAGCCCAAAAAATGGCAACTCACTACTTGGTGCAGAGGATTTTGGGAAGCGTGTGACACGTATCCAAACAAGAACAACCGGCCATCAGGTTTCCTAACAGGTTTTCTCAGCTACCGCTTTCTCTCTCTTTCTCTCTTTCCACCTCTCTCTTTCTACCACTCTCTCTCGCTCTCTCTTTCCACCACTCTCTACCACTCTCTCGCTCTTTCTACCCCTCTCTCTCTTTTTCAACCACTCTCTCTCGCTTTCTCTTTCCACCACTCTCGCTCTCTCTTCACCACTCTCTCTCTTATTCCACCACTCTCTCTTTCTCTCCACCACTCTCTCTCGCTCTCTTTCCACCACTCTCTCTCTCAACCACTCTCTCTCTACCACTTTCTCTCGCTCTCTCTTCTTTCTACCACTCTCTCGCTCTTTCCACTACACTCTCTCTTTTTTCCATTCTCTCTCTCTCATCACCACTCTCTCTTGCTTTCTTTCCACCTCTCTCGCTCTCTTTTTCCACCTTTCTCTCTCTTTTTCCACCACTTTCTCATTCTCTCTCTCTCTCTATATATATATATATACACCTCTCTCTCTTGCTCTCTTTCCACCTCTCTCTCTACCTCTCTCTCTCTTTCCACCACTCTCTCTCTTTCTACCACTCTCTTTTTCCACCACTCTTTCTCTCTCTCTCCTATCACCACTCTCTTGCTCTCTTTCCACCTCTCTCTCTCCTTTTCCACCACTCTCTCTCTTTCCCTCTCTCTCTCTCCACCTCTCTCTCTCTCTCTCTTTACACCACTCTCTCTCTACCACTTTCTCTCGCTCTCTCTTCTTTCTACCACTCTCTCGCTCTTTCCACTACTCTCTCTCTTTCTTCCATTCTCTCTCTCTCATCACCACTCTCTCTTGCTTTCTTTCCACCTCTCTCGCTCTCTTTTTCCACCTTTCTCTCTCTTTTTCCACCACTTTCTCATTCTCTCTCTCTCTCTATATATATATATATACACCTCTCTCTCTTGCTCTCTTTCCACCTCTCTCTCTACCTCTCTCTCTCTTTCCACCACTCTCTCTCTTTCTACCACTCTCTTTTTCCACCACTCTTTCTCTCTCTCTCCTATCACCACTCTCTTGCTCTCTTTCCACCTCTCTCTCTCCTTTTCCACCACTCTCTCTCTTTCCCTCTCTCTCTCTCTCTCTCCACCTCTCTCTCTCTCTCTCTCTTTACACCACTCTCTCTCTCTTTCCACCACTCTCTCTCGCTCTCTCTTTACACCACTCTCTCTCTTGCTCCACCACTCTCTCTCTCTCTCTCTCTTCCACTCCTCCCCTCACCGTACTTACGTCTCTAGGTAGAGGACGAGCGAGGCGTTCTGCAGGCCGACCGGGTTGCAGCGCACCGTGTAGTTGACGGTCTGTGCATTGCTGAAGGCGGGCTGAGCCCAGTGTAGGAAAATGGAGGAGGAGCCGTTTGCTCGGGCGAACACGTGATGCGGTGGAGGAGGAGGAGGCACCAAACGATCGCGCACCGCTGCCGTACAAACACACACAACAGGAAAGTCCATCACACAGAGACATCAGGAACAATGTGAGTGCCTACCGTAGCTTTACATCTCCAGTGTTATGGAGGCGTGGTGCGGCGGTGCTTACAGACACATCCCGGGGTGCTGATGGTGCGGTCGGCCTGGTAACCCTCGCCCATGAAGTTGAAGGCCAGAAGCTTGACGTGGTATTTCTTCCTGGGGTCTGGATTAAAGACAGAACAGAGAACGAGCAGTTTTACCATCAGTGTACTTTAAGACCGAGAGTACACTGAGCCCTGTGTGTGTGTGTGTGTGTGTGTGTGTGTGTACGTGTGTGTGTGTACGTGTGTGTGTGAGACCTAGGGCAGGTCCTATCTGTGCCCTTCTACTTCAAGATCAAAGATGTGTGTTCATCCTTTATCTGTCCATCCAAAAAGTATAGAACACTCTCCCCACCCCCTTCTAACACACACACCCACACACACACAGAGTATCACTGGGCACAAACATTAAAGCACAGGCCAAAACAATCATGGGAAACACACACACACCACAGTGAAAGAAACAGAGAGGGAGTGAACGTTCTGCAGATTTGCACTATAAAGATATATATAGCTTGTATTGCAGATTTGCATCATTTAAATAAAGTTTGATTTGATTTGAAAGACTGTTAAATTTAATTATATTTAATCCCAGTAGACCAGGGGTGGGCAAACTACGGCCCGCGGGCCACATCTGGCTCGCTGGTCATTTTCATCCGGCTCGCCGAAGATTGGTACAGAATTCATAATTATGACTGCATTCATTTGATCTTGACCTGTAATGCCTGGCGTTTCATTAGGTGGTGCATCAGGTGCAGTGACTTGATTTTGCGGAGCCTGAAATACTCTCTGTTATTACTCCGCTACTGCTCTGAACCCACCTGCAACAATGCTTGGGCCAAAGAAAAGAAAAGTCGACAGTGAGTGCCGAGTGTTTAATAAGGAATGGACAACTAAATACTTTTTTACTGAAGTCCGGTCGGAGGCTGTATGTCTTATTTGCCAAGAAACCATTGCGGTTTTAAAGGAAACAACATCAGCCGTCACTTTTCCACCAAGCATGCTAATTACGCTAACAACCAGTCAACGTAAGAACGGACGGCTACCGCTCAGAGATTGGCAGCTAGCTTGCAGGTTCAGCAAAACACCTTTATCCGACAAACTGCCATTCAAGAATCAAGCACGAAGGCAAGTTATTTGCTGGCATTTAAATTAGCAAAAGCCAGCAAGCTTTTCTCCAAAGGGGAGTTTCTCAAACAGTGCATGATAGAGACAGCAGGTATCTTGTGTCCTGAGAGCAAGAAGAAATTTGAAAAAATCTGCTTATCACGCAGGACAGTGACTCGCCGTGTTGAACTAATTGACGAAGACTTAGCTAGCAAGCTAAACAAAAACACGGAGTCATTTACATCATGTTCTTTGGCACTGGGTGAAAGTAATGACATAAAGGACACCGCTCAGCTTTTAATTTTTATTAGAGGGATTAATAATAATTTTGAGATAACGGAGGAGTTTTTGGTCATGGAGTCCCTAAAAGGAAAAACACGGGGAGAGGACTTGTAGCGTGTCGGCGATCATCAAGAGGCACAAGCTACGTTGGCGTACGCTTGCCAATGTTACCACAGATCGATCGCCAAATCTGAATCCAGGAGAGGGTAAAAGAGGACAACCCTGATTCGGAGGTAATTTTCCTACACTGCATAATTCACCAGGAAGCACCGTGTGAATCCGTATTGCAGCTTGACCACGTAGTGAAGCCAGTTGTAAAACTCGTTAACTTTAGAGGATTTCACCATCGTCAGTTTGTTAAGTTTCTTGAAGAAACTGACGCTGATCACAGGGACTTGCTTTACCATTCTAACGTCTGCTGGTTAAGTTTGGGGAAAGTATGTCAACGAGTGTGGGAGCTCAAACAGGAGATGATCTCATTTTTAAGCTACTTGAGAACGCTGACAACAGCGTTCTGAGTGACACAGGCTGGCTTTGTGATTTAGCTTTTGCTGTTGACATGCTGACGCACATGAATCAGCTGAATGTGAAGTTACAAGGGAAACACCAGTTTGTGCATGAAATGCATACGAACGTCAGAGCCTTCAAAACCAAGCGAGCTTTATTCTCAAAGCAAATGTAAGACAAGTTATTCGCTCATTTCCACACACTGGCTACGTTGAAAGAGGCTCCACAACATGTGAAAATTACAGGAAATCACTGGATGACCTGCATGAAGAATTCTGCCGTCGGTTCTCTGATTTTGGAAAAATTGACAAGTCACTTCAGCTGGCGTCATGTCCCTTCTTACAAGACCCTGAAACGGCACCACAGGAGTTGCAGTTGGAACTGATTGATCTCCAGGGTGACACCGTTCAACTCTCCTAAACTGGAGGAGTTTTATGCTTCATTAAGCGCAACCGAATTTCCAACCATCCAAACAGAGGATGCTGGTGTTGTTTGGCTCTACGTATGTGTGTGAACAGACTTTTAGTGTGATGAACACCAACAAAGCACCCCACAGATCCCAGTTGAGTGATATACACCTCAGATCTGATCTGAGAATTGCCACAACAAAATTAACACCAGACTTCGATGCGCTGGCAAAAATGGGTGATCAACAGCACTGTTCCCACTAAAAGGTAACTGTATTAACACTGTAATGCTTTTTTTTCTGTTTAGGTTTTGATATGTTTGCATCTTGTGCTGACCCGGCCCGTCTGTCAAATTTTAAAATTCAGTGTGGCCCCTGAGTCAAAAACTTTGCCCACCCCTGCAGTAGACTGTAATTCTATTCTCAGGATATTTTCCTTCATTCCATGCAGTATTCACACTGACCACTAGATGGAGTATTAGAGTAAACACAAAGTGAGCATCTATAGAAACACACCATCAACACCAAACCTCAACATATTTTACACAATTACACCCCTCTCCACTTATTTATTTATTTGTTTGTTTGTTTGTTTGTTTGTTTGTTTGTTTGTTTGTTTATTTATTTATTGATTGATTGAAATTACGTATATATGTGGTGCGCAGTTTCCAACTTAGGTGTATGGGGCGCTTATTTTTTTGAGGAGGGAGAGAGACCACTCGGTTACAGTAACGTCTGACCGGTATGTGGAGATGCTGCAGACTTTTCTGGAACCAAAAGAGACCTTAGGAGTTAGGAGTGTTTTCAACAGGATGGAGCCACCTGTAGCCCTTTGTTTCAACATCAGGGAAATTTTTTTAAACCTCTAAAATGTAGGAGGTATTTCTGCCGCACCCTTATATATAAACTGAATAAATAACGTCACAGAGATGTATAATTGTATAAAAACACGGAGGATGTTGATATTAAGAGCACTGGGAAGACACTAAGACCACTTCACTGGGTGTGTGGGGTTTTAGAAACAGAAGAAAGTGTGAGACCAAGTCTGGGGGAAAGAGAAAAAAACAGCCAAGCACTGGATTTAAATCTAAAGCTGTAGAGGTGAAGTGTGATCGGTCGTGAATGTGGGACCCGGAGTGTTCTACATTCCACAGATGATCTGGGAAACGTTCCTGAAGTGACGAAAGAACTAATATGGAAAAATCTTTCACAGTAAGGGCGGAGTCTCGGAGGAAAGCCGGAAGTGGTCGGAGGTGTGAATGCAGGAGGGAGAATCTTCTGGATTCCAAGCCTCGGGAAGCTTCGTGGAGCCAGGCAGAGGTCAAAGATTGAGCTCAGATAAAACCCCTATAGAATGTGAGTTCAGGGGTCAGGAACACAAGCTGGGCCTCTTTTTGGGGTCCCAAAGAAACCCCCACCCCCAATCTCATGAGAGAGAGAGAGGGAGAGAGAGGTAGAGAGAGGGGGGGAGGGGGGATGCTACTGTTCATTATTCTTCCCTACTTTTCATGTGTATATTTTATATACTGTACACTGATGCCTGTAGTGGAACACACACACACACACACACACACACACACACACACACACACACACACACGCGGGAGGTCACTACACGCACTCTACACTGCTGAGGGGCGAGAGGACCAGGAGGAGGCGGGGCTGACATCTGGGCCCTGACCTTTGACATGGAATGGGCAAGTCAAATCCTGCAGTAAAATGTGAGTGTGTGTGTGTGTGTGTGTGTGTGTGTGTGTGTGTGTGTGTGTGTGTGTGTGTGTGTGTGTGTGTGTCAAGATGGAAGAGTGAAAAAAATACTGAAAACCCATGATCCAGATGATTATCTTTATGGTAACACACACACACACACACACACACACACACACACACACACACACACACAGAGGCAGTTGGGTCAAGCGGAGATGTGTATTGGGCCTTAGTCATCAATGATGCACTAACACACACAGATAAGGCAGCACACACACTATAATGGACTGTAATAACCTTGCAAGGGTGTGTGTGTGTGTGTGTGTGTGTGTGTGTTTGTGTACCTTTCACACACAGGACTTTAACATAATCCACCTATACATTTAAAACCTACTTATCACGTGAGCAAATTAAATGATTTATTTGGCTGAATCTTCAACACAGCATTTATTTAAAAACAAAAAGGCACTTCTTATGTTTTTATGTTGTTATGACGACCTGGCTGGAGCTGTCCCTCGTGATGTCCTTGTTTTTAACTCTGAACTAAAAACATATCAGGTAGATGTCTCATGTCGTACCTGTTTTGGCCAGCAGAGGGGGCTGGCTGCTCAGTATAGCGTATAATCACTCTTCTTCCACTACAAACCACGTGATCGGCTAGTTCTTGAACAGATCTCCGTGGAAAACTCTAACAGAACCTGGCAAGTGTCAAGGGAACCCATATCATCACCACAAACAACTTTTCAAACCAGGAGGAAATGCAGGGTTGGGGGGTCGGGGGTGTCGGTGGGGTTACGCGACTTAGTTATCATACCAGGTGACAGGAAGCACTGCAGGCGTACAATCACCCTGGGTGTAGGTTGCCACAAGAGCTGTATCCACAACACACGGAAACAGAGCTATTTCATTTCATAGATAAAAATTCGTGTAAAACATTCGTGTATTTCAAATACGATATATTTTATTGAATTTGTCATGATATTTTGATTTTTGATAGTGTGCTACGCTGGACATCTCGGCAATCACCTAAATATCCTGAGCATTAATGTGAGCATTAATTCCTACAACGAAGCAGAATAATTCAGAACTAACACCCGATGTTTAATAAAGAATGAGCATCATTAACATCTATAAGCATCTATAAACAGCTCACTCATTTTCCAGACCGATTAATCCTATCAGGGTCGCAGGCAGGCAGGACCCTATCTCAGCCGAATCTGGGTCCGAAGGCGGGGTGCACTTTCAACAGCTTGACAGACCATTGCAGGGCCAACCCATACACCAACGTTCACACTCACAACTAGGAGCAATATGGAACAACCAATTAGCCTAATGTGCATGTCTTTGTAGTATGGGAGGAAACTGGAATACAAGGAGGAAACCTACGCAAGCACGGGGAGAACCTGCAAACTCCACACAGACTCGTCCTCACCGAGCCCGGAGCCTTCTTGCTGTGAGGCGGAAAGCTAACTACTACGCCACCGTACCGCCATATTGTGTATCGTGCACTGTTTGTGTCTCTGCCAGTAAACTGTTACTATAGAAACGAGAAGTGCATACTATGAACCTGTTCTTCAATTTCCAGCAGGAGTCAATCCGTGCTGACATACTAATAAATAGGGCACACCTTCTGACCAGTCACACACACACACACACACAGTCTCACCCTAGAGAGAACTAATGAGTGTGTATTACATCCCCAAGCTTCCATATATTTCCCAAAAATCCACAGGGAAGTTCTTGGAAGTATGTTTATTGCCGTTAAGCATTATCCATCACGATCCACAGAGAAACCAGTCGATAAACTGGTCAATAATCCCCTCACACACACACACACACACACACACTCTCTTTATCCACACACAGATCTCAGTCACTATTAAAACACAGACTGTTCTCACTTTTCTCACACATAGCGGCAGTCAATCAAACATCACAAAAACCAGAGAAGTAAAAATACCATCCTGCTCTCACTGACGCTGTTTTAAACTGATTGCTCATCACATGTTGTGAATCAGGCGAGGCTTCGGTACGGCCGGTGATTTACAGGATAACGGAATCATGGAATGTCGCACACATGGTGTTGGTTTTAAAGACATCATGGGAGGTAACGCTGTTATGAGATTAATACAAGAAAAAAAAAAAAGACTGATTCATGGCAGGGTGGTGAAGGGGTTAACACGTCTGCCTCACACAGCTAGAAGGTCCTGGGTTCGAGTCCCGGGCTCGGGAAGGGGATTACTATGTGGAGTCTGCATGTTAGGGTGAGAAGCTCTGTCATCCGGGAGGAGCTCGGAGTAGAACCGCTGCTCCTTCGCGTTGAGAGGAGCCAGTTGAAGTGGCTCGGGCA
>JAOUQZ010000031.1:1370556-1384192 GCA_028564935.1 Neosilurus hyrtlii
CACCCACGCACGCACACACACACACACACACACACACACACACACACACACACACACACACACACACACACACACACTGAGTGAATATAACATAAGAATAAAGAATGTGGAGAGAAGCTTAAAGATAAAATCACACACAGGAAGTGTTTTAAAGTTTTTATTCTCTTGTTATTAGTAATGAGCATTCTGATTGGCTATTCCATACTGTATAATATATATTTTCAAACAAAACAATGTTCAACGATATTGTAAGATTTTGTGCTGTGTTTTTTGTCATGTGTGCAAAGTAGTTCAGTCTTCCTCCTCTTCCCTTCTGCTAATAAAATGATAAAATAAAATAAAGTCTCGGACCTCTCTTTCACAAACTCCACCTTACAGATCCCGACCTTGAGTTATGTGATCCAGGTGTCCGTACTGTATCTGTTCCTGTCCCAGAGCCAACTCTCAACAAGTCAACACAGCCTAGTTCTGACCTCCACACCTCGGTGTTTGGATTGTGATAAGAGATTTTCCAAACTGTACTGTGTGATACCTGTGTGTTTTTTACCTGTTTAATGGAAACGAACGGAGAGACACTTTTAGATAGACTTTAATATCCAGCTTCTCCTATCTTCTAAACATGGTGATGAGGTTTATTAATGGCACATTTTGTGATCATTAATTATAAAAGAAAAAAAACAGTTTATATATTTACAGTGTGAACAAACAAACAAACAAACAAGCAAATAAATAAATAAATAAATACATTAAAAAACCCCAGTGTGTATCACCCATGGAAACGCAGCACCTGTGTTTTAACTTGATCAAGGTCCACTTTAATCTATATTTGTTAATGAATGTTTTGGCACTAGAGTCACATATCAAATACTATTTTTTTAAGAATCTGCAGCTGTTGATTTGTGCATGTGAATTATTTTTTTTTAGCTTTAAGTAAACAAAAAATCAGTATAAAATCCAACTCACTCTCAAGCCCAGTACATCCATTTCTTCTTTGAGATCGAAGGTAAGTGTGCTGTTCATTTTCCTTTAGAATGAATCTGCTTCTAATTATTACTAACCTGCTCACTCACTCATCTGCCGAAACACTTAATCCCAATCTGGGTCGCGGGGAGGCTGAAGCCTATCTCCGCCGACTTTTGTCGTAGTCGGGGTACCCCCTCAACAGCTTGCCAGACCACTGCAGGGCAACACACACACAAAATTACACTCACACTTACACCTAGGGGCGATTTGAAACAGCCAATTAACCTACTGTGCATGTTTTTGGACTGCGGGAGGAAACCGGAGTACCCAGAGGAAACCCACACAAGCGTTTGGAGAACATGCAAACTCCACATACAAATGCCTGAACTCGGGACTCGAATTCAGGACCTTCTTGCTATGAGCCATTCATGCTAACCACTATACCACTGTGCTATGCTAAGCAGAGTTATTTATTGTAAATTTCTATGCCAGAGGTAAAGCAGGAGCTTTGAATGCTGCTTAATTTCTTATTATTTGGCAAAAAAGGGGTGCAGTGGTTAGCATGTCCTCTTCACAGCAAAAAGGTCCTGTGTTCAGTTATGTTCAGTTACACGTTTCTGTGTGGAGTTTGCATGTTCTCCGTGTGCTTGCCTGGGTTTCATTCAGGTACTCCAGGTGGGAGTGTGAATGGTTGTATATGTGTTGGCCTTCAATTGTCTAAAGAGCTGTTTAGGATTTAACCTGCCTTTTTGCCCCTAGTAGGCTGAGATAGGCTTCAGACTTCCCATGACCCACGAGAGTGAATGAGTGAGTGCAAAAAGTATAACCCACAGTGATGCTTTCTCTTCTTTTCCAGGAGGACTCGTCCCATCATGTTTGCGTGGAAAGTAATTGTGAGTGTTCTCGCTCTCCTGCTCTGTTCTGTCAGAGCTCATGATGAGGTGAGATAATATTTCTATCATCTAAAATAAACGAAATGTTGGACGACTGAAGAAAGAACAGCAGGGTCAGAGAATAAACATATCAGTAAGATTAAGTGTTATTCCTCAGAAGCACTAATGCCTAATATCACACACAAATAATGATTACAAATAGAATATTAGTATATACTACACAGGAATGCTGCGATCTCATTGGTCCTCTAGCTCAGGATTGAAAAACATTATTCCTACTAGAGCCCTGCAATGGCCTGGCGAGCTGTCCAGGGTGTACTCTGCCATTGCCCAGGGTCATCTGAGATGGGTGCCAGCCTCCCTGCCACCCTATTTAGAAATAAGCAACTTAGAAAATGAATAATAATAATATTAATCATAATAATTAGAAAGTTAAAATAAATATATACAATAAAAATATTTTCAGGTGGCACAGTGGTGCATGGTTAGCATGTCCACCTCACAGCAAGAAGGTCCCGGATTCGATTCCCCTTTGTTTCTTCCGGGTTCCAAGTGACACCTAGGTGTGAGTGTGAGTGTAAATGGCTGTGCGTGTGTTGGCCCTACAATGGAATGGCGAGTTGTTCAGGGTGTACTCCACCTTCACCCAGAGTCAGCTGAGATGGGCACCAGCCTCCCTGTGACTCTAATTAGGATTAAGAAAATGAAAGAATGAATGAATGGATGAATAAAGAAATTGCTTTTTCATTGCACTGGTCTGTTTTACTTAATTATTAAGACATGTAAGCAGAGATATATATATATATATATATATATTTACTTATTTATTTGTTTGTTTGTTTTTCTTTTTCATGTGCAATCGGATTCTCTGTGAAAGCCTGGTAAGTCATGTACTATTTAAGAGATTTAATAACACACATGAAACTTTGGTCTCTAAAATTCAGTGTAGAATTAAACACTGTTATTCTACTGTGAAAAAAAATTAACAATATAGTATACACTTTACTACACTTTCTCACTTCTTATTATCAACATTCATTATTATGTCTTACTTACTTATAAATAAACTTAGATATATGAGCGAAGTAGTCAGGAACATACATACAATTTACTGAATTATTCTTCGCTCTGATGATGTTTCTGTCCAATAGCGGTTGAGGACCCATTAGCCGAGCTTTCTGTAGGAGAACTGATTGAGAGAGCGAACACTAATGTCTGTAAGTACACCACTGGTGCCTTCATTAAAGAACCGTGCTGATCAGTTCCTTATGTGGTAGGAAAAACATTTTTAAAAACACTTACTATCATTTAAATGACTTTGTGTTCCGTGTGATAGATCGTGATGCTGATGAACCCCAGCTGGTTGAAGGCGACATCGCTGTGCCTAGAGACAACGAGAGAAACGCTGATCCCTGCACGTCTGCTGGCTGCATGTGGGGAAAGTCCACTGACGGAAAAGTCTACGTGCCCTATGTCATCCTGAACCACTACAGTATGTTTTAATTCTAAATAATTCAAAAATAAATAGTACAAATGTCTATACACATCTGGACCAAAAAAGTGTTGGACTGCTTTAAGCCTTGATCACATTATGTAATCACCTTGGCATTGTTTCGGAAATTAAGCAACATCACAAGATTTATTTCCATCCAGTGTTAGGTTCATTTCTCACCGACGTCTTGAATCGATGATGGCTAAAATGAACCACTTCATAAAGATTTCTCCAGCACATCCCAGAAAACTAGGGTTAAGGTCAAGACTCTGGGGTGCCAGTACATATGTAAAAATGATAAAAATGCGATGCCACAAATGTCGCAAGACTAATTTGAGAATGCCTTTCGCATCAGTCGCTTTTCTATCGCACCTCTAATGTGATCACCCCATAAGCTTTGTTAGTATTGCTGTTGACCAAATATGTTGTATTTATTGACAACTGTATTCACCCTCTGTTCCCCATCAGCAAGCAGTGAGCTTCAGGTTATTCAGCGTGGTCTGGACTCCTTCGCCTCCTTCTCCTGCATTCGCTTCACACCACGTTCCAACCAGAGGGACTACATCAGCATCGAGTCTCGCAATGGGTATGTATTAAAGTTTCACTCCTGGACACATATCAACCTGTTTTATCCCTTCTGTCAGCTCTGAATGTGTGATATAAGTCTAAAAGAAGATTTTAGCATATCCACTTAAAATTGTGAATTGTTTATATTATTTTCACATGGGAAGCGACACCTGTTAGTATAAGGTTTATTTTCTATGGGAAGCCGATGGACAGCGCTGCCTAGGCAGGTGGTTGGAAGATCACTCAGTGTACAACATCGTGTTTATCCAGGTGGTGAGCTACCCAGAGCTGTAGTAGAATGTAGATATTAAAATGTACAGGGTCAGGCAGGTGAATGAGAGAAGAGCGGAGCAAGATTCAGAGACAAAGAATGTGATATTTTCACCATGCACTTTCCTACACTGTAAAAACAGACTATTAATAAATCCACTCAATCGATACTCATTCATTCATTTGCCAAATTGCTTAGTCCTATGAGGGTCGCAGGAAGGGTGGTGCTCAACTGACTCCGGGTAAAGAAGGGAAACACTTGGAAAAGTTCCCTAGTGCACTGCAGGGCCAACACACACACACACAACCGTTCACACTCACCCCTAGGGGGAATTTGGAACAGTCAATTAACCTTATGTGCATGTCTGTGTGGGAGAAAACCGAGTGCCCTGAGAAAAACAACACAAGCATGGGGAGAACATGCAAACTCCACACAGAAATATCCTTGCAGAGTCTGGGACCTGAACCCAGAACAGTCTTGCTGTGACGCCAACATCCTGACTACTGCGCTACTATGCCACCCATCCAATCAAAACACTGGTTGCCTAAATTTTGTTTTTGCAGTGTAGATGACAGTATAGTTTGGATGTACGTTTGTTTTTTGTTTTTTTAGTTAACGCACCCAGAAAGTACAACTGAACCAACTGACAGAATAATAGCGATGATCTACATTACTGGATTGGCTGGCACCAGCCGACTGAATGTGTGGCTGCTATTACTATTCCTGGAAAGATAAACACCTGAAATGACAAACAAACTCTTAAAGTTTACCTAGCAGTAGGATGTCTATTTTGCTATGAATCCAGGAATAATGTCAAACCTAACCTTTATACCTTTATATAACTTTATACCTTAAAAAGGCCTACAGCATCTGGGTATAGTAATGGTGGCACTATGCACACAATGTGATAAATGCAGTAAAAGAAATTTAGAATATTCACAGATGAATCCATATAGCCTACTATAATTTGCACATTTTTTTTCGCATTTGTAATTTGCAGGCAATAAAATATAAAATAAAAGCTGAGTGTAAAGTTGAGTGTAGCAGCACCCCTCTCAATGACATCATCACAGTGTGTAGGTCATGTGACACACTAATGGCACTGATGGGAGTCAAGTGGTGGCTTAGTGGTTAGGGCTCTGAATGACTGATCAGGGTGTGGGGAAGAGAACGGGAAACTCATCATTATCATCATCATCATCATGACTATCATCTTACGCCTGGTCCAGGGTCGGGTCGTGATGCCAGCAACTTAAGCAGTGAGGTACAGATGTCCCTCTCCTCAGCCATTTCCTCCAGCTCTTCCAAAGGGACACAGAGATGTTCCCAAACCAGCCAAGAGACAGGCGGGTCGGTGCAGCCTCTGCTGTATAGCGGATCTTGTACTGGTCGGTTGTGGTGAAGAGAGAGCTGAGCTTAAATACAAAGCTCTCAATTCACCAGTCGATCTATGTTCTTACCCTCACCTATGGTCACAAGGCGGGAATCTCATACTTTCTATATGAATAAATCAGTTTAAACACAGTTTTAATAAGTCTATGGTATTAAGATTTAAATGGGGCTGTGACATCGTGCAGTTTGTTTTTCTTTTGCAGAATCATTTAGCCTAGCATATAAAAAATTGAATACATTTTAGAGTGTAGCTGTTGTTAAAATGTATAATTCTTTTTTTTTTTTTTTTGTTAGATGCTACTCCTATGTTGGACGTCGCGGTTATGCACAGACAGTGTCTCTGGCCCGCAGTGGCTGTGTCTACCACAAGACTGTACAGCATGAGCTTCTTCATGCCCTGGGCTTCAACCATGAACAAACCCGCAGTGACCGCGACAGCTACATCCGTGTTGGCTGGGAGAACATTCAGAGCGGTACACTCCAAAGATTGTATATTTATAAGAAAAGTACATTTTCTTAGGCTTCCTGGATCACTGGGGCATTATTTTTATTTTTTTTTTACATCAGTACAGACAAAGTGATTATTTGTGTATTAATTAATTAAATAATTAATTTCTTTATTAACGAAGAAGCCCAGGTGTTCAAAAATGTTTAAAAATCAGATATTGTTAATGTCATGCTGCTTTGTGGCAGAGATGAAGAAGGATGCAAACTCAGATAAAAGGAGGCTATGAATAAATGTGCAGGTAGACAGTCAAAAAATGTATCCAAAATCATTGTCAGAAAGCAGACAAAGTTTAGTCCATCAGGCAAACAGAGCATCAAAGACATCAACAATAATCAAACATCAGGCAAACGTCAAAAACGCTGAGCGCAGCAACAAAAACAAAGGCTTGGTATGCGCTGATAATAAGACACAGAAGCAATACTTTGCACAGAGTGCTTATATAGAGTAGTACAGGTAATCAGTGGAATGGAAACCAGGTGTGCAGAGCATGTGACAGAGTCCTGTAATGGTCAGAGAGCAGAGTCTCGGGAGACTGAGGTCGGCGATGTGCATGCTGGGAAGTGTAGGGTGAGTTCTGAGGCAGCTGTGACTGTAGCTTTATTGATTTGGGCTGCGTTTGGTTTCTCACCAGGCATGGAGCACAACTTCAATAAGATCGCCACCCTGAACCAGGGAACTACCTATGACTACAACTCTGTCATGCAGTACCACAGGTCAGTCAATCAAACAGCCATTTATTCTACTTTTATTACCTCCACTAAGGAGGTTTGATTTTACTTGCAGTTTGTTTGTGTTTCTTTGTTTGCTAGCAGGATTATACAGAACTAAATTTTTTCATCGTTTGAAATTTCTACCAGTGGTGGACAAGGGAGGGTCCAATTAATTTTGGAGATGATCCAGGTCAAATTCTGGATCCTAATATTATTTAAACAAGTTATTTAACATTGTAGGATAGAACAATTTTTGGCAGTGTTGTATTACAGCAGCCCAGCGAGGGGTGTTTTTGTTTTGCAAATAGTTTGAGATATGATGATTTTTTACATTTTTGTTCATATGGGGGAATTGCTGGAATTGACAGAGGTTTGCGCTCATTGGTATATCGTGTTGTCATTGTTAAACATCAGCAAGTTGGTAGCTAAGCATTGTGTATGGTAAACCACTAAAGCCAGACTTTGTTTTTCAGAACTGCTTTCTCTAAGAATGGCCAGCCCACCATGATTCCCATCCCCAACTCCAATGTGTCCTTTGGCCAGGCTACTCAGATGAGCAGAAATGACATTGACAGGCTTAACAGACTCTACAAGTGTTGTAAGTATAAAGCAAAAAGTAAAAATGTGCTCATAAAAATCTCAGAAAAAAAGGTAATTAACAATGTTTTTCTCTGTAGAGAGACTGGGGTGTGCTGCAGGGGAGACCGTGATGTGCCGCAGCAATCCGCTTCCTGTTGGTCCATCTTGAAGGACATAAAAAACATCTACAGTATAATCAATTCATAAGAATAAAATCAATGACTTCAGATTACAATCTGGCCTGGTTTATTTTCTCTCCATGAATTTTTTTTTCTCAACAGCAGCATTAGTGAGATTAACATAAAACAAGATAAAACTAATAACTCCCAGAAATGCATGTGTGAGTATACACACTTCATAAATCATTTCCAGAACATTGCAATGCTGTACATCTGCAGTGAATAGGACATGTGAGTGTTGTGAGATGAACAGAAAGTTTAATAACAAATCAACTTTAAAACAAAATCAGTCTCAGGTCATAGAACCCCATTAACAATAACCGGAGCCATCCAAAGTATAGTCTTTAAATAAAGAAGGGTTAAGAACATGGAACAGTCCCTCAGTCAAAACTCCAGACCTCACAGATATGTAAATAAATACAAAAAGTAATGTTATAAATTAAAATTTTGTATAAAAATTATATTAATAATTTCATTAATTATTTTTGTATAAAAATGTATTTAGTATTTGGTCAGTCACCAATTGTGCAAGTTCTCTCACTTAAAAGATAAGAGAGGTCTCCAATTTTTGGTATACCTCAACTATACTGATAACGAGTTCAAACAGGTGCCATAAATACAGGTAACGAGTGGAGGACAGAGGAGCCTCTAACAGAAGAAGTTACAGGTCTGTGAGAGCCAGAAATTGTATCCACCAAATACTTATTTTACTGAGGAATTTACCAATTAATTCATTTAAAATCCTACAATGTGATTTCCTGGATTCTTTCCCCCCCATTCTGTCTCTCATAGTTGAAGTGAACCTGTGATGAAAATTTAACAATTGGTGGCTGAATAAATACTTTTTTGCCCCACTGTATATACCATGTCTTTATTTATGGTGGTGCTTGACCTCATTTAAGTGAGGTCTGCCTTTTGTAAAATGTTCATCTGGCCCTTTTGTAGCCAATTTATTACGAACACAAACACATATTCATTCCCTTATCCACCAGTTATGTGGGCACTGGCCTGCTGAGACTGCAATGCACTGTTTTGATTTCTTTCTATCATAGCCAGCATTTACAGTTTCAGCAGTTTTTGCTATAGTAGCTTTTCTGTGGGATCAGAACAGATGTACTAGCCTTCACTCCTGACACCCATCATTGAGCCTTGAGCCTCCATGGCCCTCTTTCCAGTTTAATGGCTGTCCTTCATTTGACTACCTTTGGTAAGTTGTTCAACTGTATACCAGGAACACCCCAAATGTATCGCCATATTAGAAATGAATAGACCCAGTTTTTAAGCCATCACAAAGCAACCCTTGTCAAAGTCACTCAGATCCTTACACGCCCATTTCCCCTGCTTTCAACACAACAACTTTGAGATGTAAATACCTAAATGTAGTCTGCACAAAGGGTGGAGGGATGGAGCCCTCTATGCCCTCCATCTTTTTATTAACAGGAACTAATGTTTATAGCCCCAGCACTACTGTCCCATCCAGTATTGCAAATATTCAACATGTTTAGTTATCCAAAAACAGCCTTTCACCTGTATCCATCATCCAGGCCGATTTATACCTAGAATCAGTGGATGGGTAAGGCTAAGTCAAACCACTGCCTTCTTGCAATGCAAATGCCACCACAAATAAAATGAGATATTTATGATTGTCCCCACGAATTCCTTCACCTTAACCTTCTGTGGGCTATCCACTGACATGCCTTGAATCACGTCTTGGTAGATTGAGGTATGATTACAGCCCAGATCTACTGATGTGTCATATGTATTCTCACAGGTTTATGTATTGTACTCTTGCAGGTATGAGCAGTGTATATAATGTTAAAGCTATTCATTATGTTCCTGTTTGATTAGGGAATATCAGTGGTAGCTTCAGCTTGCTGTCAAATGATGCTCACACACCTGTACCACCCTCTCCAGCAATGGTGTCTGGTGTCACTTAATCCATTCCACTAACACTTCCAGCAATCTGGTAACTTCAGTAGTGGCAGGATTCGTTGAACTTCATTTCCATTAGTTCAAGTCCATATCATTTCACAGTGACGAGGTTCTGGGTTTGAATCTCACAGCTGCCAAGGGCCTTTCTTTATAGAGTTCACATGGTTGCACAGGTTTCCTCTGGGTACTCTGATTTCCTCCCACAGTGGAAGGACATGCACATTAGACCAACTGCCTATTCTAAATTGACTGTAGGTAAGAATGCGAGTGTTAATGGTTATTACGTTTGAGTTTTGGCAGAGCTGTTGTAATCACTGGAGTTTTTCTCTTCGCTAGTTTGATTGTGAATAAAATCCAGACCACACCAGTGCACAAATTTCAATTAAACTTGGTGGGGACACTACCCAATCAGAGTCCCAGAGATTCAGAAGAGATAGAGTGGTTTTAACTTTGAAAAAAGTGCCGATAGACATGCCGTTACAGTTACTTTTACAGCATTTCTCTTATCCATCATTTTTTATTTTTACAACTGAGCAATTGTGGGTCTAGGGCCTTGCTCAAAGGCCCGACAGCAATGGTACTGGTGGTAATTTAGTATCAGTAACCCATTGCCTTAACCACTGAGACACCACTGCCCTAGGTGCACATTAGGTTCACTGGCTGTTTCAAATTGCCCCTAGTTGTGAATGTGAGTGTGAATGGATGTGTATGTGTTGGCCCTGTGATGGACTGGTGAGAAATGATGGACAGGTGAGGGTGTACAGGGTTACAATAAAACACTAATAAGAAATCATATATGGACTTGAATGAGAAAATGAGACGGTTACTTGAAAGGTCAAACCCTAACCATTTCTTAAAAAATATCGGCAATCAAAAGAGGGCTCTTTTCATCATTTGGCCACATACAATGGAACATATCATAAACGGGTACATGGGTTAACAAAACCAGAACCCATAGAGGGAATATTTATTACATTATCTATTCTTCTTGGCAGAGGTACCTTACTGTCTATGAGTAAGGTAAATATAATCCACCCCCCTTATGGCCCTGACAAATACGCAATATAGATATTGGTTAGATAGATGTACGTTCACCATGTAAACTTCACACCTGCTTCTACGCTTACTCAAGGTCCTTAATCTCAATTTTTCTGAAAACAGACTCCGTTCTGCTATACACTGAAATAGTTCTATGGAACATGTTTATCACTTTAGGTACACAAAGAAAGAGTATAAAATGAGTCCAGGGCTCCATCAGACACTGTGCCGCCACATCAACATTTCTTCTTGGAGTTTAGAGGTGAGTGGAACAGCAGCTAGAACAGCAGTGCAGCCGTACATTACAGGTTTATATTAACGCACTTGTTCTAATACGTCGTCTATTAATAACTCATCTTCAGGGCCTTCACATCAACAGGTTTGTCTGGAATTATTAATACGTTGAACTTTTCTGTACAGAGACGTGTATTTAACAGTCATGGAAGGAGTCTACAGTGTCAGAGCTTTGGAATAGACAGAAGTACAAGCGTAGCTGTAGGGAATAATGTGTTATAGTGCTGTATATCTCATACTGAGTGTGTTACAGTTCCAGGACTCGTGACATGATGTTTACGTGGAAGGTGATTGTGAGTGTACTCGCTCTGATGCTCTGTTCTGTCAGAGCTCAAGATGAGGTGAGATGTTATTTAGAAACTAAAAGAACACTGAAGGGGGATTAAGCGCTAATACACAGGAGCGCGTCAGGCATTTAGGATAAAAATAATACAGACGGGATGCCTTTTACAATTATTATTAATACATTCTTTCTCTCTTTCTTTCATGTGCAACACACTTTTCTGTAAAAGCCGGGTAAGTCAAACGCTCTTAATGTTCTCAGTAAAAATGTACAATTTTAACTATTAATGCACAGTTTATTCATTTTAGCCTAATAATTAATAAATTTGAAATAGCTAATATAAGGCTGCACGGTGGTTGGTGCAGTAGTTAACATGTCCGCCTCACAACAAGAAGGTCCCAGGTTCGTTTCCCGGGCTCAGGGAGTTTTTATGTTCTCAGCATGCATGCGTGGGTTTTTCTCAGTTACTCCAGTTTCCTCCCACAGTCTAAAATCATGCACAGTAGGCTAATTGGCTGTGTCAAATCAACCCTGTGAGTAAGTATGAGTATAAATGGTTGAATGTGTGTTGGACCTGTGCTGGCCTGGCGAGCTGTTCAGGGTACACCCCGCCTTCGCCCAGAGTTGGCTGAGACAGGCACCGGCCTCCCCATGACTATAATTAGGATTAAACTGATTAGAAAATGAATGGATAAATTTTTACAGAAATTTCAAGTCAGGTTCAAACACACAATGTACTGATGATATTTTTTATATATTTACTCTGATGATATTTTTGTCCACTAGATGTCGAGGATCCGTTAGAGGAGCTTTCTGTGGGAGAACTGATTGAGAGAGCAAACACCAAAACCCGTAAATACACACATAAACACACACACACACACACACACACACACACACACACACACACACACACACATACACATACACACACACACATGTGTGTGTGCTCATAATTGATGTCTTGTAACTTTTAACTACGGTTTCCATAGTAACGAATACAAATTTGTACAGAATTTGTGTACTGTGGATTATAAACCACTTAAGGTTAAGTGAAAGTGGTGACTAGCTGTTCATGATTTTTTAGTGAGATCCTAATTGGTGTTTTGTGACTTTTCTGAGACTTTTTGGTGATATTGTGGAGAGTAGTTGATGAACACAAGACAGACAGCTCCCAGTATAGCAGAATTCCCATGTACATACTCTGGGAAGATCTGCAGATCAAAAAATTGGGCTGTTTACTCACTCAAATATTAAAAAATAAAAAATATAGTACAAACTCAAATACATGCAGATAAAACATCCACCCCAATGTTTGAAGTGGTCATCATCTCCTGAGGACAGACTGCGGAGAGACAGTTGATGAACAGTTCACAGACAATTGGCGAATCCCTGCAAACATGCTGATCATTTTGGCCAATGTGGCAATTGTTTGCCAAATGACTGTTTGCCAAATGCTCCATGAGTCACCTTCAGATAGCATCACAGTCACTTGTACTAAGACGTTTACATACTATATGCAGAGATCGCAAACTATTCTGTAAGTATTCTTCTTCGCCACAATCCTGATAGAGGCGAATGACTGGGAAATCGATGAAGAACATATGTAGACCATTCTGAGAACAGCTGATGACTGTGGCGAGTATTTGCAGACCATTTGGTGGAAAGTCAAGTTCACCAAAGATTCATCAGAATTTAGAACACATTTAAAACCCTTTGGTGAATGAGAGTGAGTTCGGCAAACGGTTGGTGAACACGGCGACGACTATTGAGACTGCAGGATTTCTGCAAATTGAATGTCCTCTCGCCACAGCCGCTAACTTTTCACAAGCCCAGTGAGATACACCTATAAATTTGAATCGTTATTACTCAGCCCCGAAGTAACATGAGAGTGAAGTTGATTCAGTGCAAAAAAACGTTTTGCTCCGTGTGTTAGATCGTAGTGCTGATCATCCCGAGCTGATTGAAGGAGACATCGTTGTGCCTAAGGGCAGCGGGAGGAACGCTGATCCCTGTACGTCCACAGGCTGCATGTGGCCAAAGTCTGCTGATGGAAAAGTCTACGTGCCCTACACCATCGACAAAGAATACAGTACGATCTAATAAATAATAAACATTTATATGTAATGGTATAATTATACTACTGGATCATATTCTATGTGTTTATAGTAGCGTTATATTGGGATTAAAGAAATATCTCATATTTATGGACACGCTGTTGTCCTCTTATTGTCCTCATTACTGTATCCTCTGTACCCCATCAGCGAGTAATGAACGTAATATTATTCAGAGTGCTCTGGACTCCTTCGCCGCCGTTTCCTGCATCCGCCTCATACCGTTTGCTAACCAGACAGACTACCTCAAAATTGAGTCTAAAGATGGGTATGTATCAAACCTAAACTCATGGATAAAATGTTTTCTTCTTCAGTCATGTGATCAGATCATTTAGTCGTATTCGGAGTCTTAGACTTTAAAGCTTACAGTTAATCAACAGTGTTGCAGTTCTGTGTTTAATATTAAATACAATGAGAGAAT
>JAOUQZ010000031.1:1422563-1435749 GCA_028564935.1 Neosilurus hyrtlii
GGGGGAGGGAGGAGAGAGAGAGAGATACAGAAAGAAAGAGAGGGGGAGGTAGACAGAGAGAGAGAGAGAAAGAGGAGGTAGACAAAGAGAGAGAGAGAGAGACTGAGAGAGAAAGAGAGAGAGAGAGGGAGGGAGGGAGGGAGACTGAGAGAGAGAAAGGAGGTGGACAGAAATAGAGATACAGAAAGAAAGATGGGGTAGAGAGAGAGAGAGAGCAAGAGAGAGAGAGAGAGAGAGAAAGAGAGCGAAGAGGTAGACAGAAATAGACATACAAAAAGAAAGGGGGGGGGTAGACAGAGACAGAGAGACAGAGAGAGAGAGAGAGAGAGAGAGAGAGAGAGAGTGAGAGAGAGAGAGAGAGAGTGAGAGAGAAAGAGAGAATGACAAAATACACCCAGGGATATAACAGTGGTGTAAAGCCTCCTATAAGACACAGTGACA
This sequence comes from Neosilurus hyrtlii, assembly GCA_028564935.1. NCBI lineage: Eukaryota > Metazoa > Chordata > Actinopteri > Siluriformes > Plotosidae > Neosilurus > Neosilurus hyrtlii. Next base: position 1,423,005 of record JAOUQZ010000031.1, read on the forward strand.
CACACACACACACACACACACACACACACACAGACAGTGTAATTTTTCTTTATTGATCACACCAAACATGTATTCCGTCTCTATCTTCTAGGATCTAACAGGCTTTGACTCTGGAGGTTAAAAACGTTTTTTAAAAATGTTTTTATTTTTATTTATTTATTTATTTTCTGCGGATGACAGGAGGAGCCATTTTGTTACCCGCGGTGACTGAAAAAGATCCACGCATCCACAACAGCCGAGTTTCTGTACTTGAGTTTTTTCTTTCTCGTAACTCTGGGGTTTTTACCTGCTCCCTTCTGTCTGCAGCTGTAAACATCACTACACGTCTATTATATTTATATGAATATAAACGATTTTGTGGAGTCGATCAACATTCCAAATAAACTCAAGTTTAAAGATCTCATTTCTTGTGAAAAAAAAAACTCATTTCAGTAAAAAACATTAAACAAATCAAGTAGCCGCGGCCTGATGGTTGGAGAAGCGGCGTTGGGATCGAAAGGTCGCTGGTTCGATTCCCAAACCGTTACATGTGTGTGTGTGTGTGTGTGTGTGTGTGTGTGTGTGTGTGTGCTCACTTTGTATGGGTTAAATGCAAAGAAATCAATTTCCCTTACAGGATTAATACAGTATATCTATCTATATAAATAAATAAATAAATAAAAGTAAAATGATGAAAATGTAAAGAAGTTGCAGAAATATCCACTGAGGTTAACATGCTAATTATCTATAGCCCCAAGACAAGATGGTCCAACTAAATGGTGAATTTAAAATTATTATGTTTTCTGTTGAGACAGTATAACACTGGAAATGTACCATTTTAGTGGAACCTATAAAACCAGATCCACAAAACGACTGATGTTAGCATCTTGAAACGTTCAGTGAAGCACGGCTGTCGTCCTCCACATAGGAAAAACTTTAGAATACATTTTTATGGCAAACTAATTCTCCGTATTAGGAGCATAGCATGAAAAAAAAAAAGGAAATCAGCGCCATTACTGTGTTTTGCCCATTAGTGTATAGTTGCCATGGCAATCTGAGGAAAGTCTGACATCCTTAACAGACTTAACGTATGCGACTACACCCCTGGACGTTCCCTTACAGCAGACAAACACATCCGCCGTCACCTCGCTGGAACAATTCTTCCATCACAGATCCCATGCCCCGTTTTCATCCCTTTGACCCGAGAGAGGTTTTATTTGGTGCTTCAAGTGGTTAAAGTCATGAAGAGTGCACCACAGTGAGCAGGTGCTAAAACATGATGGTGTTGTCCTATTTTCATTTTTTATTTTTTTATTTTAATTAAAATAATAAAATCTGTGTTACAAATGGTGACGCTGGGTTTGTGTTAATGTTCTGTATTGGGACGTACCAAGACAACTTCATAAACAGGGTAACCACACAACCACAATCCATCATATCTTCATCTCAACAACTGTGTGTGTGTGTGTGTGTGTGTGTGTGTGTGTGTGTGCGTGTGTGTGTGTGTGTGTGTGTGTGTGTGCGTGATCTCAGCTTGGCCACAGGCTTTTGAAAATCATTTTAAATTCCATCTCTGATCGATAACTGCGTGGGTGGAAGGTGGGTGTATCGAGCCGCACGGTTCTCTCAGATCACTGCAAATGGGCAAATCTGCTTTTAGTCATGTTTAACAAGTGAAATAACAAATGTCTTATATTAATCTACACTGAGTTCAGGATTTAAAAAGGTAAATATCACACGGAGAGCTCAGAAATTGTCTCGTTTAAAAAAGCCATGTGCTGGTTTTTATCCATGAGTTTCAGAGTATATATTATGTTTTTTCTCTGTGTGTACCCAGTGGATATGAGCAATCACATGGTCTGATTGGTTAATTCACTACTAGGATATCATTGTGTATACTGTTAGCCTATATACCATGCTAAGCTAACCAGTAATGATGGTTCTGTTCATTCTAGACCTTCCTTTTTTTAATCAGCAAACACAACCGATTAGGAACATTAGGAAGCCAGTGTTCAGCGTCACCTGATACCTGATGTACCGGAAGTGCGATTAGCAGGCTAGACTTTCTCCTAACATAACGGCTTAGCCTGTCTGCTGTTCTTTTCATTCTAGACTTGTTCCATGAAAAGCAACACAATTTGAAATAAGTTTGGTTTTATCCAATCTATCTATCTATCTATCTATCTATCTATCTATCTATCTATCTATCTATCTATCTATCTATCTATCTATTTATTTATTTATTTATTTATTTGTGGGCACTTAATATTCAGAGAAAAGATTATTACAGGCCTCCAATCCTCTGCTGGTTCATGCTGGTTATGGGAAGTGTTGCGAGACTCCATGCTAACTTGATGCTAACCAGCTCTTCTGTTAAGTACTGGGTGGAAAGAATATATTTCTGTATTTTCAAGAATTTAACTGTAATGATAAAAATGCTGTATTTCTTATAATCTATCTTTATCATGGGGTAAAATGTTCATCTGATGCCCACTAGGGGGAGACATTTCATTATAAAGATGCCAAGCCATAATAATCCATGTGAGGCTGGTGGAGGTACCTCGCCACTCTAGCTGGTTAGTGAATCACCCAGAAAGTGTGAAAAGGAGAATATTTGAGTTGAATGTTTTCTACAGACACACTGAAGGACATTTAGACTCAGGGTTCATGAATATTCCTACATTTTCCTCCTGAATATTGGAACATACTGGAACCAGAGATTTTTGTCTACACACCTGGGGTAATTTAACCTTCTCTTCCTTCCCCATCCCTTTTCCATAATTTAGTCATTTCCTGAATAATAATTGGATGCAGGACCGTTTCCCTCCACATGCCTGTACGTCCCACATGGCCAGTTTTCAAATGAGTTTCAAAGATTAAGGTTGGAGATAAATCCTTCAGGACTGAAATAAAGCCTAAAAGGAAATATATCTCCAGAAAGTCAGGTTTTAAAGATTACCTGAAGTCAAAACTGACCGGTTTGTCCTTGTTTGCTGATGTCCTTGGTCTAAATGTGTAAAATGTAACACTACTAATCACTGAAATCACTAAAACAGCTTCAATACATCAGTATATTTTAAAGGTATGTACATATTGTATCTCAAGAACTAGAGTAGCTATGGACATGCTTTTGGTATCAAAATGTCCACAATAATCATATTTATATTTGACTTTAATACATTTACATATCAAAAAATCTATATTTTCAGTTATGGCTCTCCCGAGTCTGTATAAGTACCTATATGCTATATCTCAAGAATTGTAATAGATACAGACATGCACTTGGTACAAAATATCCACAATACCCATCTTGGATTTTTGAATGGCAGCAGTATTTTTGAAAAGAGTGGAATTTGAAGAGTACATTTACCAAATTTCTTGCTTGTATCACTATTTGAACGATTCTTTCAGATATCTGCTTCACTGTTAGGGTCGCGGGGAGGCTGGCGCCCAGCTCAGCCGACTGTGGATGGGGGCCATCTCTTAATGTTTTCAATATATTTATTCTGTACGTTATTTTTAATACGTCTTTGCTCTTGATTGCAGATCTATTAGCCGTGCTACATATAAAGGCTGGCCAGTCTTTTTGCTATCCTTACTGTGAAAGCATGTATCTATCTGTGTGAATCATTCAGGGCCATCGAGATTGCTTTATTTTCCTCCGGAGGATTCACGTCGGTGTCAGGGACGTGTCGTGCCATGCCTGTCTCTGAGCGGAAGCCTCGGATGAGTTGTGAGTTCACTTGTCCTCCGGCGGTATATTCATCTCCAATATCTGCCAGGTCAGAGTCAACCAATTTTCCAGATATTTGCAGACAGCTCCAAAATGAACATTAAATATTGATCTGGGAATATATTAGAGACACCAGTATGCATGCACACACACACACACACACACACACACACACACACACACACACACACACACACACACACACACACACCTACCTCAGCAAGCCGGTGTTATTTTTATCCTTCCTCATTTAGAGAGAGGAAACATTACACAATAAATATATAACTCTGTCATACCGCAGCACCACTCCAAATACTCCTCATTATGTTCATGTCACAAATGCTGTGTTTTGTATGCTGTGTACTCTCCTTAATGTATTAAAGCCAGGGTTGGTCAATTTTTAGCTGTACACAAACTGTTATATTGTTTGAAATGATCTTTACACCCAGACAGTAATCAGTAACTTGATTGGTTTATATAACTTGATTGAGAAAGGTCCAAAAAAAAATCCCTGGGGTCCTGTAGAAATGCCGACCAATCACTGCCACGAGGTCCACTGGGAAATATCCAATCAAATGCTCCTATGTCTTTCTGATCATGTGCACGAATCAGCAATCAGTCTGTGCCCCAAACAGTGCGTGGCCTTGGAAGGACCGCAGAGGACAGGGGAGGGTTTAGGTGGAGCCCTGAAGAGATGGCACTTTCAAATTTTTCTAGTCTTCCAGATTACCAACCCCAGCTTTAAGTGTAGCTCGTAGGCAAACAATTAAAGAAAAATTTTAGTGTGAATTAAAGCATGACCTCAGAAATGTCACCTACATTACAGGTGTCTCCATCATCACACTAATCCACATAACTAATGTACATTTCAGTTGATTTTTATCTTTTTAAAGGATCTCATGTCACCATCTTCAGACTGTACACATTCACAGCTGGAAACTCGCATCCTCCAGATGTATCCAGAGCTCCCAGAGGCTGTTATTGAGCCATGCTGAAGAAAGGGGGGCTTTAAGATCCTTTCGATTTTATTGAAATGTGACCCTCCAGCACAAAACCAGTCGGAACTCACATGACCCAGGTCAGCGGCTCATAGAATAATGTCATCTTTCATTTCCCACTTCCTACTTCGAGGCCGCTTATGTCCTAATGTAGCACGCTGTTAGCGGCTAGCGTGCACGTGGTTCGGGAGTTCAATTAACTAGTTTTCGAGTGTACAACACACTGTTTAAAATTATCATCTCCTAACAGTCATGTACACTCTAAAAGTTTAGAAACCCCCAACCGCACATGCACGCTTCCTGCTAACTGCGCGCAACATTATGACATAAGCGGCCTCCAAGTAGGAAGTGGGAAATGAAAGATGACATTATAAATTTCCAGGGTCATGCGAGTTCCAACAGGTTTTGTGCTGTAGGATCACAAATAAACATGTCCACCATGCAGCAGGGATAACATAGTAAATATTCCCTATATGGATACTGGATTTATTTACCCATGTGCTCATCTTACAGTGTGTTCTATAGTAAGTGGATGTGTCCAAAATAGTAAAACGCCTCTCTCATTTGAAGGATTTGGGGCTTGACCTTTCAAGGTCACTCAAGGTCAAAAATAATTTTCTCATTTGTAAGTCCATATATGGGTTACTTGTAGTGTTCCATAGTAAAGGCAAGTCTATCGGGACTTCTTTCACAGTTATAAGCGCTCTATCTCCAAAACTTTGTGACCTTGCCCTCTCCATAACTTTTAACCTTGACATTCCAAAATCAAATGATATCTGGGACTCAGGTAGGGTTGTGTCCCCATCAAGTTTGGTGGAAATCCATGCACAGGTGTAGACAGGATTTTGTTCACAGACAATCAATGGAGCAAAGAGACGAACTCACAAATGCCGGTGTTTACACCATTTCTGGTGGAGGGAATGAGATTTTGTGTTGTTTCTGCAGTGCTACCTTTTATACCTTTAATGTGTTTTAGCTGAAAACATGGATTCCACCTTTAAAATGATTTAAAACACATAAAAGGGCAGTAATTAGATTTTCAAGTAATGGTTTAAAGGTACACAGCATAAAGCAGATAATCACCCAGGGCCCCTGAGCTGGAGGGGGCGGCGGGGGGGAGGGGGGGTCCTGGAGACGGCTGATTACATTAGTCCAACAGCAACGTCAATTTCCTGAGAAATTCAATTTAAGGCAGTTCTCTTGAAATTCCTGTTCCTGTGACGAATATAATCATCTGTTCTTTTCCACTTCTACTTCATTTCATAAATTCTGGGATCAGCTGTGTACAGGAGATTACAACAACATGTCTGGAAACTCCTTAGAGAAAGTCCCTACGTTATTAACTTGCTGCCAAAAGTAAGCTAACATCACGAAGTGCACTTTCTCTTCAGGCAATCACAAAAGAGAGTGTAGGAAAGAGAAAAAGGAGAAATAGAAGGAAATAAAGAGTGGTAAGTGTGGAATAAGTTCTGCTCAAGGTTTCATTTGTCCCAGCAGGTACATAGATCGGCTATAAGCTTAGTTCAACCAACAGCAAGCTAGTCAGAAGCTTTCTCTGTTTATATATAGATTTAGACATTGCCTGAAGGCGGATATCTCTATTGAAAGGTGTCCGAGGCTGGTGTTATAAGAGTAGTGCGGCTCTTTTAAGCACTGAATCAATTTCAGCCCTGGAGGAAATAAATAAATAAATACATACATACATAAATAAATCTCCATTGCATTTCCCAAATATGGTCTAAAGCAAAAGATGGAAAGGTTACCCTTGAGTTTTCTATTCAGTTTTCTAATCTTACTGATTTCTGCCATCACCTGTCTTGTTAATTGAATTGTCCGTTTAACAGGTTCATGTTCCGTGTTCCTGGTAATGTTTGGTGTTGTTTTGCTCAGTGAAAATATGTCGGCCTACATGACTTAGACTGCATGTTTTTTTATACTGTGTGAGTCTGGGTGATAGTGTATGTAATTAATAATTCATTCATTCATTTTCTAAGCCGCTTAATCCTAATTAGGGTCGCAGGGAGGCTGGCGCCCATCTCAGCCAAATCTGGGCGAGGGTGGGGTACACCCTGGACAGCTCGCCTGGCCATCACAGGGCCAACAAACACACACACAACCATTCACACTTTCACCTAGGGGCAATTTGTAACTGCCAATTAGCCTGCTGTGCATGTTTTTGGACTGTGGAAGGAAACCGGAGTACCCGGAAGACACCCGCGCAAGCACGGGGAGAACATGCAAACTCCACACAGAAATCGAACCCAGGCCTTCTTGCTGCGAGGCGGACATGATAACCACTACGCTACCATGCAGCCCTGTTATTAATAATAAATCAGTTTTTTTTAACTGGGTTTACAGTTACTACCATCAAAGTTATGTTTTATGCCTATGGGTTTGATAAGGAAAATGTGTTCCGAAATGTGTTCCAGGACAAAAATACGATTCCTAATAAAAAAAAACTTCACAGTTCTTTAATATGCTGCTTTCCTATGCACCTCATCCTGAAACACGGATTTTGAGTGCAAATGCTGGATGTTTGCCTTCCTCCTCTCATTTATAATCTTTCTGCTCTCTGCGCCTACTGTACTCTGCTCTGATTGGTTGCTTTTCGACAACTGAAAGCCCTATGCTTAGTGTGCTGGGAGGCAGAAAAGGATGGGCAGAGATACCGCTGTGCATGGGCAGGCAGTGGGGGGAGGCCAGCTAATCAGAAGGTCCAGTAATGTGTCAAAAAATATCAGTGCAAACCTTGTAACAACTGTAACAACATTTATGGGTCAAAAAAGTGGAAAAAGCATCAAATCTCCCCTTAAAGAAGAAATGCACAAATGCACTGGTGTGAAGGCAATAACATCCAGATCAGTGTTTTGTCCAGGTCCATCGTATCTAAGATTTTTTGTTTTCTACGAACAGGAAAATCTCAGCATCAGCACCTGAGCGCACCAAAGTATTCGCTGGACTTAACACAAATTATGGATCTGCTATCGTCTGTGCTCCGCGGCTCAACGCCTGCTGAAAAGCAATTCTCGCTTTCTGTACAACGATTCCTTACTCACCACCTACAGGCATCAATTCCAGCCCACACACACTCACACACTCATGTCTTACTTCAGAAGATATCGATTAGATGTTGATTCATCAGTCAGAGCTAAACTCACGGCCAGAATCTTTTTTTAACTAATAAATAAATACCTTCTGAGTTTTTAGACCAGTAGAAATAATCAGAAACTAGAAGGTCACTCATAGAGTGTAAGGTACTTCCGCCAGGCACAAATGGATTATTATATATTGGAATTGTTTGACGTATGATCAATATTTTCCCCCATTTTAAACAATGGCCATTTTTCTGGATTTCTAGATTTCTACCTTTCACACGGAAGGTACTGTGACGCGCCGGTTTTTGTTTTGCAGGAAATTGAGTGTGTTTGCCTGTCTGCAGTCCACGAGTGCACGCTCAGTCCTAGTACGTTATTACCTTTGGCGTGAGTGATTTATTGTTGATGTTATTAGCACTAGACATTCGAGAGCTTACGGAAATTGTAGTAAATAAAGTAATATTATAATAGTCGTTACATTTACATAGACAGGAATTTTCCAGTAGGTCTAACTCTGGGATCTAATTACACCATTACAGGTTCAACTTCATCTTCAGGTTAGACAGCACGCATGTGTCCGAAGACGCTGAAGAGGTAAGTTTTTTTAATTCGAATTTTTCCATTAATCACAAACTAATAACTAATGCCACGACAGCATAAACACGTTGTTCATGTAACGTAACATAACCTAACATTAGGCCCTATTATATAACAACTAAGATCTAATGGTGTATATAAAGTAGCCGTTTTGTAGAACGTCACAACCCCTCAGCCAGGACACCTCAAGCACCTGGAGGACAAAAGCCATCCCCCATACGAACAGTTTTGGACAATCAACATGCTATTAGCCACCCTACACACAGGTTTAGGTCATAGGGAGTGCCTATGCAAAATTTCAGAAATCTATCATGCATATGAGCCGAGCAATGGCCCGGACAACCTTTATATGTTCAAGGTCACTGTGCAAAGGTCAAAGGTCTCATATGCAAATTAGCTACCCCACAAACAGTTTCAGGTCATAGGGAGTGCCTACGCAAAATTACGGAAAGTTAGCGCCTGGGGTTTGTTTATACTGACAGATCATGTGATGCTTGGATTGCACACAGGTGGACTTCATTTCACTAATTATGTGACTTCTGAAGGTAATTGGTTGCACCGGAACTTTTGAGTACTTTTGGGCTTCATAGCAAAGGTGGTGAATACATATGCGCATGCCAATTTTCAGATTTTTTCGTTTAAATTTTTATTTATATATATATTTTCCATATTTCACTTCACCAACTCAGACTATTTTGTGCAGAACCATCACATAAAATTCAGATAAAAAAAGCACTTAAGTTACAGGTTGTAATGTAAGACACTGTATATGATGTTTTGTTACCTGTATCACACCCTACTTTAGAAAAGTAAATTTGCACACAAACAAACAAACCAACACATATAAAAACACATGGTGGAGGTAATAAAGATGGCAAAATGTGTTTACTTTAAAAAGAATCCCTTGCCTTGAGGTTACTCAATGGGTTTTGAAATGTCTTAATATTTGATATTGAATTAATTAATAAAAATGTGTTAATCAGCTGTGATGGTCTGGTGTATACCCCACCTTCACCCAGTGTTGGCTGAGATGGGCGCCAGCCTCTCCGTGACCCTAATTAGTATTAAATGGCTTAGAAACTGAATGAATGTATATTAATCAGCGTAATGAAGCACTGTGTGGTTGTTGGAATGAAAATGGAAATTCCTGTACGGTACATATTCCCATCATTATTGTACAGCAAAAACAATGAACAATGTGTATTGAATAGATGTTATTAAAAACAACAGGGGGTCTTTGGCTTTTGTACCATACTGTACATTCTAGGGGCCGCACGGTATAGTGGTAAGCATATTACAGCAAGGAGGTCCTGGGTTCAAGTTCCGGTGAGTACTGTGTTGGGTTAGCATGTTCTCCCCGTCCTCGCGTGGGACTTGTCTACTAACTCTGGTTTCCTCCAACAGTCCAAGGGCATGGTCTGTCGGTAGTGTGTAGGTGTGAGTATGATTGGTTGTGTGGGTTGGCCTTACGATGGTCTGGCGAGCTGTTCAGGCTGTAACCTGCCTTCGCACAGAGTTGGCTGAGATGGGCTCCATCCTCCCTGAGATCCTAATAAGGATAAGGTTGCTCCCAAAATGATTGAATGCATAAATTAACAATCAACTTAAAAAAATATATATATATATATATATATATATAGTGATGTGGTTGCAGCATTTCATAACGTGTTTATCTCATTTACACTTCTGTGCAGGTGAGGGGCTTTGCTCAAGGGCCCAACAGTATCAGCATGTGGTACTGGGGTGTGAATCTCCAACTGTCACCTCAGTAACCCAGAGCCTTAACTACTGAGCCACCTACCTACCCTGTCTGGAGCTGAGTTCTGGAGAACATGTCAGCACCATGAAGAGAATCCAGCCTTTTATCAACAACCACCTCAGAAGGATCCCTAAGACTTGCTGACCAAACGGAAACAGGAATGAAGAACTATGGCATGAAACATGACAGCATTCTAAAGAAGAGGAGACGCTACAGAGACGCTGAGTCGGATCAGCCGTATGCTCCGTGTACCTCAGCGCAAGCGGAGGTCTCTTCCTGGAACCCACAGAGGAAAGGTTGGAAAACCCGTCCAAATGACCTGGATGAGGAAGTACGGGATAAACCCGAGAACGATCAGAACCACTGGCGTCTTACTGGCTTATGTTCCAGATGGCGCAACAAGACATCATGTATGAAATAATACAAGCTGATTGGATGCTAAGCTAATGCTTAGCATTATCGCCTCACAGCAAGGAGGTCCTGGGTTCGAGTCCCACGCTCGGAAGGGTGCTTCTGTGTGGGGTCTGCATGTTCTTCCTATGCTTGAGTGGATTTCCTCTGGGTACTCTGGTTTCCTCCCACAGTCTGAAAACATGCACATTGCACAAAATCAACCCTAGGTGTGAGTGTGAATGGTTGTGTGTGTGTTAGCTCTGTGCTGGACTGGCGAGCTGTTCCGCATTTACACCCAGAGTCGGCTGGGATGGGCTCCAACCTCCCTGTAGCCATAACAAATGATAAAGTGGGTCAGAAAATGAAATGGAAAATGACACAATCCTACTAATTATAAGCGTTTTCCTCCGACTGGAGAGTGGGGCGTGGGGGGGGTGTTTACACCTTCAGTCGTGTCTGTGAATGTTGTATTTGTCTGATTGAACTCGAACTGCTCACACACACGTTATTATTGTTTGAATCTTTATTATTCTCCACACTGTAAGGCCTGGACTGCAGTACATAAAAACAAATGAAATAAACAAACCTTTCGATTGGTTCCTGGAAGTTATGGGTTGGGTCGGAGCCGGCACACGTGACGTATTATGTTTTTGATTGAAGTGTAATTATACAGCAGAACACTTCATTCTGATGGAAAGTGTTCCGCAGTTTGAGCTCTATGTTATATAAAATACTCTAAACCATGACGAACTGATTCTGCTGATTAGCCACCGTGATTAAACCATTAGACAGTTTTATCAGGATACGTTTACTCTGATTTGTCACACAGATGTTTAGCTATCAGGAGCTGAGGGGGAGAGAGAGAGAGAGAGGGAGAGAGAGAGAGAGATGGGGAGAGAGAAAAGGAGAGATAGAGATAGAGAGAAAGACAGCAAGACAGAGATGGAAAAGAGAAAATGAGAGATAGAGATAGAGAGAAGGGGAGAGAGAGAGAGAGAGAGAGAGAGAGATGAAAGGAGAAATAAAGAGACAGAGACAAAGATGGACAGAGAGAGATGGGGGAGAGAGAGAGAGAGATGGGGGAGAGAGAAAAGGAAAGATAAAGAGAGAGAGAGAGAGAGAGAGAGAGAGAGACAGCGAGAGAAAGAAGGGGGAGAGAGAAGGAGAGATAGAGACAGAGAGAAAGACAGCTAGATAGAGATGGGGAAAAGAGAAAATAAGAGATAGAGACCGAAAGACAGAGAGGGAGATGGGGAGAGAGAAAGACAGACTGAGAGAGATGGGGAGAGAGAAAGACAGACTGAGAGAGATGGGGAGAGAGAAAAAAGGAGAGACAAAGAGAGACAGGGAAAAAAACAGACAGAGACACAGACAGGGAGAGAGAGAAGAAGAGAGACGATGTTTTCATCCAATCACCATAATGAAGTAAGAGGGTCAGTATCTGTATCATTTTTCTTCTCAGTGTAGGCAGAAGAAGACCATGTGAGGACTTACTGGACGTCAGAACTGTTTGTTTCTTTTCTTAAAAGCACGGAACCTTTCACACGAAGGTCACGAGATCAAGCGTGGCATGAATGTGAACCAGGGATTTAAATTACACATGAAACGGCACCACGATCTTAACGCGCGTCGGCATTTTTAATACATCAGTGTTCATTTAGAGGTGACCTCAAGTTCATCGTATAAAAAGATATCTAGTGCTCTAACATCATCGTCATCATCATCATCATCATCATCCTTACCATCATCATCATCAATATCACCATCATCACCATGATCACCATCATCAATATCACCATCATCACCATCATCATTATCATCGTCATCATCATCATCATCATCATCATCATCAATATCACCATCATCACCATCATCACCATCACCAATGTCACCATCATCACCATCATCATTACCATCATCATCATCAATATCACCATCATCACCATCATCACCATCACCACCATCAATATCATCACCATCATCATTATCATCGTCATCATCATCGTCATCATCAATATCACCATCATCACCATGATCACCATCATCAATATCACCATCATCACCATCATCATTATCATCGTCATCATCAATATCACCATCATCACCATCATCATCATCACCACCATCAATATCATCACCATCATCATTATCATCGTCATCATCATCGTCATCATCAATATCACCATCATCA
>JAOUQZ010000031.1:1435849-1446527 GCA_028564935.1 Neosilurus hyrtlii
CCCCCCTCTCTCTCTTCCTCTCTCTCTCTCTCTTCCTCTCTCTCTCTCTTCCTCTCTCTCTCTCTCTCTCTTCCTCTCTCCCTCTCTTTATTTCCCCCCCCCCCCACTTTCTCTGTGTTCTCCACAAAGCACACAGCTGCACTTATCTCATCAGCCGGGTGTGCAATTTGAAAATAGAGAGCAATTTGAAGGCCAGTTGTTTGTCATTTCCAAACAGCTCGTGCGTCTGTCTGCTGTCGGAAATTGAGACGGTGTCTATTAGCCTTTGGCCAGGAGCCGAGTCACATGCAGGGAGAGAGAGCAGTTAACGCAGCCCAAGCACTTCAGAGCCTGTTTCATCACACGCTCTTGGATTTTCTGTTTCTATATGGATGAATTTATTTAATTATTAATTGCTCACTCATTTTCTTCTTTCTCTTCCTCAGATAATGAAGCACATCAAACCTGGCCATAAAGAGTATGAAATGGAAAGGTAAGAGTGTGTGGCGTTGTTAAAATAAGCTCTGAAACATCAATCATAACAATAATAACTTTATCACTGTTGAATGGGTTTCTATAGACACTGCATGGGTTTCCTCTGGGTACACTGGTTTCCTCACAAAGTCTAAATACATGCACATTAGGCTAATTGGCTTGTGAATGTGAGAGTCTGGAGAGGTGTCACAAAACCTTGTCGCACTTCACACCTCACACCTCACACATGTGATGCCCCAACACCCCCCCCCCCTTCAGTGGTTATAGGAGTAGTACTAGTAGCTTCCCAAAAATTAGCACCCATAAACAGGCGCTTCTTCAACAGTCTGTATTACTCTGTCGTAGCTGGTTCTGTTACCAAGGAAACCGCAAACAAAGGTACACAACTGCGAACTCTGAAACAACTTTCTCCCATGGTGTAAATACTGCTACAAATCTCTGACACTGGAGACTCCTTCCAGAGAGCTCACAGGAACGTCTCCGTGAGGTTCCGCTTTCTTCTTTATATAAAACCTCGGGTGCGTTTCAAGCGATTTAGTTTTTAATTATTAGAATAACGCTGCTATACATTCCAGTGGATGAGGGGCATAGACACAGCTGGGGGATCTCCGGTACAGTCGCTGCTCCTCCGCATGGAAAGGAGTCAGTGGAGGCGTTTCAGGAATTTGATTGCGATTCCTCCTGGTCGCCTCCCCTTAGAGGTTTTTCGGGCACGTCCAACTGAAAGGACGCACAGAAATCGACAAAGTTTGCTGGAGGGATTATATATCCTGTGTGTCCTTGAAAAGTCTCGGGGTTCCCCAGGACATGCTGGAGAGTGTCGGTGGGGAGAGGGATGCCTGGGGTTTCCTCCCAGCGTCTCATCTTTATCAACCCTCTGCGTTCTTCAGGAGATCTGCTCTCTAATTCCACACCCATTCTTTCATTTCCTTGATGCATGACTCCATGCTGGAGGCTTACTGAGGAATAATGATATGAGGGAATGGTTTGCACTTCCTGATTTACAGGAAGCTGTTAGCTGAGAGGCTAATGGCTAAGTGGTAATAAGTGTCATGAAGTGCATGTGCGTAGCCGTGTGTGTTTATATTCTTTATATTCTGGCTCCGATTTGTGAGAGTCAGGGTAGATGGGAAGGGGGTTAAAGGTCACTGGGTCCCTCAGCTGGCTCTGGTAAGATTCTTATTCATTCGTTCAGTTATTGATTTGCCAGACCGCTTCCTACTAGGGTCGCAGGGAGGCTGGAGCCTATCTCAGCCGAGTTGGCAAAGGAGGGGTACACCCTAAACGGCGCAATCCATTGCAGGGCCGATGCACACACAAACAATTACGCTCACACTCACACACCCAGGGGAACAGCCAATGTGCTTGTCTTTAGACTGGGAGACGAAACTGGAGTACCCAGAGAAAACCCATGCAAAGACAGCGTGAATATGTAAATGCAATACGGAAGTGCCCTTACCGAGCCCAGGACTCAAACCTAGGACCTTGCTGCTGTCGCACCACCATGCCACCCATTCCAGTTAGTCCCTGCTCATGATATCATATTCCGAGTGAAATGCTTCTCTCCTTTTGTGTATCTTTTTTTTTTTTTTTTTTTTTAACCAATATATCAAGGGATGCTCCTTTCCTGCTCCTCTTTTCTCACCGCCTTACCAAAGCCTTCCCATGCTCCCATTTAAGCCCTTGGAGTCTTTAGAGGCTTGGCCTCATCCTGCTTCAAGCGTGTATAATGGCCCTGTGGAGTAACACTGCAATCAATAATGATATAAATGTAGCAGGCGAGCAGGTATAGAATAGGTGGAACTGATGATAACAGCAGCAACAGCAATATGTTCTATAATAGGACAGAGTAAGAAGGCAAATCATCTCGCTGATGCAATTTGGTCTTGAGGGATGGTCAAAAAGTTCCTTACAACTTTTTTATTAAATAAAATCCTTCTATTAGACGTGCTGTCTCTGTTACAGGCCATGCTCTAGCTCCGTCTCACACCCCTTCTCCTTTTGTTGGGTTCTCCTTGTGACTTATTACCTTTAGTGGAGGTATTGTGATTACTGTTGTTTGGAAGTCCGTCTTTATAATTTGTTACTTTTTTTCTGTGCAAAAAGTCCTGACCAGAGATAGGGTGAGAAGCTCAGCCATCCAAAAGGAGCTCGGAGTCGAACCGCTGCTCCCCTGCGTTGAGAGGAGCCAGTTAAGGTGGCTCGAGCATCTGACTAGAATGCCTCCTAAACACCGGTGTGGTGTTCCAGCCATGTCCAACTGGGAAGAAACTTTGGGTCGACCCAGAACACACTGGAGGGACTAGGTCTCTCAGTTAGTCTGGGAACGCCCCCCCCCCCCCTTCCCCCCAGGAAGAGCTGAAGGAAGTGGCTGGGGAAAGGGACGTCCGGACCTCACTGCTTAGGTTGCTGCCCCCATGAGCCAACCCCGGATCCAGCGGATCGTGATGATGATCCTGGCCATTCATGTGCACAGATTCTTACCAAACTTGGTGGATACATTACATTACCTGAGTACCAGAGATGATTTGATTTTGGAATGTCAAGGTCAAAGGTCAGAGCAAGGTCACAAAGTTTTGGAGGTGGAGCGCTTATAACTTTGAAACGAGTACTGATAGACATGCCGTTGCTATGGAACACTAATAGGAAACTATATAGGGACTTTAAATGAGACGGCTACCTTTGAGCTTTGAGTGACCTTGAAAGGTCAAACCCCAGTCATCTCATTAAAACCTTAAAAGGAGAGAGGTTTAGTTTTTACTGAAATGACTTGCTTTACCACTCCTACATCCAAACATACTTGCCTTGACTGGATGTTCCTGGCTCGAGGAACGTCATCTAAAAACAAATCTTAATTTATAACGATAGTCTGTTCTGAGGTCAGAGGAAACTGGGTATTGTCGTGGCATAAATGTAACGCGATGCAGCTTAGGGACGACTCATAGCTGACACATCAGTTCTCTCAGGTCGCAATCCAGCTTCAATACGATGACCCAGGAATTGCAAGCAAGCATAATGAGCCAAAAGGTTAATCCTCTAGGATCACCTTGTGGGTTTTTTTGAAGCACACCCAAGAAAGGACGTATTGACAAATTTGCCTGCATGTTACTGATGTCACAAGCCACTTTAACTTGCTTGATGCGGAAGACACGTGGACACTGTTTGTAATCTTGTAAACTGGATAATATTAACTAGTGATAAAGATGATAACCCTACTGTGATCGGAACCACTCACTGCATTAAGTGTCCCAGTATTGTTCATCCTTACAGCATAAATTGTCCGTATGTGCAATTTAAGTCACATGTGATGTCAACACGTTGGGCGGGGACGTTGTCTCTTGTGGAAGCAGTAAGACGTCACATTCTAGTGACTGTGTGGACAAAAATGTTCTGCACTTGTTGTTTGTGCAGCTCAGCACTGGCCGATAATGTGTTATGCTACACGGGGTCCGTGACGCAGCCCAGCCAATCCAACGAGTTCGCGTCACTACCAGGCTGGAACAGCCAATCAGTCCTGTAGATCACAAAAGCAAAATCCGGGCAAAGCTTCAGGCTTCAGCAGAAAGGAGGTTGGCTTTAAGAAAGAAAAAGGGACCTGGACAGGTTGGAATGTGTGCCTTCGTTACCACAGGTGTACTTGGTGATACGACTTTACCTCATAAAATACTCATAAGCTTTCATCCTGGTGAACATTACCTTCAATAATGATGTTTTTTTGGCGATCAGCATGTCCGCTCCACTGCAAGAAAGTCCTGGATTAGAGTCCTGGGCTCGGCGAGGGCATTTCTGTGCGGATCTTTGCATGTTCTCTTTGTGCTTACGTGGGTTTCCTCTGGGTATTCCGGTTTCCTCCAACAGTCCAAAGACATGCACGTCTGGCTGTTCCAAATATAGTGCGAGTGTGAATGATTGCTTGTGTGCGTTGTTCCTTTGATGGAATGACAAGCTGTTCAGGTTGAACCCCGCCTTCACACAGAGTTGGCTGAAATGGGCTACAGCCTCCTCACGACCCTCATCGGATTAAGCGATTCAGGAAATGACTGAATGACTGATGAGCCAAGTCAGTGTAAATTGGACGTCCTCCAGTCATTTGTTTAACAATGAAATCCAGACACATACAAGACCCGTATCGGTAACGCAGTACATTTAGAACCTGAGCAAATGAGCGTGATGTTGAAACCTCGTTTAGAATCGATGACACTGATTGCATCGATTGATCGTAGGAGTCGTCATTGATTGTGCATTAACATCCACGGGTTTATGGGAGTCGTCTTGCAGCTTTGGAAACTTTGGATGGCTGCTAATTGAATCTGGTTGCAGTGAGTGAACACTGAGGAAGAGACTCAGCAGTAATGCTGGAAATGTAATTATTTTATTGTAATGTGATGCATGGCGGAGAGCAAATCTGCTTCTGGCTCCTCGCTTCCTCTTATCGATGTCCTCGGCTCTGATTCCGGGCTGTGCTTGACTTTACTTTGCAAACAAGTGTGCGTCGGACGGACGGCCACGAGGACAAAGTGCAGTGGGTTTTAATGTCAGCGTTTAGGACATTGTGTGCATGAGATATTCAGATCTTCAGAGATGAACATCATTAAATGGATCACGGAACAAATGACAAGTGATCTGTCATAAAAAAGGGCAGCGGCTACGAGCACGAAAGGGACACGGATACTGTTGAATGATCAGATGTAAAGGTTAAACTATGCAGGCTGGGATTTGGGAAAGTGGAGCTGATAAATCACTGTCAAGAAAACATCAAAACTTGCTGGTATTACCAGGACATTTTGGCCAAATTTCAAGAACTATGTTTACGTTTTGTTTATATATTCATTTATATGGAGCCTATCTCAGCTGACTGGTGAAGGTGGGGTGCACCCTGAACAGCTCGCTAGACCATCGCAGGGCCAACACACACACTCACAGGTTTGGAAAAGCTAATAAGAATATCGTGCATGTTTTTGGATTGTGTGAGGAAAACCATAGCACCCTGAGAAAACCCACACAACCTTGGGGAGAACATGCAAGCTCCTCGCAGAAACGCCCTTACGCCCCCAACCTGAACTCAGAACCTTCCTGCTGTCAGGTGAACTTGCTTACCGCTACACCATCGTGCCGGTACAAACTGGTGAATTGAATTTTTAAAAAAAAACAATTTTTTTTTTTTAATTTTAAAAAATATTTAATTAATATATTTAATGTCCGCCTCACAGCAAGAAGGTACTGGGCTTGAGTCCTAGGCTTGGCAAGGGCGTTTCTGTGTGGGGTTTGCGTATCCTGTTCCACTCAGGTCACCCACCAAATTTTAAACTGTTCTGAGTATTTTATCCAAAGATAAATTGGTTCAGATCCTGAAAAGTTGGTTCCCAATTGGAACCAAAAAATAGCTGTTTTTGTCCATGGCGAACTTTGATGACGTCAGTGGGCGTGTCATCACTTTAGCAAGGAAACTGAGTGCGCCAATGGAGAACAGAATAGAAAAGTAAACATTCAGGAAAAGGAATGTTATAAAAGCTCGTAGATGATCATAGTACATACTACGGTTTACCTCTGTGATGATCTTCATTACACTGGTTTCTGCTTCAAACTGGTGGAATCGCATGCTGGTTCTCTAGCTGGCACCGAAGGTCAGTTTACATCAACATAAAATCAGTATAAAACTATTTATAACAGTTCACTCGTGATGACCCCTCTGAGTAAATCTCCTCTGATTGATGATAAACTTTGCTTCCAAACACGTACCGTGTTTATAAAGAACACCATCCGTAACCATTCAACTTCTATCAGGGATTTCTTTTTCTCATCGAAAGATAGAGACTTGAAGTTTCATCCATTACAGTCTCCATGAGTCACCCTGGATCAGAGTCTGCCCTACCTCCTGTGAGTTGTTTACTGCCGCACGGATGGTGTAAGTGTGTGCGTTCGGTGTTGAGTGATATGAGGATGACAATCTGTCACCGAAAGCCTCGGCGGTGAGACAACGATACCGGATGATGCCCGCTCCCTGGTGGAGTCGAAGTCGTTTTAAGCGTCAGATATAGTGGAATAAGGTCTTAAACAGATAATCTCCCCGCCCTGGAGTATTTCCCTGTAGGTGTGAAAACTTGTAAGAATACCCTGGAGCTGAAATCACGCAGAACTTCAAGGTTCTTTTGAAAGGTTCTTCGATTTTCGGCCGAGTTGTTTCCATGCATTATACATGGCTGGAGTTGAGATTGGTGACATCTGCCCAGTGTTACAGTACCTGAGCTTTACAGTGGACTTCATTTATGAGAAGTCTTATAAAAATTTTGACTTCTTCTGGAAAGAAAGGCTCCATCATAAGAAACCTCTTACACCGCATGAACTACACATATACATACATGATATGCTGTTATCAGACATGTGGTTGAATTCTCTGTTCTGATTGGTCAGAAAGTGTTAAGTGTTATTTAAAACCATAGTAGCTCCAGTTAGAGCACCTCCTCTTCTTTCTATAATAACATCCAGCCCGTACGCTCCATGGGAACAGGTAAAAGAAAACGCATGTAATCACTTCTGTAACAAACTATTTATTTAATATTTTACGAAGGAGTGTTTAGTATGGGCGGCACGGTGGTGTAGTGGTTAGCACGTCCGGCTCACGGCAAGAAGGTCCTGGGCTCGAGTCACGGGCTTTGCGAGGGCGTTTCTGTGTTGTTTGTTTGGATGTTCTCCCTGTGTTTGCTCTGGGTACTCTCTGGGTTTCCTCCCACAATCATACATATCAGGCTAATTGGCTTTTCCAAATTATGCTTAGGTGAGAGTGTGAGTGTGAATGGTTATGGGTGTGTTCGCTCTGCGATAGTTTGGCGAGCTGCTTAGGGTGTACCGCGCCTTCTCCCAGTTTCGGCTGAGATAGGCTCCAGCCTTCTGTGACCCTAGTAGGATTAAGCGGTTCAGCAAATGAGCGAATAAGTATACAGTGTCAGAAACTAGAAAACAGTTTATTAACACATTATTTCATATATTCTTGTGACTCCAGATGGAATAATAGAATGGTATCAAAACGATTTTGTTATCAGTGATGGATGAAAGGAATAATACTTTAAACTGCTGGTAAGAAGCTTGTGAGCCTCGACTTCCCAGTTGTGTAAGTGAGATAAATGAAAGCCACTCTGGATAAGGTTCTGCTGAAGTGAACTTCCAGGTGCTAACTGTAGATTCAATGCAGCACCAATGGTCACACGATACAGTATAACACTTGGTCCATTAACGGGAACCAGAATAAGACAGGAGGGTTATTTCTGTCAATGCAATAATGTAGTTTTCATTTGTCTCGTCTTATCTGCTTCTGCTCAGCTATGAACACTAAAGAGCTTGCTTTGCAGTTTATACAAACAGCACATTACCAATTTGGGAGCAATTCGTTTATAAAGCGGACTGGTAGATGTTGTGGGTCAAATCATTTGAAATACAGGCTTCTCTTACATTTATATAAAACATTCAGTATAATATTAAAGATATAAATCTGCCTCCTGAGTTCTGCAGCCGAAAAGCATTCACCTTATGATTTGCTGATTTCAATCCTGAAGACACTGGGAGCTCAGGAGAGCAAAACTGGCCTGGGAGGTGGGGGTACCATACTCTGACTAGCCAATAATGGGAGTCTGTTAGCTCATACAAGCTGGGATGGAAAGGCAAGTAGCCTTGCCCACTGCAGTTGATGGCTTTGCCTATCCAATTTGGTAGCATTGCCATCTTTGATTTGTTGCCCTGCCCACCCTGGTGGGTAGCCTTGCCCTTCGTGATTTGGTAGCCTTGACCCCTCAGTTGGTAGCACCCACCCTGGTTGATTTTCCCATCCAAGTTGGTAGCACCTTGATTTGGCAGGCTTGCCCTATCTGGCTCGTAGCTTTGCCCATCCTGGTTGGTAGCTTTGCCCATCCAGTTTGGTCGCCATGACCTCCATGATTTATTTTTTTTTAGACTTGCCCCGGGTGATTGGTAGCCGTGCCCTCCCTGGTTGATAGCCTTGCCCGCTTTGGTTGGCCACCCTGAAAAACACTCTCTGGAGACTCTTTCCATAAATGTTCCGGTAGGATTCTGGCACATTTGCTCATGTTCACACCTCTATCTTGTGTATTAGTCCACTTAGACTCGCCAAGAGGAATGTTAATACTAAGTTCTGATCAAGATCAGATATAAAACGCAGGGTTTAAAGCCTAGAGTGCATTTACCCAAGGTGGTGTTAAAGCACAACAGTTGTTTTGTCAGATTCCTGTTTAGTGCAGTGAGATTTTTTTTTTTTTGTATTTCCATTATACACGTAGATGCCATACTTGCAAAGATTTGTCCCTGCTCTGAACAGAAGACTTTTTGAATAACAAGTCGATCCTCAGACGTCAAACCTGAACCTGATTATTATTCATATTCACCATCAGTGCCGCGGTGTTGTTTCTTCTCACCAGGCTGTTTAAAGCAGAGCTTCTTCATACAGGGAATAAAAAAAAAAACACCACATGAACTGACAGGCAATCTCTTAGATTAGTAAAGAAATGTAGTCGTTGTTATGGTTACAAGCTATAAATAGAGCAGAGAGGTGACAGAGGAGCCAGAAATAAAGGATGAAATATGAACCTGAAATAGATCTGGCAGTTTAGTGCAAATTCCCCGCACACAGTCCTTACTATACCATTTCACCCAGATCTTATTATATTGGTCTTCAGTCATGCGCTTCTGGTCATGAGTAATTAGAATTATGCTACACGTCATACAGTAGCTATGCTAAATGCATTATGGTACTTTTCTTAATTTCATAGCTGTGCATGAGGAATAAAACACTCCATGTTGTGCTGTTGTAGAGAAATAATCAACAGAGTCATGTGATGTAGCGGCGTTACTGTTACCAGTCTGGAGATGATTCTTTTTCTTTAAATTTGTGCTGTTTTTTTTTTTTTTTTTTTTTTTTTTTTTTATTACACTTACACTAAAGTGATTCGTCACCAATTACAATTATTTAATTATTTTAATATTAAAGAGTGATGTGCCACATTTATAGCAGAGGCTGGTATTCAGCCTGCACATGTGGGGCACCATACTGAAGAAACCATCTTGCTTTTGCATGCTTTGTACATTCGTCTGTCCTTTCGTCCGGTGTCTGTATGCATCGCAATGCTGATTTGCTGTTGTGCTACCATGCTGATTGGCTGTTCGCTCTGGTAGGAACTTGACAAATGCCAACATCCAACGGTGTATTCAAAGATGCTTCCAAACTATATTATAGAATACTTCTTGGTGTTACTTCTACTTTATTCGACCATGCTGTAAAAATAAAGTACGTAGCACCCGCATACATGGCATGGTGGTAAGCGTGTCTATCTCACAGCAAGAAGGCATTGGGTTTGAGTCCTGGACTTGGTGAGAGCGTTTCTGTGTGGGTTTTGCATGTTCTCCCCGTGATTTTTGTGGGTTTCCTCCCACAGTCCAAAGAGGTGCACGTTAGGCGTATTGGCTGTTCTTAGGTGTGAGTGTGAATGGTTGTGTTTTGGCCCTGCAATGGTCGGGCGAGCTATTCAGGGTGTACCACACCTTCACCCAGAGTTGGCTGTGGTAGGCATTAGCCACCCCGTGACCCCATTAGTGTAAGGCGGTTAGCAAATGAATGAGAGTCCTGAAAATGTGAAGCCGTGAAGAAAAACCCTTGTCCTGACACTGGAGACTCCTTCCATGAACACGTTTATACGGAGTGTCTTCAATATGCACGTCCCCATGCATGAGCTGTTACTATAGAAGCGATGTGCGTGTTACCTGCATATAACCCTGTGAGTTCTGTCAGAGCTGCGGTAATAGAAATAAATGAACACCTCAGGAATTCATCAGCTCTGTGATATAAATGCATGCTGTGAGGGCCGAGTCTGGCCATCCGAGTCTGGCGTCTGTCACGCACGTACAACGGGAATTAAATAACAGCTCAAGGTTTTAATGAAGAGACGTCGCCTGTGGTCTCGACTTTAAAGCTGCTGATAAGGCTTCACAGAACAGCGAAGATAACAGTCGTACCTTGTTTTCTTTTTTCTGCGAGGTCACTGTGGAGGGACGGGGTTGAAAAAGCTCGATGCTCGGAGTATACCGGCGCTACAGGGCTGTTAGGAAAAGAGCTGTTGGGATTTTTCCTGTCAACAGGCGGTGTAAAAATGAGCCCGTGTGAGAATTGTCAGTCTCCTTCATCTTCTCCTCCTTTTGATTT
>JAOUQZ010000031.1:1457702-1472673 GCA_028564935.1 Neosilurus hyrtlii
CTGCCCTCGCCCAGAGTCGGCTGAGATGGTCGCCAGCCTCCCCGCGACCCTAATTAGGATTAAGCGGTTCAGAAAATGACATGACATGACAATTTGTAGCTCATATCGCCAAACGTTATCGTACTGTTATTGCTGATGATCCATTCATCTAATCTGAGAAGTTTATTACGTAATGCTAATTAAAACTTTATTATGGTTTAATCATGTCTTTTTTAGTTTGCAGGCAAACTGTAGATTTTGAAGAAGGAGCTGTAGTACTCCGAGGCTCTCCAGGATTGGCGACCTCCTGCGATAGTTTGTTTCCAAATTACTTACACAAGAAGTTATTCTTTTAGTCACTAACAGTCGCTCATGAGCTCAGAATAGCAGTGCTGGGTAAAGGTTGTAAGGTCATGCATCAAGCTCCCCCTATTGGGCCTTTACCCGGGCTTTGAACCCTGAACCTTCTCGCTGTGAGACCGTGCAGACCCCTGAGCGGATATCGTCCCACTTCTCGCTAAATCGAGTGAAGCTGAATTCTTTAGGAAGATGATCTCAGAAGAGAGAAACGCTCAGCAGCAGTAGTTGGTGTTTGTTCGGCAGCGTCTCGGCACTGATTAGCTCGCTGAGGAGAGACTTCAGAGCCGCATGTATGAAATGTGGTGACCTGTAATGACTCCCAGATTCCTGATGGTGCTTTAACTCATCACACATTAACAGCTTTTAACAGTGCGAATGGGGGTGGGGTTTTTCTCCTGAGTGTTCGTCACATGTACCTCCCGGGGAAACTGTAGAGGGTATTTTTTTTTTAGCATATTTGAACATTTTATCGTCTTTGATGTTGTGCCTACAGATAAAGGTGATGTACTTTAACAAATGATCCAGAAAATTTACCTTTTAATAACATACCACCCCCCACCACCACTCCCAGCCCATCCATGGGTGTCTGTGAGCTCAATCATACAAAAGGGGCAGATAGCGCTTTTGCTCTGAGTGTGTTAGGTCGCCTCCAAATGCTTATGCCCAGCAATTCAAGGGTGGCAGTACCACATGTCACAGAGGGGGCATGCTTAATCCCATCCCTAGTTAGTGGCGGGCGTATGTAATAGGGGGTAACACTTGGCTGGTGGCTTGGATACCACTTAATTTCGAGGAGAAAAAATGCTAGGAGATTGAGCTTTCATGAAGTTTCTTCCAGAGGCGGGGCTTTGGACAAGAAAGACACAATTACATTTTGGAGATGATCTGAATAGATTATTATAGCTTGGTATAGTTTTATTGAAATGTCTCCCCCTAGTGGGGTCAGATGAATATTTGACACAATTATAAAATTGGTATTATTCCGTATATCAGAAATTGCTTTTCAAAATTATCCCATGCAGGAATCACCTCCGTAATGTAATGGCTTGTTACTTGTACCTCACCCTATAAATTTCACCAAAATCTGGGCATAACTTTGAGTTATATTGCACTCAAACAAACAAAGAGGTGAAAAGATAGGGTTATAACAATGGGGATTGATCCATATGGGCTTGGCGGAGGTTTGCGCTCTCTGGGTGCTTTTATCTATTCGAAATGCGCTCAGGCTTTTGTAAAGGAAATTTGTGTTTAATATTTTTTTCTGCACTTAAATATGTAAAATATAATATAAATCCCACCCCCTCTCTCTTAGTTTTCCTTTTTCTAGGCTAATGTATGTACATACACCTCTGCCTCCAGGAACATGTCAGATCACCGTGGCAACAGTGCAGGGCACAGGTGGTGGTTTGGTCAGGACTGAGTGTATCCCAGCATGCACCAGCTCTTCCAGTTAGTTCTGGGTCAGAGGGACCTGTCCCGTGCAGGAGACCTTTTCTCTCTGGATGATGCAGAGATCGAGGACTGTCTGTCTCAGGCACTGGAGGAGATCAGGACCATCTCCTGTCATCCTGTGAGTGTTTTCACATCTGAGAGAATTCTTATGAGTGCAGGTCGTGATTAACTCGGTGGAATCATCAACAGGACACCAGTTTGTACCTTTAGTGTATCACTTTTTTCTGGAACTGAGGATAGAGTAGATCACTGTACATTAAATAATCTAATGTTCATAACCTGCCTACAGATAATGGTTCACGCTAGACTTCCTGGTAGACGTATACAGAAGAACCCAAACAATATCCTACAGAGGAAAAGTACTGTTGGTTCCTTTTCTGTGAGTGTGTAACATTCCATTCATTTTCTTTGTTTGTTCGTGAGCAAAATACGGACGACACCAATGGACTGATTTATCACCGGATTTGGTGTTGGTGGGGACACTGTCCTACCTGAGTCCTGGGGATGATTTTAATTTTGGAATTTCAAGGTCAAGGTACAAGGTCACAGTGTTTTGAGCGCTTACAACCTTGAAACGTGTGCTGATGGACATGCCATTTCTATAAACCATATCTAGACTTTTAAATGAGACAATTACCCTTGATCTTGAGTGACCTTGAGGGATCAAGCCTTTTTTTTTTATTTATTTATTTATTTTTGCTAGTCTGGAACATTCTGTAAAACTAGACCGAGGGTAATTAAAAACAGTAACCATATAGAGATTATTTACTACATTTACTACTTTTACTACTTATTTCAGCCCGTTTTCAGGCCCTTGAGATTTGTTTCAGTGTATGAAGTGTCATGTTATAACAAGTCACATGCCATTCCATAACTTTTACATAATGCATGTGGAATTTTATTAAAAGGACAAACTCTGGCATTGTTTAAATTTAGATTTCAAAATTATAGAGGATATGAAAATAACAACTTCAACAAGTTGTGACTTGTTCCATCAGTGTTCTCCAGTACCTATGCTCCCCAGTACCCATGCTCCCCAGTACCCATGCTCCCTAGTACCCATGCTCCCCACTACCCATGCTCCCCACTACCCATGCTCCCCAGTACCCATGCTCCCCAGTACCCATGCTGCCCAGTACCTATGCTCCCAGTACCTATCTACTCCAGTACCTATGCTCCCCAATATGGGGCTGGTTCTCTCCCAGCCTATTAAAACAGAGATGATATTGGAAATAAAATACCCCAGGTCAGGATATATTAAGAAAATCATTAACTAAAGGCCGTTAGCACATCCACCTCCCAGCAAAGTCCTGGGTTTGAAAGCATTTCTGTATGGAGTTAGCATGTTTTCCCTTTGCTTGTGGAGGTGTCCTCTGGGTAGTCTAGTCCCCCCCCCCATTCCAAATGAAAGCAGTTCAGTGTGAATGGTTATGTGTATGATGGCCCTGGGCAAGTCAAAGCCCCTGAGGTGAATTTAAAAAGGCCGCCATTTTGAAACACCATATAAATGCCTAATAACCTCGTTTGCTTGGTCAGTGCAAGTACAGTGAAACCTTACCTTCAACTCCGTCTGTACTAAAAACCTCAGGCTGAGATTTCTCTGTACAGACCTCGCACTCAGTTAATAAGTAATTTGTATTAATTCCTTTATATTTTCTCTTGACGCTGGTTGCAGGATTACATGACTAATGACAACGACCAGGCGGTGGTGGAGATCTGCATCACTCGCATCACCACAGCGATCCGGGAGACGAGCTCGATGGAGCGCCATGGCTCCGCGCTCGTGGCTCTCTGGGAGTCATGTCTGGAGCACAACCTGCAGCCACAGGGCAAAGACGAGGACACGCCACACGCCAAGATTGCCTCGGACATCACCAGCTGCATCCTGCAGGTCTGCACACACATATTTACAGCTTGGCCATAGCATTTATGTTACTGAAAAATCTAAAACTGGTTTCGACTTCCTCAGCTAGAACAGAAAAGTGAATTCACGGAAGGGGAAGGGACGTAGCATGTTGTTGCTTTTGCTTCATGTTGGCTAAAGTGAAAGGTACTTTTTAGTGAATAATAATGAAAATATTTGTACAAATGGCTGTACTGACTTGAATCCAAGGTATATATGTGTTGCATCCATCAGACCAGAATAAAGCGTTTACAGAAGATAAATGAATAATTTGGATGGAATTATCTTAACAGTACTGCAGCTGGCCACTAGGGGGAGACAGAGACATTTTAATATAACTTTACTGCGTCCAACATGAGCGCTGTCTTGATTCACTCACTCATTGGCTGAACTGCTTGATCCTATTAGGGTCACGGGGAGGCTCATACTGGGCAAAGGAACAGCTGAACCCTGCACCCTGAACAGCTCACCAGACCATCACACACACACACAATAGGTTTCCTCTGGGTACTCCGGTTTCCTCCCCCAGTCCAAAGACATCCACATTAGGCTAACTAGCCGCTTCAAATTGCCTGTAGGTGTGAGTGTGTTTGGCTGAGTGTGTGTCTCGTCTCTCCGATAGTTTGTTGGGCTGTTCAGTGTGTTCACTTTCTCACAGTGTCAGTTGAGACAGTCTCCAGCCTCCCTGTGACCCTTACAGTAGGATTAAATGGGTCGGGAAATGAAGCTCAAACGTTAATCCCGCTGCTCATCCCTCCTCTAACCCCAGTCTTATCCTTTCTAATGTTTTGGTATGAAATAAATTAAATTAAATTAAATTGCTGCATATTTGAAATGTGTATGTTTTGTTTAATTTAGGTTCAGTATTCCTAAAATCATTAATTCAAACTTCTAATATTTTAATCTATGTTTTATATCCAAGTAAATTTATTTATGGATGTGTTTGTCATTTTAAAGTTGAATGCTTTTTTTTCTTTTTTTTTATCCCTATTAAGAAACAAAGCACTGATCAGAGTGTGTATTGTACTATATACATGAAATATAAGTTGTAACACACACACACACACACACACACACACACACACTCGTGTTGGCTCAATAAGATGAAGCTGACACAGATTACCCAATGTGAAGTCATTAATTAAACTTCCTGCCTCTCCGTGTCCTCTCTCCAGCTGTTCCTACATACAGATGTGAGCAGTGTTCAGTCCCTTCTTCGTCTTCTCCCACTCTTTTTATTTCGTATTTGTATTTAACTTTTGATAATGGACACAGGTGCATGCTGGGTAATGATCAGTATTCATTAGAGAGCTGTGCTGTGACAGTTCGTTGAGGCGGATGAAGATTTCAGCTGTTTGTGGAAGAACTCTTTTGATCTGAGCAGGAGACGGATATTAAAGTGATGGGTTTTTGTGATAATGAGCTCAACAGCCGTCACTTTGAAAATTTCCCTTTGGATTTCTGAGACTGAGCTGCAAAAAAAGAGAAATACAGTCTCCCAGGACGTTATTACCCATACGCTACTGTATATTATAATAGTATAGGTTTTTATTATTGTTGTTGTTGTTATTGTTATTATGAAACTATGATAATAATAATAACAATAATAATAAGGATAATAATAATCATATTATCACTTAAATAATTATATGAAGAATAAAAATTTATGATAATGATAACCTTAAAAAATAATAATAAACAAATAATAAACAATAATTAAATAAAAATGAGAGTAAATGGGAAAAACAAGAATAAACATGCATTTAGTTAAAATATTTACTTAAATGTTTAAAAAATATTTGCTTACTTCCTGAATTTATAATCAACAAATAAATACGTAATTTTTTATATCCCAAATATAATTTTAAATTACCCTTATATAATATCAGTGGGGATTTTTTATTAATATAATTTTATATAAGACTTCCTTTTAAAGTGCAGAAGATCTGACAGTATCCTCTTGGGGGCGCCAGTGTTCTTCTCATGTCTTCCTCACTTATTAAAATAAATAAATAAACCCTGCTGCGTTGTGCTTGTCCAGTCTGTGTAAATATTTATTCATTATAAAAACTGCTTGTTCATGTCCATGCATGTGGTTTCGTTTAGTTCGATGTAACCAGAAATTTAAGGAAGCTGGTGTCCTTGCATGTTGAATAACCTTGCTTCTGAAAAAGAAATGGAATTTTAGAGAACAGGGTACAGAGCGTACAATATCTTGGAATGGAGTCTCGGTTTGTTTTGATTTAACGTGGGTTCAGTTTGCCCCCTGCTGGAGCTGCCGGATTCAGGTCGCTAATGTAATTACCGAGGTTTTCACGAGGTGATTGGGGTTTATTAGAGCAGTGGAAACACTAAACTGTGCAACAGAACAGTTTAAGAACACCGTAATGACCCACATAAATAAGCTCCTCTCCTCACGGAATCGCTGACCTGTCCCGTGTCCTGTTGGGTGATGCTGAGGGTTGCTGTACCCTGGAAAACGGAAACTGGATATTAAATCGAGGCTTTTCTTTTGTGTTGTAAATCTGAGCCAGAATCCAGACTCACCGGGTCTCATGAAGTCACCCTAAACCCTATCGTATACGCACACATTGCAGTGGCTTGAGCACTGTCTCAAACAAGGGTTATTACATCATAAATTACAAGAGCCAATCATCTTTTAGTATGCAAATGACAGGACCAATTGCGCACTCAGGATTTTCTCAGTTACTTTCAGTGGTTTCCACCATTCAGAAACTAGGAAGTAGAGCATCACAACAACGTATTCATTTGGCTTGCTGTGTACAAATATACGTAGATGTTTGGCATTAAAGGAAACGTTGTTTGGCGTAGATTAACAATAAGTCGAATCCGGGTTGATGCCACAGCCATCCGTGACCGGGAGTCTATGGGAGCTAATTGGCCGAGCTCTCACGGGAGGGAGGGATGGCATACGCACTTCCCTGTCACTCACAGCGATCACCAGCCAATCATGGGCGTCTGTGAGCTCATTCGTATGAGGGGGTGGATAGCGCTTTCCCTCAGAGTGTGTTAGGCCGCCCCCAAATACGCATGCGCAGCAGTTCGAAATGAGGCGGGCGGTAGCATCGCATGTCACGGAGGGGGCGTGTGCTTGGTCGCGCCCCTCCCTGGTTGGTGGTGGCCGTGTGATAGGGAAGGCAAAAAGTTAATGGGTGGGAATTGGAAATGACTAAATTAGGAAGAAAATTAGGGGGGGAAAAAAAGAATGTGAAACATGTCGTACGACGTTTATACGAAAGTAATACAATTGTTACAAGACAAAAAACTAAAGTCCTTGTACGGTATTCCTCTAATACTCGGTTGTCATGTGACCATCGTATGTACTTATGTAAACTCAAACTAACACAGTGGGCTTAATGTAGTGCGATCATAGTAGTATTGTAAGGAAACATTATTTACATCAGATGTACGATATATCGTAGCCCCGCTCTACGACGTCGTAGGCCATCGCACGCCATTCATTCTTTCATTCATTTATTTTCTAAGCTGCTTAATCCTAATCAGAGTCGCAGGCAGGCTGGTGCCCATCTCAGCCAACTCTGGGCGAGGACGGGGAGTAGCCTGAACAGCTCGCCAGGCCTTTAGACTGTGGAAGGAAACTGGCAGGATTTCTGGAGGAAACCCACGCAAGCACAGGGAGAACATGCAAACACCACACAAACACCCCAAGCCTGTTAATCGAACCCGGGACCTTCTTGCTGTGAGGCGGACGTGCTAACCACTGCATCACCGTTGCCGCCCTGCATCGCAATGGACCTGACTTTGAGGATTACCTACAAAACGAAAACATTTGTACATGTCCAGAACTCCGTGATACTCCGTCACACGACAAGGTGGATTTCGTTCAGCACGCTCACAACTGTCCTGGGAATTTGGTCAGTTTTTTTTTTGTAGTTTTTGTTCAGTGTATGTAACCGGGACCTTAATAATAACAACCAATAGGAATTAACCCTTTAACTCTCAAATGACTTACCAGAGTTTTCTTTTCTCTAGATTAAAATGTATTTTTTGGGTGTATGACTGTAAACTAAATGTTTTCATTGTTAAGTTTGTGTAACAGAGATCCCCCGAATGTCCTCCTGCACCGTACTACTCACACCTTCACTGCATGTGTCTGTTCAATGTGTACAGAACTACAACCTGGCTCCGATGATGGCACTGGCCGTCCCGGTGGCCGTGCGATTCCTGCAACAGGGGAATCGGGAGCTGAGCCGCAACATGTCCAGTTACCTGAGTCTGGCCGCCATCGCCAAGGCCGAGCTTCTTGTCCAGCACACCCAGACCATCATCGACAGCGTGCTGGGAGGTAGGGGTCAGGTCAGAGGTCCCAGGGGTCACATCAGGCCACCTACAGAGCGCTTTTTTTTTGTTGTTGTTGAGAGAATAAGTGCAGACACGAGCTCTGATTTATCTTTTGGGTGAGTTTGTGTCATAATCCTTAACATCCTCACAGCAAAATGCCAGTGAAGAGAACATTTGACAGCATGTAGCTGCTGTTATAGGAAAACAAATCAACCATTCCTGACCAATCAGAGAGAAGAATTCAACAGCGCTGCGGCGTACTGCACTCTAGAGATAATATCATTTAAACTTTGTATGCACAACATAAGAAAAAGCGCAGCGTTCCTGGCCTGTAGCTCTTCGTTAAACAGTTCCTGTCGGGTTTGTGAAGTTTTGTAGGTGTACTCTGGGCAGGTTCAGTCCCGTAGGAGAAACTTTTTTCATCTGTTGGCAGCCATTTGGATGCAGATTAAAGTTATTGCACTGGGAAGGATTTTTTGTTTGTTTTGGATATCGCTGCATCATTAAGGTTAACGTGGTAATTTAAACCGTGACTGATATAAAACTCCATGCGAAAAGCCATTTTCTCCGAGTCTATTGTTCGAGCTGACCTGCAGTGAGATGGATGTGGTAGTGGATTAAGTGTAGCGTGAAGCACTTGTGTGATCCAGTGCCTCAACTCTCAGCTGTTTAAACACGGGAACGTCTGGACGGTTCGTTCCTCTGGTGAGATAATGATCTTCTGAGTAGTGTTTCTGTTGCATTGAGGGACACCGATTTCTTCATCTTTGCAGCAGGAGGAAGAAAACATTAGCGCAATATTGTGTGTGTGTGTGTGTGTGTGTTCCTTTCCCCTACAAAACAGCTTCATGTACCTAACACCATGCACCATCACACAGGATGTTGATGCCTCTATGCTTTTAACCATGCGTGAACAAAGAACAAACACAACCCATTAACACCCTCCATACCATCCATCCAATGTCTGTCCGCCTGATCAGAACACCAGCGACCTTTAACCCCTTGCATACTGCATGGAGAGAGTGAGGTTACATGGCGTGCTTCTCAAAGCCCTTATTTGTCGTTTCCTCACTCCGTGATTCCCGCTCCTCGTCTCTTCTGCTCTGCCATCGTTGCCTGCTGTCTGAATTGTTTTATTTGCTATTTAGGATCAAGGAGCAGTAAATGAGGAGGATACACCAAACCCCTTATTCACCCCAGCGCATGAATAACCTGCCCCTTATATGATGTTGGACAGTTTTTTTACGTAGCAGCTCAGCTTGCCGCCGTCATCAGCAGTCTCTAAACGTGATGCCTCAGAGAAAATTGTTTCGTTTCTCTCAAAAATATTTCCACGAATCCATGTTTCCTCAGTGGGAGGGACTAA
Source organism: Neosilurus hyrtlii (assembly GCA_028564935.1). Lineage (NCBI taxonomy): Eukaryota > Metazoa > Chordata > Actinopteri > Siluriformes > Plotosidae > Neosilurus > Neosilurus hyrtlii. Next base: position 1,467,086 of record JAOUQZ010000031.1, read on the forward strand.
AACGCAATTGAGGGAAATGCAGTTTAAGGGTTTCAGACTCCTTAATCCAAATAGTGTCGTGCGGAGGCTGGAGCCTATCTTAGCCGACAAACATTCACACTGACAGCTAGGGGCAATCTGGAACAGCCAGTTAGCCTAATCTGTATGTTTTTGGACTGTTGGGGGAAACTGGAGTACCTGGAGGAAACCCATGCCAACACGGGCAGAACATGCAAACTCCACACAGAAACATCCTCGTCTAACTCGGGACTCGAATGCAGAACCCTCTTGCAGTGAGCAAACAGATGAACCACTTCTCCACCATGCCTTCCTCAACCAATCAGAATCCAGAATTTAACAGAGCTGCGGTATGTTGTGGATCACCAGAAGTAATAAAGTGGACATTATTTACGTCGATGGATTCTTGTGTCTTGTGCATTGCATCTTCCTTATCCGGACAAAAAAAAAAACAAACGTCATTTACTGCCTTTACCTTCGGCAGCCATGCGGTTTTACCAAGAGCCTTTACGACCCGTCCACTTTTCAAGAGTATCATATTAAAGGTGCTTAACCCCCTCCTGGTGTTGCTCACAGGAGGATACCTGATTAAACCTCTTTACAGTAGAGCTCGTTAGATGCCTTCGTTTAGTCCGTGTATGTTGATGGACAGTTTTGCCGCAGGGAAGCTAGACGCTTGTGTCTCCCGGTGTTGTAATACTAAGGACAAAGCTCTAATGAGGGCTGCTGGAGATTAGCGTATAGTAGAGAAAGCCCTCCCTGTTTCACACAGATTTCCTGTTTTTACCCCCCGACATGAAAGCAGCCGGCGCACACCCAGGCAGTTGTTTGTTTAACAAATGCCGAAAGCTAAGCCAACAGTTAGCGACCGTGCCGTAATGCGAGCACAGGGCACCAATAGTCATTCGCTACAGACGTCTACAGACGTTTACAGAATATCCTTCTGTGGATTGTGTGTGTGCGCGTGTGGCTAAAAAAAAAATGAAGAGTGCTCCAAGTTGGCCTTTGCCGATAACCGACTCAGCCAAGAGCGACTTACATAACGACCAATTGTGAAATCGTCATGGTGATCAACAGCTTTGGAAATGAAGGCTGAGATATCTTTGGCTGCCTATGAACAACGTGACAGAGAGCGTGCCCAGAGATTTCTGTGGGTTATCCACTCGGTGCCCATGTGAGTGTGTGTGCACGAAGCTCTGAAGAGTACGGATTCTCGCCAGGGGCTCGAGAAGATAAAGGCGGCACATGAGCGAGCACAGAGCCAGCTCGTTTACAGCTTTATAATTACAAACTAATGGTTGATCTGTCACGAGATGTTCCTCTAGCATTTTATGGAAGGAGTCTCCAGTGTAACGGAGGTAAAACTCACTTCTGAGATTAGACGGAATCTGCAGGACGTTGCACGGGGGGTTAGCACGTCCGCCTCACAGGAAGAAGGTGCTGGGCTTGAATCCCGAGGAGGTTTCATGTTCTCGCTTTGTGGTTGTGGTTCCTCTGAGTACTCCAGCTTCCTTTAACAGTCCAAAGACATGCGCGTTATGCCGTTTAAGGCGTGGTGTGATGTGTTCAACACTCGTGCAATGTTAAGCCGACCGATTTCCCTTAACAAGCAGAAAACAGAACATCGTGGACTCCAGTATCATTATTATATTTAGAAAGATCCATGCAACGTGTTTCAGATCGATACAGGTGTCGTCTTCTTTCTTTCATAGCAGACATACCTTGAAGCGTGAGCAAACCTTTACACTATTTCTGTCGGTGTTTTCCTTACCTTTGTTTGACCTAAAGTTAAACACCAAGACAAATTATACACACAAAAGCGAATAAATCAAATTTATAAACTGTTAGACAGTTAAAATAAGCGAGGTGGGTTTCAAACCCAAACCTGTGGGTTAAAATACTCGGTGAGTATATTTCTGTAAGGCATGTCTCCTAACCACCTGAGCTACCACTGCCGAGAAAGCAGCGAATGATCTGTAGTCGTATTCTACACAGCTGGCTCATGTTAGTGTTTATTAATCACTACTTAACATGGCTGTACGTGTTGTCTGGTCTCGGTAGCCCAGCCGTAACAGAGATTAAACGTGAAGCGGTTGGAAATTGAATCTTATTTTCTCCTCTCACTTCTTTTACACCTCGCATTGTGCAGTTGTTTACATGACACCCGTTTGCACTAAAGCTACATGTTGATATGAAATATCTCTGGTCTGGGTTGGAGTGTGGATCTCTGTAAGGTAGGGAGGCAACATTCTTTTTCAACACGTCTATTCACCTTTATGTAAACATGCGTCCTTTCACATTAAAGGGTACCTGTGGTGAATTAGTGTTACTGTCTCTATTAAACATCAATCCTCACCCATTTGCAAAGTGCATGCGAGTGTTACGACTCTAGGCACATTCAGAGAAATGTCGCCTTTCTGATTGGCTGTTCCAGTCTGGTAGTGATGCGAATTCGTTGGATTGGCTGGGATGCATCACTGACCCCGTGTATCATAACACATTATGGTCCAGTGCTGAGCTGCACGAACAACAAGCGCAGAAATCACGGAAAGTGACGACAGGAAAGACGAGTCGGCAAAACGTTAGCTGCGTAAACCATTTTGGATTCACCGTCACGCTCATCTCTGGCAGCGTCCTCATCCTCAGAGTCACTAGAATGTGACGTCTCACTGTTTCCACAAGAGACCTCAACCCCGCCCAGCATGTTCACATTACTTCTGGGATGATACGACTCCTAACCCCTGTAGTTCAGTCTGTATTGCTTAGACGTATTACGCACAAATTATGCTGTTAGGTTGAACAATACCGCTACTCTTTAAAAAATAATAAATTGTAATCACTGGCTAATTGCTGTGGAGTCAGAGGAATAAAGCACATTGGTTTCCACAAGAGGCCTCAACCCCGCCCAACGTGTACACATCACTTCCGGGGTAAAAAAACAACTGTTAATCAGTAACGCCTGTAGTTTAGCACACCGCTAATAATCCACGGGATACAATTAGGGAAGAGGCAGGTTAGTTGATACGGGGGATAGTTGTACACCCTGTCTCACAGCTTATAGAAATTAGTTTTTAGCCTGAACCTGTTTGATAGACTGGGGCACAGGCAAAAGCAGGTTCTGTACTTTTTTCATCCATTCATTCATTTTCTGAACCAATTAATCCTAAGTAGGGTCGCAGGAAGGCTGGCGCCCATCTCAGCCAACCCTGGATGAGGGCGGGGTACCCCTGGACAGCTCACCAGGCCATCGCAGGGCCAGTACTTACACAACCATTCACACTCATTCTCACACATAGGGGTGATTTGGAACAGCCATGCTTTTGGACTGTAGGAGGAAACCGGAGTACCTGGAGGAAACCCACACAAGCACGGGGAGAACATGCAAACTCCACACAGAAACATCCCGAGCTAAGAAGGCCTTAATTCCTCTTTAAAAATAATAAATTTGTATCTAATATTGACCTAAAGCTTTATAATGCCATGTGATTTAACAGTTTAGATGAAAGACGATATCATTTTGTATTAACTGGAAAAATTCTGATGCTATAATAATTTAATAAAACATGGTAGTCCTTATAACACAATAGCAAGAATATAAATTTCACCATATAAATTATAGGTAGCGGTAAATACTAAGTGTTTGTTCAAGGTTTTTTTTATGAAACAGAGTGTTTCATGCTAAACATAACTTGAGTTTCTGTTGTAAACTTGATTTGTAAAACTGGATCAGCAAACCTGCTTCTCTTTTGCAAAAAATGCCTCAGTTGCCACAACAAACATGGCTACCAGGACACCAGAGGATTTAATGCAAAATGCGGCCCAAGTTACATCATCAGTTTGTCAATTTCATTCATGTTTATTGTTAAGAAATGAGTAGAAATATATATGTAATAAATATTACCAAGCTACAGATGAAAGCATTTTGTTATTATTTATGTATTTCCTTCCTCCAAGTACAGTTAAGCAACAAGTGCGTTGGTGTTTCAACTAACCCACCTGGTGTATCAAGTAACCCACCTAGTAAGGGTAGTTAATACATTTAAGAAAAATTTTGTAAAGGATCACCACACCAAATGTACTGACCCAAAATGCCTTTAATGTTTCGCAGATTTACCAGATACCTTCTTCTTTTTTAACTATTTACAAACTCTTCCCAGAATAACATTTCATTTTTATCCCAGCAAACGTGAAAAGTGTATCAACTAACCTGCCTCTCCCCAACCAGCTTTGTGGTTTTCATGGTTGTTTTTGTTAAAATAAGCGTCTGTATCACTTTAACGTGTTACATACACACATTGTGCTGTAAGAATGACCACTATCGCTACTCTTTATATATTTTATAAGTTTCTGAGTTCCTATTCCAGTCTCTGATCTGTCACCAGTGTTCTAAGATTAGAAATTATTCAAAGAATTTCACGCTCTTTAATGGCAAAGTGAAAACAGAAACCGAAAAAAAAAAACAGGTTGCAGGCTGTAAACCGACCTGAAACCAATCCTTCATTTCAGAACTGTAACAGATCTGTAGTGTGTGTGTGTGTGTGTGTGTGTGTGTGTGTGTGTGTGTGTGTGTGTGATCTCTTGGGTTATTACAGAATAAATGCAGAGGGTTAGAATGAATTTTGAAGATTCTGAGATTCTGATCATCGTCCCATCGTTCCGACTGAAGTGTTGAGAGCATGTTGTTTTTTGTTTTTTTTCCACATCCTTTCATTACCGACATCCAGACCCGGGAATCAGTGAGCTTGAAATAATTCCCAGAGCTCAAAAGGGCCGAGGTCGCTGTAGTTCAGGTTGGCTACAAACAAATGTTATGGATGTTTCTTCTTAAACCTTCCACACTTCTTCCAGCATTTATCCAAACAGACACAAGTCATCGCTCTCTGCTCTCTCAGTGTTCTGGAGGTTTTTTCTCTCTCCCTCTTTACGATCACATCACTGAGTGTCATTGCGGGGGTTTCGTGTAAAGTTATACTGCAGGAAGTGTGAGAGAGCTCGCTGACGTCTGGAGTTTGTTAAAAGTGCAGCACTCCCGGGGTGGACGGGAGTGAGCGCGAGCTCCTCGGGGCACACTCATTATGAGTTACATCCTTTTAGGAATGTAGAGGGTTGTGTTCAGTATACCGCTGGGTTTTCAGACTGAACAGGATCAGGACTCCTATCTGTATAACCTCCTTCATTATGAAAAAAAAGATTGTAGTTATTAATAATAATAATTATAATAATAATATTAGTCATTCATTCATTTATTCTCTTATCCGCTTAATCCCAATTAGGGTTGTGGGAAGCTGGCGACCTTCTCAGCCCTCTCTGAGCAAACGCAGGGTTCACCCTGTTCAGCTTGCCAGACCAATGCAGGGCCAACACACATACAACCATTCACACACACACACACACACACACACACACACACACACACACACACACACACACACACACACACACAACGTGGGTTAATTTGGAACAGCCAGTTAGCCAACTGTGGGAGAAAACCAGAGTACCCAGAGGAGACCCACACAAGTCAAGTCAAGTCAGTTTTATTTGTGTAGCACTTTTTACAATTGACATTGTCACAAAGCAGCTTTACATAGTAA
>JAOUQZ010000031.1:1484590-1518811 GCA_028564935.1 Neosilurus hyrtlii
CGGCATTTGATAACCCAGTTAGCTGCACTGGGGGGACAGCAGTGAGAACCCGTTGATAGTGGGGCTTGAACCCCTGAACCCACAATCAGAAATCCAGCACCCTACCACCGGGCCACCAATGACCATTAATAAATGTACTGAGTCACAGAACAACTAAGATTTGATCTGCTTCATCTGGGATGTGGAATCTAAATGATTCATAATTTTGAAATACCAAATCATTTCTTCATGTCCGTTGCCAAGCGCACTGCAGGATTCCCATGCTGCAGGTTTTATTGTTGTTCCAAAATGAGGAAAGCAGCGCTGCAGTCTGGTTCTCGTAATGTCTTCTTTGTGCTCATATCTTATCTGAAAGTGTTGCGTAAACAGGTCCATCCTCCACAAGGCTTGTTTCTTTAAAACAGACGTCACTGAAGTGGAAATAATCAGGTCTAGAAAGGGAAACCCCGCTTTTACTTTGCTTTCTCATCTCTTCAGTCACTTTCTTTCTAATCATAAAAACGAAGAGGAGTTTGTCTTCCTTGAGCGTGATTTACTATAACACATGTTCAGAACATGCCAAGCATATGAAACATGTGACGGTCTTTAGGAGCTTTTCCATTAAACTACAAAAACCAAGTAGTTAACAATAACTTTATCTAAACCTAAAGCTAAATCATTTATTTATTTATTGCATACAAATAGAACGGTTAAAGTTTAATAGCTGAAACCTTACCAAGTATACACACACACACACACCACCACATAGCCAAGTTCCAGCAAACCAAATACCCCCCCCCCCACCCCCCCCCCCCCCCCCCCCCCCCCCCCCCCCCCCCCCCCCCCCCCCCATCCCCACAGTCAGGATCACGAATAAACTCCATTTTAAAAAGAAAAAAACTCAGAGTGTTGCCATAACATTACCCCGGCTCCAGCCTGGCCTTGTGATTTATTGTCTGTCCTGATCTTAAAGGCCAACATTCACCGTAAACATCTGCACTCAGCTGACGTGGTCTAAACTGGCCTAGCTGTAGGACCCGGTGAGCCGCTCATAAACACTGTACTGAGCGTCTGTTATCACCGGAGCTCTGCTATTCATTTTACACCATGTGTTATCGATAACCTCAGAATCCCATCAGGATCTTCACTTATCGGATTAGTGCTGTGCTTCTGTTCGATTCCCGTGCCAATTATTGGTATGATTATTATTATTATTATTATTTTACTTTGCTTTAAGTAGACTGTCCATCCTAACACATCGCTCAGTTCCAACCTCGGGTGTGATTCCTTCTTTAAGATCATCTTCTAACCCTGGCCTCTTTTCCTTGATGTAGCGGCCACTGTTTGGACAGGAACTTTACTGCCCTGTGATATACACTGATAGTTCAAAAGGAAGACAGGACTCTGAAACCTCGGTAGATAATGAGTAGATGCTCAGGAACTAGGAAATGAGAAGCACATGGAGTAAATGAAAAACCCTGGGGTTTTTTGTTTTTACCGCTGCCGTGCATCAAAAACAACCTGCTGCTAATGAGAGAAAACATGCTTGTGCAACACAGATGGATGGCAAGGAGGGAGAAAGTACTAAAAACGCCAATTTAATTAGAAGCACTTCCAATGTAGTCATATTTTGGAAAAATGTGCTGACTCTGAGAGATGCAACCATTATGTAAGGATTCTGGAATGAAATCCACTCTACTAACATATAAGGAAATGATAACCGTTAGCAACATAAATAGCATAGTTGCTACATTGTTAGCATAGTTTTTGACTTTTCAACCCTGAGTATAAAGCATGCTATTTCTTTTATCCTAAGGTCTCACATAGTTTTAGAACCGTAGCCAGGACTACTGCGAACATTACACGTTCATTAGAGTGGATATGGAAGGTGGAGATGGGTGGAGAAAATATGCGTTTGCCTCAAAACCTGGGTACCCTGGGTTTACACTAGGGGACGATGTCCACGATCTCCAAGATTCAAAAAAGAGTGGAGCTCCGTGATTTAGAAGCACGCTTGGACCACGATTGAGGTATAAAAAGGAGGCAGGGGGCATCCAAGAGATGAAACTTGAAGGAATCATGTTTACAAGTTCATCAAGATTCCCTGTGATGGTGCATCAAGGTCTGTCACGCTTCACGATTCCCACATTCTATCATGAATTGTATCAAATGCTAATGCATCATAATAATAATTGCAAAATTTTTGGCAGTGAAACATTTTGCCACGATCAGCGCAATAATCACAGATCCACCAAGGTTCCTCAAGATCATCATAAACCCATTAAGTTCCCTCAAAATCCTCACGATTCCACCAAGTTCCCTCAAGATCATCACAATTCCACCAAGCTCCCTCAAGATCATCACAAATCAAATTCAATTCAAATTTAAATTTTATTTGTCACATACAAATTATACACAGTACAATATGTAGTGAAATGCTTATCCACCAAGTTCCCTCAAGATCACCACGAATTCACCAAGTTCCCTCAAGATCATCATAAACCCACCAAGTTCCTTCAAGATTACCACAAATCCACCAAGTTCCCTCAAGATCACCAAGAATCCACCAAGTTCCCTCAAGATCATCATGAATCCACCAAGTTCCCTCAAAATCACCAAGAATCCACCAAGTTCCCTCAAGATCACCAAGAATCCATCAAGTTCCCTCAAAATCACCAAGAATCCACCAAGTTCCCTCAAAATCCTCACAATTCCACCAAGTTCCCTCAAGATCACCATGAATTCACCAAGTTCCCTCAAAATCCTCACAATTCCACCAAGTTCCCTCAAGATTTTCCCGAATCCACCAAGTTCCCTCAGTATCATCACAGTTCCACCAAGTTCCCTTAAGATCACCACGAATCCACCAAGTTCCCTCAAGATCACCACGAATCCACCAAGTTCCCTCAAGATCTTCCCGAATCCACCAAGTTCCCTCAAGATCATCACAATTTGATCCCACGACCCCCCACACCATTTTCAACACAACCAAACTTTCCGTGAAGGAATTCCACACTATTCTGATTCTCAAGCTACCTTCCTAACTCTCAGTTATCCCGACCGAAGGGTACGGAACACTTACAAAATAATGCTGGTTGTTTCCTAGAAGGCAAGAAATTGCCTACTGTCGTCTACTGTATTATTGAGTAATTCTGGCTATGTAAGACCAAAATTGAGTGAGTCTTTCACGCCTTCGCTGGCCATTAGAATGCTAAGCATGGACAGTCTGTTTACGGGAAGCTTGGACTGAAAACTGACTGTGAAACTCTGCATACACTCCTGAAGATTCTCATCATGCTCCTCTGGACATAATCGAACGCTGTATGTGTTTTAAACAACACTGGGAGATGGTTATTATTCCACAGGGCTGCTTGAATAATTCTCATTTGCACGCAGAATTTTACCGACTCTATGAAATCTACATTCGTTTTTGTATGAAGAAGTTTTTTCTGATTTGAACAAAGGGACCACTGGAGGTCTTCTCTGAAGAAATGTTCTCTTTATAACATATTGAAGGCATTAGAACCATGTCTTCTTGGCAAGGGCAAATCATGGCATATGGGTAGTTAAAGAAAACAAAAAAAAAAAAAAAAAAAAAACAGCACAGCCATGTGGGGACCTTTATTGATTTATCCCACTGTGTATTTACTGTGATAAGATGCATTGCGTGTGTATATGTAAAAACAGAAAGAGTACAAAAGAAACATGATATTCCCCAAATGCACACGTGGGTCGACTTTTCCAGAACAATCCATCACAAATGGAAGGCCATCATTCCTTTGGATTTAATTTACAGATTATACCAGGCAGGGTGAAAGGAGAGCAGGCCTCCCCTCAAGGTTCCCTCGAAAAGCCTTTGAACATAAGAACACAGCTTTAGGGCTTTGGGATTAAAGCAGACATGTCTTAGTGTTGACATGTTTCCACTTACATATCAAGAATATTTTATCTGCGCCTCATAGTTTTTCTGGGGAACGAGTGGAGTGTGATGCCCATCGTCACCTTATCAGGCGACTAATTGTACAGCCATCTCAGATATATTTCAGGAAGGTGTCTGCGGATACAAGCTGAAGTGACTCACCAGATTCTGTTTCCTGTTTCCTGAGTCATCTGTCTATCAGTGAGTCATGATAAGAATACACACAATACTCATGTGGACTCAGATATTTAGCACTTCGTTTCATGTTCCTGTGTCTTTAAATCAAGGCAATGTGAGTTACAGTTCCCATGAAAAGCTCGAAGCTTTCGCATCAGGTGCATAAATCAATGCAAGACATTATACGCTACACTATGTGCTCTAAACATTTACAAAACCCAAACATGAATCGCTTTCTTGTTGAGACGTTGAATTGTACAGGGGTGGAGTAGCAGAAAAATCAAGCGACTGGAAGATAAAAAGTTGTAAGAAAAAAAAGGGCACATTTGTTACCCATCGCAGCAAAGTGGGTTTTAAGTGGGAAATGATTAATGTTGAGTTATTGGTACCATTGTGTAGCTGATAGCCTAAGCTTTAAAATGAGACCAGATTTTCTAACACATGTTGCTAGTTTTGGAATAACTAACCAAAACCTGCCAGGAAGTTTCAGCCGTTTAAGCAAAAAAAAAAAATGTTTTAAGTTCAACAAAGTATTTAATAATTTCCGACTTAATACCCACTTTGCTGTGAAGGGTCATGTATATTACCATGAACGTACATTTATTAGCTCAACAATGTTTTCACAAGGTTTATATATCCGCACATTAATAACTGGTGATTCTGTGACACCCCACAGTAATCCTACAGTTTTACAATCAAGAATGTTCAGAATTAATGCTTTATTATTTTGTGCTAACGACTACTGTAGTCATAGCTAGCAGTATTAACCTAGCAACTTAATGTGTATTAGCATCATCGTTGTAAATACAAGACCCTCACATGACGTGCCTTTTTTGGCCGCCATATTGCCAAGGACTAAAATACGCCATTCCGACAATTCGCCAGTAAGAATTGTATCTACAGAATAATTCTATTCTTTATTATTTATTTTTTTTTCTAGAAAAAAAATTGAAAGTTCAAATTCTTAATTCTACTTGTATTATGGTATTTTTTTAGCACGTATAACAATATTACTCAAAATAAAGCAGAAAACCAAGCAACTTTTCTCAATCCTGCAGCTTGTTTATATGTATAAAATCTCAAGTGTAACTTGTCTCTGGTGAGATGACGTAAACTTTCCGAATTCCGAATGCACGCGATATACCGAGTATCTCCAGCTTGTGTTTATGTCTATGGTTAGCACAACACTTCTTTCTTTAAATTTTAAATGCTAGCTAGTCAGGTATTTAGCCACTACGTTTTTCTCGATTTCAGTTACATCGGTAAGTAGGGTAATAATGGGAAAATAACAAAATAAAATAAATCTATATTGTTTTATGTTATGGACCCTCCATTACTGTCTTTTGAAACTTATTAAAAAATTTTTACCCTGAAAAAGAAAACAAGGTCATGCCGCATAGATTTATTCTCTCTCTCTCTCTCTCTCTCTCTCTATATATATATATATATATATATATATATATATATATATATATATTTCCTCAAGGCATTTTGATGAATTTTCTGGATTTTATAATGGCGAACCGTGAATGTTCGTCCACCATTTCAGTTCAGCCATTATGCCGGGTTTGCAAAGTGGATAATTTTTATTATCCTAAAACAGCGAACCAATCGTATGGTTGCATATTTGTTTTAAAACTCATGGTGCCCCCTGCTGTTTTGCCGTAATAAGTGACCACTTGTCGCAAAAAATATTTCTTCTGGTTATGGTTTCAGGGGTTTAAATTAGAATACAAATTTATTTAATTTAGAATTTGTTTGCAAATAAAATAATGCGAGCAGGATTAATAATAATCTCCATTTAAAAATAGTTAAAGTTGTCAGAACCAGAATTTACACCCCGTTTGCTGGCAGTACTCGTAATCCTAATTCTGGGTCTTTCCACTGTTTTCCAGTGTTTCCAGATGCGTAGTAGTTGGGTTATTATTCAGTTCCGTACACTGGATTACTGACTCATTCTTGCCCAGTTTAGATCTCCAAAACAGGATTATCTCTAATTAGAAGCTTCCATTAGAACAATCTTGACCTTTCTGTAAGTACTCTAATCCAGTTAAAGGACCATGCTATTTTTATACATATGGCTAAGGTAAAAATAAAAAAAACAACAAAAAACAATGTGCTCCTACAATAGTCAACTCAACAATGTTCCATGTCCTCCAGGACGTTGGCAACCATGGATCTTCATTCTCTCCTGTCCCTTATAGTTCTACAGCAGGGTCTTTAACCCTGTTCCTGGAGATGTTCCTACCTGTAGATTTTCTCTCCAGCCAAAATTTACCACACCTCTTAAATCAAGAACATTTTAAGTCAATGATCAGATGTGCATGATTAGGGTTGGAGCCAAAGTCTTCAGGAATAGGGTTGAAGACCCCTGCTCTACAGAGTTGTGCTTATGAAATGCCACCTACAAGCTTTACCAGACCATCCAGATACTTTACTCTTGATCTTCCTTTCTTTCCTTGCATCATTCCAGTCATGATCAAGTTCTCCATCATCTCTCCAATGATGACGTGACCAAAGAAACATCACTTGTCTTCCTTCAATTGTTCTCATCAACTCCCTGCTCTTTCCTATTATCAACAAGACTGCCTCGTTCGTCAGTCTTGCTGTCCATGAGGTCTTCATCATTCACCTCCACAGCCATATACAACACCATAGAACAATGTTGATCAGATATGCATTTTTATGAGACTTTTTCTTGTTTTTATTAAGAGCTTCCTGTTTGTACGACAGTAGTTCTACAATAGTGTGGCGGTGGAATTAGTGTAGATCTCAGTGGAAGTCTCAGTTGCGTCTTGGCATTTAAGTGCCATTATGTCACTGTACATACCTTCAGTTCATTCACCCCAGGAACATTTTTCAGTCCTCAGGAGTTCCTTTCTCATAGGTCTTTACATGATTAAGTGTCTGAATTACTCATGCTGGTCGTCATGGCTTCATATGATTTAAGAACTAAATCTGAGTCCTGGCCGGGATTCTCTTTCATGGATATTGGATATGTGTACATGATATGGAAAACGTAGTCAATAGAAGTGAGGAATAGGGAATAAAACCTAACTTGCATATCAATAAGGCTCAGGATTCAACAAGATTTGATAGATAGAGTGGATATGGTGTGAGATGCTGAAAGGAGCCCAGGACCTCAAACTTGGGACACAAAATTGGCTTCAGGGTTTGGGACTCTGGACTGGATTTGGATTTGTTGCTTTGGGTTTCTCAGACTTTAAGGATTGGAACACTTGGATTTATCTCATACATTGGGAGGCTTGTGAACTCTTTTTTTTTTTCAACGCACGAAAAAGATCTTTCACTGGATACTGTAATCATTGGTGCTTATTTGTCTATCAGTTTACCTGTTGTCAAAATCCTGACCACACCTGTGGAAGGTGTCTTTACTCTCAGTAGCCTCATGCTCAAAGGGGAAACGACCTCTGAGTTTATAAGGGGGTAGGGGACACTACTCTACCTCTGAGTTTTTAAGGGGTGTAGGGGACACTACTCTAACTCTGAGTTTATAAGGGGGGTAGGGGACACTACTCTACCTCTGAGTTTATAAGGGGGGTAGGGGACACTACTCTACTCTGAGTTTATAAGGGGGGTAGGGGACACTACTCTAGCTCTGAGTTTATAAGGGGGGTAGGGGACACTACTCTAGCTCTGAGTTTATAAGGGGGGTAGGGGACACTACTCTACCTCTGAGTTTATAAGAGGGTAGGGGATACTACTCTAGCTCTGAGTGCTTATAACCTCAAAATGAATGTTGATAGACCTTCTGTTACCATGGAACACTAATAATCACCCTTATATGGACTTTTATGTGGGACGATTTCCTTTGGGGCGTAAGCAGGAAGGTTCTGGGTTTGAGTCCCTTGCTTGGGTGTTTCTGTGTGGAGTTTGCCTGTTCTCTCTCTGCTTGCGTCAGTTTTCTCCGGGTACTCAGGTTTTCTCCCACAGACCAAAGACATGCACATTAGACTAATTGGCTGTGTTATATTGCTCCTAGATGTGAGTATGAGTGTAAACGGTTGTGTGTGTGCTTTGGCCCTGTGATGGTCTGGTGAGCTTGTCTGGGTGTACCCTGCCAATTTGGCAAATGAATGATAGTTACCTTTGACCTTGAGTGAGCTTGAGAGGTAAAACCCAGCCGTTTAAAGAAATCATTAGATCATTTGGGCGTGTGTATGTACTAAAGGACACACAGAATCATGATATGAGGTAAAGGTAAGGTAAAGTCTGTTGGGCTTTTACACCCATAGCCTAGTGGCTCATCAGGCTGGGGCTTATCTACACTTTCCTTAACGTGAAGCAACTAGGAGATCAACTCCTCCTGGATGGGATGTCCTCACAGGTTGCCTTCCCAGTATTTTTACTGGTACTCATTTAAAATGCTGAATGGACAGAGGCACACCTGTGGATAAGACCTTGCACAGTGGGGAATTCAAACCCACGACCTCTCAATCATGAGTCCAGCACCCTTCCCAGTACACCACCAGCCCCACAGCGTAATGACGAGTACATGGGTAATTAAAACCAGTCCCATTTACTACATGTCAGATTCATGACTTGGGATGCTAAAATAGACTCAGACTCTCAAGCCTCTGACTTTGTACTCTTTTTGACTTGAACATGACTTTTAGGTTTAGGGCTTTCAACCCCTAGTGGACGGAGTTGGAATGTATCTCGGAAGTGTCACAAACCATTCTGGAAGTGTAGTACATATCTCCCAAGTTCACTCTTCAGTTTCATAACAATATACTGGCATTTCTTTTGCATGTAGTTGCTGGAGTCTCAAGGTTTGAATATGTAAAGAATTATGGAAAGTACGGAAACGCTCAGGCCATTTATCATGAAAAAAATTTAATATCTTGCCAGAAACCTTGTTGGTTATTTTTTTCTTAGACTTGACATTTAGTAAGCAAATACCCTGTGCTGTCAACAAAGGTTTTGTCCAGCCTAGAGAAAAATCATCCCTGCCTTCACCTCATCCTGCATTAATTATCCTAACTGTATACACAGCTGAGATCTATTCATCTTTTTCACAATTAGAGCGAGTACACAACACTGAACCACATTAACCCCGATTTTGTTCCTGATCACGGGCTACCAGTCCCTTTCAGGATCTAGCTTGAGGTTTTTATTGTTTGTTTTGAAAGTCTTTAATGGACTGGCACCTTCTTACATTGCTCATCCACTTTGTCCCAACTCCACCCGTCAAATCATTTCCTTCTGGTTTCCCTGTGGTCTCAAGTAAAACCCAAAGGAAATGTTCTTTAACATCAACCCTGCCCTTGCGTCAGGTTTTATCCCTTTCATCCGTGTCTTTGGGTCAATATTTGGGGCGTTACTTTTAAGCTGTGTATAAAACGTGTCTACTAAAGGCTTGGTGATGCTCTGTGTAGTGTTTATCGTATGTGAATCACTATGGAGCTTAAACAGAGCTCATCGAAACTCCTGGGCATCAGTATTATAGTTTCTGTAGACGAAGTCTTATATTTCTGATTAATGAGAGAGATCTGTTATCGGACAGCTTGAGGTTTATTTTGACCTTCACCAGCATACATGAACCAGGTCATGAATTCCCAGTCTGCTCTGGAGTTACCAGGATTGGACGTATGCTAGCTCAATGGCAGGTTTGTTCTAGATAGGAGATGCTTGGTTTTCTCCATTCTCTGAGACACATATACCGTGTACCGTTTCTGTTTTCCACACATGGTTCTTGTTTAGTTCTGCGCTGTTATGCCCCTTTGTTTCTCAATGCTAATGCATAATACATTTAGTGTGCTCTTTTTTTTTATTTTATTTTTTTTTTTTTTGAGGATGTTTTTGGGTATTAAGTTGAATGGACTATAGTGAATATCATTTCCTGTCTTTTAGTGCGTTATAGGCATAGACAATAAACTTGTCCTTCCTGTCCTGGTCATGAACCAGTCCAGAGATGTTCTGTCTACAACTAGTTTAACTTTATTACTTGTTGTAAGAAAATTATCATCATTATCATTAATTTATAGAAGACACCAGCTCCAATAACATGGGCAACAGTGATGTCATATCTTACCGGGAGTACAGTAGGGTTCAGTTTTATGATTTCTGTTGAACCACCCCAGGGCCAAACACAGTGTTTCATGTGTATACTTGTGGGACTTTGTGGTTGTTAAACCCACTTTAGATAGATTAGCACTCATCTGGAAGTTGTAATGCCATCCAGATTCCTCCCGAAGGATTTCCACAGGCCCCATTTTGCCCTTTTATATACAATATACCATTGTTTCGGGATCTGAGAGCGAGCTTTCGTCTGCCTGGTGTGTGTTCGTTCAGGGTAGTGCTGTGTCCTTCTCGGAAACCACGGAGTGAATTGCTCATACAAGTGTATGAGCTTGTATATGGAAAGCCTGAAGGTGGCTGAGATATGGCCTTAAGGTGAGGGGTAGTTTATCATCATCAAGAAAATTTTCCTTTAACTCAAGAGAGCTGAGTTTGATTCCAGTTGGTAGTTACTGCGTTTATACTGTCGAGCTGCTACGCAGTTAGTTAATATAAATGATTTTGAGCCAGTTGGCAAAGATATTACCATGAATCAAAGTCTGAGGCGTACAGAGAAAAGAAGAAATACAATGGCGTAACTTCTCTCTTGGGTAAAATGTGCTCGGGTTGCTGGAAAGATGCTCAGAACGCTTGTTTTACCTTCCCTTCATTTCCAGTGAAATTCAACTGGGTGATATATTTTATATAGCCTTATTTATTGGCTTTGATTCCTTTAGAAATACTTTAAACTCCAATAAATAAAATAATGTAAAATAGTAAAAAGGGTAAAATAGTAAAAACACTTGAGTCTTATACTAGACATCTGAAAAAGTGAGAATAAAAACAAACTTACAATAATTAATAAAAATGATTGTTTTTAATTCATTATTACCAAATTATTTAAATTACATACTTTTAATGATGTTCAGGAAGCTTTGTTGACACCAGACAAGCTGTTCAGACTGTCTGTGGACTCCACTGTTGGCAGTGTGAGTAGCCTGATGGATCTAGAGCAGTTGCCTGCAGTTCTGCATTTTAAATGTCCACTTTTCAATGTCTGCATTTAGGCTCCAGGCTTCTGTGGCATCAAAGAAACGTACCTTGGTTGCTGTTGTTATAGTGAGAGCTCATCTTTGGGCAGCCGTGGCCTAAAGCTTAGAGAACCAGGCTTGTGATGGAAAGGTTGCAGGTTCGCGTCCCAGGACCGGCAATAAAAAAACTTGGGCAAAGCACTTAATCCTCAACTGCCCCCAGGGTGCAGGTTTGCTGCCCACTACTCCTGTGGTTATATTTGCTCACTGCTGGTGTGTTAAATACAGAGGTCAAATTCACTGCTCACAGTTCAGTGTGTGTGTGTAAATTTCTATTCCGACCTCAGCTGACTCCGAAGTCAGCAGGTAAATTCATTCACCTTCTCCGGGTGTTGCACCTCTTATGCAACTTAACATTCTCTTGAACGTCAGAAACCCTTGTATTCTTTTTTTTCTCTGCTTATTTCCATGTCATACCTTCTGCTGGTTCGGCTTTGTGACCTGGCTAACCTGGTCTTCCAGTGACCTATTGATCAAATCTCTGGCATCAGTGAAGTATAGGTTAATGATAATTCTATCATGTAAATATTGTATTTGTGGTCAATCAAAACCTGTGATAGGATGTGTTCTTGAAAACACACATCACCGCCTCAAACCTAGAGAGGTCGGAAAGTACCAGGGCTTCCAATGCGTACAGACAAATGCAAATGTTTATGTTTAAAGGCAGTGATCTGGACAGTTTTAAAAATCCCCATCTCAGATGTTTCCACTAAAAAAAAACAATCTGGCACCGGAGATTCAGGAGAAACATGAGGATCCATATGCAGTTTATTAAACCATTTCCAAACCCATAAGACAGAACGCGAGGTCGAGAGTCAGTACCATTAAGCAATACATAAATCCAGAACCTTGCATCAATAACATAAAAAATAAATACACAAGCAAGCTTTAGAAATGGTTTACTGAGTCTGAAGGAAGCTTTTTTATTTCATGAACCAGAAATGACACGAACCAAAAAAACACAATCAGGAAGTGCGTAATCAGGACTAGAATTCGGGTGAGCTGTAATGTTGCTATTCTGATCGCATCACCTCGAAAATCAGCTTGACCTTGTGCGTAACCCAACTCTGAATACGGGCAACTTTCTCAGTGTAAAAACTGACTGTTGAACTTTGTAATTCTCTTAGTAGGCTTCTATTAATTCTAGATGTTCACTGTGAATGCAGAAGGTACTGTGGTGCGCCAATTCGCCCTGCAGAAAACTGTGTGAGTGTGTGTGTGAGTGTGTGTGTGTGTGTGTGTGTGTGTGTGTGTGTGTGTGTGTCTGTGTGTCTGCAGTCCATGAGTGCGTGCTTGGACCTAGTAAGTTCGTAATTCTCTTAGTAGGCTTCTATTAATTCTAGATGTTCACTGTGCGTCTCCTCCTATCTCTTTCTATATAGCTTTTAAATAGTATATATTTTGAGAGAATGTTGTCCGTTCTGTTATGGGGTGATCACACTAAAGGTGCGACAATTTTTAAAAAACTTTCACGACTTCTCACCAAAATGTTTTGCGACTCCAGATACAAGTGAATATTTTGCATCCAAAATACGTAGGTCATGCAAAAGTTGGACAACGATTTGTGACTGATTTGCGAGTAAATTGCGCTTGATTTGCGGATATTTGGTGAAAATAAAGTGAATCAGTCGTGTTTTGTTTGTGTTTTTTTCTCAAACCATTTGCTTTTTATATATATATTTAAAATATTTTGCGATGAGGTCACAAACCAGACGATTTTTTACAAACTTGAGGATGAAAAGTGACAGCAGCAAATTGCATTTGCGTCAGTCGCTTTTCTATCGCACCTCTAATGTGAGCACCACCTAATATTTCCCCTGATTATAGAAGTTCTCATCCTAATGGGATGGATAACTATGAACTTTTTGTCCTATGACCTTTCAAGCCCACCTCTGAACAGTACAAAATGAATTTTTGAGATAATTGAGTGCCCTTGGGTTTCCACATTACTTACATTCCTCAGAGCATCCTTAAATAATCCAAAGATTTAAAAATGTTGTGTACTGTTTTGTTAGTGAAATTTTGGTGACCTGTCTTTATTACCCAACCCCAAGGAGAAATATGAAACACATTTGTTACCTTTCACGGGAGCAATGCAGAAGATACTGTGGCGTGCCAAATTTCGTCCTGCAGGAAACTGTGTGTGTGTGTGTGTGTGTGTGTGTGAGAGAGAGAGAGTGTGTGTGTGTGTGTGTGTGTGTGTGTCTGTCTGCAGTCCATGAGTGCATGCTTGGTCCTAGTAAGTTATTACCTTTTTTGTGAGCAAAACAGAAGGTACTGTGATGCATCGATTTTCATTCCACAGCAAATTTTGTGTGTACGTGTTTGTCTGTCCTCGTTCCATGAATCTGTCTTAGTAATTTATTATCTTTGGCATGAGCCTTGCATGAGAGCTTATGGAAATTGTACTAAAGTAAAGTAATATTATTATAATCATTCCATTTACATAGACAGGAACTTTCCAACAGGTCTAACACCGGGAACTAATTAGATCATTACAAGTTCAACTTCGTCTTCAGGTTAAACAAAGCATGCGTGTGTCCGAAGACTCGGAAGAGGTACATTTTTAAACTGGAATTTCTCCAATAATGACATAGTAACTAGTGTCATGACAGTAATAAAGTTATGAGTAGTGTTAGCGTAAACACGTCATTCAGGTAACGTAATGTAACGTAACATAATGTTAGGCCCTATTATGCAACAATGACCTGACATTCTACATGCCAGTTGGTGCTACTCGAAAGGTCAATGAACGTGTGTGTTTGCTCCACCAGTCATTAATATAAAATTATCTGTAATATTATGAATGCAGGGGATTTATTTTGACCTCTAAATGCTTTATGGGAGTAGAAAAGTCCCTGGTTGTTTTTGAAACCTGCAGCGATTTGGATTTTATTTAAGGTTTATTCTGAGAAAACTGAACTGAACTGATCTGTGAAGATAAAACAGCACCATCATTTCTCTCTCGTTGACTCTTTTCCTGGTTTTCCGCATCCTCAGACTCTTTGTTGTCTCTGTTGCAGGACGTGGGCAGTCTGATTATTCACCTTGAGGAGGTGCGCTTCTTCGACCTGTTTGGTTACAGTGAGGAGCAGGGAGGCTGGCTGTGCTTCATGTGCAACAATCCAGAGAAAGCCACTGGTAAAGTCTGTTCCAGATTTCATTTCTGATTATAAAAATTTACTTGAAGGGACGACGACTTGAAAGGAAATAAACAAAAATTAAACACCAAAGTCATACCACTCTGCAGTAGTGCCAGTTTTTTATTATTAAAGTCGTTGTCGTAATATGTTATGGTTTCTATGGTAACAGGACATCCACAGGGACTGGGATGGTGGACTTTCCGTATTTTAAAAAAGTGAATAAGTTATTGATATTGTGATGTTCTCTGTAAGGAAATGCTTATTTAACATTAATGGAAGGAGTCTTTAGTGTCAGGGCATTGTACCAGTCTGAAGTAAGGCTGTAACTTGTTAGCGGAGCTCCTTCAGCCTGCATGAGCGGAGCACCGTACTACATTGTCTCTCACCTGATTTCCATTTATACGATTTCTCATTCCACAGGATACAAACATGCTGCCAAAGACACTGTCGGATAAACTGTTGTACATGCTCTTCCTACTCATCACCTGTATTTTATCTCTATGCTCCAGTCTGTGTTGAAACACTTGACTCATGTGCATATAGAAGTCATATAATAAGGCTCCAAAATTGCACTAGCATGGCACCATCCTTGATTTTTCCATTTGCCAACCCCCCCAACCAAAACCATTGTGATGGTGATTAGCTGTTTGCTCTTTGGTGGGAACTTGACACCGAATAAGGTATACCTAGCTAAGATAGTTTATGTTTTTGAACAAACCTTCCAGACTTTCCAGTTTCACTAAAACTGAATCTTCGAAGTTGCAATGTGCTAAAATGCGTTTGATAGTTTTGATTAGCCTTTTTAAAAAGGCCACCATTTTTATTCGTTTCACTCTCACGAAGATGCTAGCAAAAATAACAGTATACAGATAATAAACTAACAAATCAGATATAAACTAGTGAACTTCTGAATAAAAGAAAACTCAGCACATCTGCATATAATACTACATTACATTTACATACATCATATAGGTGTCTGCTCATTTGCATGAACGCATGATATATACACCTCAGTGCATAAAAACACTTCCGCATTAACTGTTTATTCAACGTCACTCCCGCCTCACTTTTCACAGTACAATGGCACTCACTGCACAAGGATTTATTACTTGTTTGTTTTCATCTCTGAATAAATGATAATAACAGTAGTGTGTTTTAGATGTGCATGGATATACATGTATATATGAAATCTTTCATTAAGTTTGGATTTAAGTTGATTTATTTATGATTTTTTTTTGTCTAAATGACAACAACGTAAAAGTATTTTCTATTATATACTAAATAAGTGCGACAGGATTAGTTTCATATTTATTGGCAGTTTTGCAGTTAGACAGAAATTAAATCTTCTTAAATAAATAAAAGCTGTGCATTTCTGTAGTTGTTGATGGTGGTGGTGTGAAACAATCCAAACAGCCCGAGATGGGGTATATTTTATTCCTTATGCAGTGTGAAGGAATCTGGATGTTTCCCTAAGAGAAGCCACTCCGTCCTGTGTTTGCTGAGAATGAGTATAAAGTGGAATGTGATGAAGACAGTAATTTCTATATATTTTGATAAGTTATTGATGAACAAAAGGAAGAAAAGCTTTTGGAAGAAAGAGTTTGGAATGCTGGCATTCATCATTTTGGTTCCACCACTCTAATGTTTTACAGTACAAAACAGGAAACAAAAAGAAAAAGTGCACCTGAAAGGAAAAACACCCAATAAGGAAATGGACTGAGGAAAAGAAAAGAGGAACTTTAGTCTGGTAGATGTTGTCAAGTAGAGGTTGAACTGCTTTGATAACGGCCCCTGCCTTAGAGCTCAGTCTGGTACTTTTCTTTTCAAAGGTTAAAGCTCTTGATTACTAATCAGAAGGTCAGGGGTTCAGGCTCAAGCACTGTCAAGCTTCCACTGTTGGGCCCCTGAGCAGGACCCTTAACCTCCTCTGTTCAAGCAGTGCTCCATCATGGCTGACCCTGCGCTCTGACCCCAACTTCCCAACAAGCTGTAAACATGAGACAAATAAAGGCTTGTTCCTCTACACCACACATTTATACACATTTATAATCAGACCTGTTTGTTGTATCTAAACTTCTGCTTCATAACGGAATAATGTGGGATTAAATGAGTGCACCGGGGAGCTAAACGTCAGTTCCGGAAAACAGTTGAACACAGCAGATGATAAAAGACTTGCAGATGAAAAAGGTTGCATTATTGTAAAGAAAGGAAATAGATGATGAAGAGTAGATGTGAAAGGAAAATAGCATAATATTATGATGATGTGATGACATCATCTCCTTCTCCTTATGATGAGGGAGGAGAAGATGATGAGGTTGACAAAGGATGAAAGAAGAAAAGAAGTTGGAGGAAAAAGGGGAAAGGAGGTAGATAATGATAGAGAAGTGTTTGAAGAAGTAAGAGATGATGATGATAAGGGAGGAGTGGAGGAGAGTAAGAAAAAGAAGATTACATTTAAAGAGGAGACGAAAGCTGTGAACAACAGCACACAGAGAGCGCAAACTGCTGCCAAGCCCAGCAATCCACCATGTGAATCAAAAATTATTTAAATCCTGTCTCGCATTTTAAAGAACCCTTTAAAAAATTCCTGGATCCTGAATTTGATCCTGATCAGTTTTTCTTGCCCAAAGCTCAGACTCTGGGAGAAACTTCATAAACATCCTCATAGTACTTTTTTGTGTAATCCTGCTAACAAACACAAACCGAGAGGAAAACAAAACCTCCGAGTTATGAGGTGTTAAGGTGGAACAAAATAAATTATAAGGAGGAGAAGATGATAAAAAGGAAGAGAAAAGTTGATGATGATGATTATGATGAAAGAGTAGTAAAAGAAAATGAAGAAAAAAGGGAGATGTAAATAGTACATGATGATGATGATGATGAATAAGGAGTGAAGGAAAAGAAGAAAAATGAAGATGGATGTTAAGGAAAAAACAATAAAAATATGGATAAACAGTCATGGGGCAGCACGGTGGCGTAGTGGTTAGCACATCTACCTCATAGTGAGAAGGTCCTGGGTTCAAATCTCGGGCTTATGAGGATGTTTGTGTTTGGACTTTGCATGTTTGTTCCATGTTTGCATGGGTTTCCTCCGAGTATTCCAGTTTCCACCCACAGTCCAAAGATATGCGCATTAGGCTAACTGGCTGTTTCAAATTGCCCCATCTGTGAATGTGAATAGTTGTGGGTTTGCTGGCCCTGAAATGGACTAGCGAATTGTTCATTGTGTATCCTTCTGAGGTTCTATCCTCCCTGTGACCCTAGTCAGATTAAGCAGTTCAGGAAATGAATGAATGAATGATTTTTAGGGTTTACACTGGGGCATAATGTCCGTAATCTCTGCAATTCGAAAATGTGCAGAGCTCCACAATTTCTGAGGACCCTTAAAGCATGATTGGGGTATAAAAAGAGGTAGCTTCCATCAAGGCCTGGTAAGCTCTGCTGTGCTCTACCACACTTCCCACGTTTGCCCTCAAATCATAATACACTGTAATAATTGTTGCCACCATCAGCGCGATCCTCATGCATCCATCTAGTTCCCTCAAGATCATCACGATTCCACCAGGTTTCCTCAAGATCATTACATAAATTTGTTTAGAAGAAAAAGACGAAGGAGAAAAGGAAACTGCATCATGAATCAGAAGAAGGAGGAAGTGCTGCAGCTGGTAATGTCAGAAAGTGAACTGGAGTAACTCCAGGATCCTGTATCACCACTCACTTTTCATGCTGCGTCTTTACTGTCCCTTTATTTTATTATAAAAATCTCTCTCTCTCTCTCTCTCTCTCTCTCTTTCAGACACACACACACACAAACACGGACACACAGTTTAATACTTTAATTTGGATCTCAACACAGAATGAATTGCAGATCCGAACATTAATGAACAGATGTTCTACAGATGTGGATCAAACCCTAAATACTTGCTGTCTTTTCTATTATCGCTATCACCAGGCCGACTCTATTTATTAGGGGAAGACCATATGACTGATCCGTACTATACTAGTTTTTTAACATTTGGTTTGTTTAACCCACCCAACTGTGACCCATGCAGAACAAATTTACATAATCACTCAAAACTCGCAAACACAAGAACAATTAGTTAGTGGTGAAACCATGACTGATCCTAACTAGTGATATTTCTGCAACACGGAGGTGAGACATTCCGTATACCAATCCGAAGTGCGTCGTATTTTAATAATAATCACAACTTTACTAGTTACGTTTATGAGGGGGATGTCAGGGATGTTTGGGACAGGGTAACGTGTTATTACCTTCGCCAAGTGAAGCGTTGTTATTACAGGCATTTGTGATTTACATTTACAGCATTTTGCAGATGTTCTTATCCAGAGCGACTTACAATTGTCATTTTTTTATACAGTTGATGGTTAAGGGCCGTGCTCAAGGACCCAACAGTGGTGATGGTGGGGATTGTCAAAAAACAAAAAACCTGTTACCACAACAACATGGTGGATCAGATATCAGATCTGAACTAAGACTGAAATTGGACTCATTTTTGGAGCAGGAAATAAGATTTGATTGAACATTTTTCTTCGCCAGGAAGTTATTTTATTTTATTTTTTATTTTTTGCTGCGGTTTGTTCATCTGACTATTAGCAGGATTTCACAAAACTTAACCAGATTTGTATGAATTCGATGGATGGCTGTAGTATGGGCCAAGCAAGAAACATAAAATTTTAGAGAGGATCCAAATCATAGGGCAGATGCCCAAAGTCATATCCGATTCCCACCTGTCAAGTGTTGCCTTCCTATCACATATGACCAGCACCAACCAGGGAGGGGCGTAGGCATGCACATGTGATGCTGAGGTCCGTCTCTTTACGAACTCACTCAAAAGGAAAGCGATATCTGCCCCTTTTGTACAAATGAGTTCACAGACACCAATAGATTGGGTGGAATTCCTCCATGTACTTTGAAGAGCCGTGTCAGACAACACCAGAATGTCAGATAATGAGTTTTGTCCCTATTAGCTTGCTGTAAACACAAGGATTCTAACAATTATTTGGGGGCGGCATGGCATGCTGGGCCTTCTGATAGGGTTGCTTTCCCCCTACTGGCCCATTCTGCTCTGCATTCCAGCACATTGAAAGAAAGTTTAATCTACTTCAGAGAGGCATCCAATAAGAGTAGAGTAGGCACAAGCAGTAAAAAGGCCATAAATAGGAGGAGGAAGTCAAACAAGTTGTCTAGAAACATCTGCGTTTCAGGGGAAGGAAAGCTGCAGTTTCCTGAAGAACCTTGAAGGTTTTTTAGTTCCCACCCTTTGGGAACTACGGGAATACGATTCTGTCCGTCCGTTTGCCTGTCTGTCCATCACACTTTAATTTCCAGACATTTACTTGCCTGCGTGCTGAAGCTGGAGCTTTCAGACTTTTTGTTCTATATTGGCATATTATGAAATGGTCCTTTCAGCAGGAGTGTCTGGACCCCTGTGGTCTATTTTTAGATTGGGAATCATACTTTTTCTTAAAATAGATAACTGAAAATGGATAATATCTGAGGTTTATTGGGAAGGGAATGAAAAAAGAGAGTTTGGTGCGGGAATGGCCGTTTATAGCTGCTATAATATCAATGAAAATAGGAGCCAGTTTTGGGGTTTTTACTGTAATTGCTGTGGTATAAACGGAAGATAACATTTAGAGAGAATGTGGCAGGATGTTAAAAGTAACTCTGAAGTGACTGTAACTGAATGGATGATTTAAAGTGACTGATTACTGAAAACATGTCTATTTGCACTGTACTGTTCATGTAATCCATATGAGAAATGGACAACGTCGGCAGAGTGAAGAGGACATGCTGTAATCGCTCTGTTTTATCTGAAACCTGAGGTGTGATGAAGATCTTTTTCTTGCTCGCTCCTGCCTGGATGTCAGGTTTAGTTTAGTAACCCACATTCATGCACCTGTCCCTGATGGTGTACGTAGTTTTCCAGCACATTGCATGTGATGGACAGATGACCCACTGGACTCATTCAGCCGTCCAAGTATGAGGTCTGATTGAGATGGATCACCAAATCTGCAATCACTCATTCACATACGTTTCCCTGAACCCATTAATCTGGAGGGAACAGCGTCATGTGACAGGTAGCTGAGTGTGTGTGTGTGTGTGTGTGTGTGTGTGTGTGTGTGTGTGTGTGTGTGTGTGTGTGTGTGGGTGTTTTGGGCTGGGTGTTCGCTGGACATGCCCTCACATGTGGTGAATTTATATTATGACGTGTAATAATGTGAGATGTTTTGCCAGTTGATTTATCATTTTGCTCTCAAGTGAAAAGATTTCTGAATCAAAATGAGAAACACCTTCACATGGGCAAATATTAACCTTATTCTGTATCTGTTCATCAGTCTGAAAAGTGTTTCTGAACTCAAAACTCTCTTTCTAAACTTTTGAAAATCACAATCAACAGTAAAATTCTAGTGTTTTAAAGTCTACGAAAGAAAAAAGTTCAAAAAAGGAGAAATTAATGTAAAATAAAGTTTAGTCACGACTGTGAATGCCAATGAATTATTACCTCTAAAACATGCAGACATGACACCAAAAAAAAAAAAGAGGATGACACAAGAGGAAAAATAAGGCCAGCAAAGAGGTGGGGGCTACATGGATGGATGGATGGGTGGGTGGATGGAAAGATGGATGGATAAGGAAAGGCAGAGTTGGATGAATGGATGGATGGATGGATGAAAACATGGATGGATAAGGAAGATACATATGTATAAAGTGTACTTTTTTTTTTATATTTTCAGTAAAATGTTGACCGAATATCAGAATGCAAAGAGCAAGAATTACATTTTTAGTACATTTAATCTTGAAAGCTCAGACTTGCCAGAGTGTGACATCATAAACACTAAAAAAAAAAAGAAAAATTATGAGTGTAATGTCTGGATGTATAGCTTTACATTTACACACCAGTAAAATACATCAAAGCTGTGTGTTTCCATAGAAACAATGTAATATAATTACCATGGATCAGATTCGATGTGAACGTGCTGTCACTTTCTATTTATACTTGATTTTTGAGTCTAAAATGATGTTTACATTAAAAATCTTGTACTTTTATACCCATGTTCTTTTTCTCTGGAAACTGCACCTCATACGTGTGCTGTTAAAGGGACCCTGAAAACTCGTGGTGACTCGCTGGCAGCCATAATGAGCATAGAGTACATTCCAGGGCTTAGAATAAGTGCGCATCAGTACAACACTGTGATTTATAGCTGCGCAAACAAGAAAACTAATCCAGACATTCTGTCCAATCAGAACCAAGTACCGCCTGTCTTTTGTGTCTCAGTGCTGATGCTGTTTGCAACTTGAGACAATCTGAGAGCACGTCAGGTTTGAGAGTAGGAAGATATTCCAGTGATGCAAGAGCAAAGTTTAAGAGAATACGGTTCACACTACGTCCGTTTTAGCAGCTCTAACACCACTACACACTGCAGTGCTGACCGAAGTCACAGTTCAGTCACAAAGAAATGATTATACGAGTTTCAGTAATTCGGATGTTGCATTCAGTCTAATATAACCGTCACGCTGCGTTCACAGGTTTATTTACAGGTCGATTTTTTTTTTCCACACTTGTTTATCTTTACGTATCAGGACGTAATCCTGGTTAGCAAGCCTCTTATGATGAGCGCTAACCTGCTCGGTGCTGCAGTTACTATATTACCTGTGTTCACAAACTCGAACCTGTTAAATCACTGCACGTAGATAAGTTACCGGACGTGTCCCAAAAGGATACACGCTTCCTGTTTACACGCTGAGCATACAAAAATACACTCTTATATTGCTTCTAACATTTACAGTGTAAAATTCATTCTGTTCTTTCTATCCACACTCCTGGTGTGAAATGAGCTTGAGAATTCTAAGAGTTTATTTTTATTTACTTGTAATGTAGAACACTTTTTTTTCCTCTGAGCAGAGTCATATGAAGAGAAAGTGTAGCAATTAACATGTATCCTAAGGCAGGGTGGATGTTGTTGAATAGACTATATGAAGCACATACATTTACATTTATGGCATTTGGCAGACACCCTTATCCAGAGCGACTTACATTTTTATAGAACTAAGCACTTGTAGGTTAAAGGCCCTGCTGAAGGGCCCATCAAGGGCAGCTTGTTGAGACTGGAACTTGAGCCCCTGCCCTTTGGGTTAGTAAGCCAGAGCCTTAATCACCTGAACCACTACTGTCCCAAATAATTGTTTTAGTATATGCTACACACGAACATCACTAAAAAAACCTTAAACCAGAATTTTATGGTTTGTTTTAAAAACAAAAAAAAAGGTTTAAATAATCACAGGGCCCTGCGATGGCCTGGTGAGCTGTCCAGGGTGTACCCTGCCCTCGCCCAGAGTCGGCTGAGATGGGCACCAGCCTCCCCGCGACCCTAATTAGGAATAAGCGGTTCCGAAAATTAATGAATAATTGTATAATTACAGATGTGGGAGAACTTTAATTTTTTACAACTATTTTATTGGCAGGTCATGTGAACTCTGCACTCTTCAATGGCATCTGTTTATAGCCTGTTAGTTTAGTACAAACTAATTACTAGTTACTACACAGAAACACTAGGGGGAAAAAATAAAATGAGACTTGTATGGGTTATTTATTTAAATAAGTGTTATAATAATGACGCCACCTGCTCCGAGTGATCGCGACGAACTGCAAGTGTCCGTCGTTTTTTTCAAGCATGTTTTATAAACCCAGGATAGCAGACCAATCAGACTGTGCTGTTCCCGTGTGTATATATATATATATATATATATATATATATATATATATATATATATATATATATAAAATGCTAATGTTAATTATTTCTAAAAATAAGTGTCCTGTGATTTAAGCTGTAGAATTAGTTTTTTTTTTTTTTTGCGGAATCTCAGGTTAAAGAGTTTATAAGTTTTGATGTTCCAGTACTTATCGTCGTATTAAAGTCTACACAAACTTTGAAACCTAATATTTTTTTTCGTAAACCTATTAAACGAGACGTGTTCTACCCTAAATTCAGAGAGTAAAAGTGCATGTAGGGGGTTAAACCCTGTAAACCAAGCCAGTGCTACACACATTACTTTTATTGTTGTTGTTTATTTAAAGGAAACAAATTGGATTTGGCAGCACTGGCAGCAGTGCCAAGGTGAAAAAGAGAAAAGATCCATTTAAAGCCGCAGCCCGGTCGCTCATTAAACGTGTGTGATCGTTCACAGCGCTGGTGTGTGTGTGTGGGACGGTTTCCACGTGTGCAGGGGTGCACTGAGGTTTTAATAGGGCGTGTGTAATGTTTGCAGGGTTTACTGAAGGGCTGTAAAAGCCTTGGCAACGTGACGGTTCGGGTAGAAGGTGCAGGGCTGCGTCGCACCACGTGACTCTCAGAACACTGAATGTAACATCATACTATAGCTACGTATGTGGGATACCGGATTCTGATTGATCAGAAGGTGTTATTGAGTTTTTTATAAAAACAGCTTGAATTATAGGTTTAAAGTAATAATAATCATTTGTTCTAATGTGGCCGTTTCTATAGCAACAGTTTAGACCGGGGCTTTCATGTTTAATTGTTGCGATGGTTGCAATGTTTTTTGTAATGAAATATGTATATGTAAGGATTCTTAAGTTTGAGAGGTAATATTAACATTAATAAATAATAATTACCTAATATTGCCTTTTTTTTTTAACTACAATTAAAGGTAGAGTGTGTAACATTTGTCGGCACAGTGGCACAGTAGTTAGCATGTCCACCTCACAGCAAAGAAAGCCTGGGTTCAATTCCTGGGCTCGGGGGTTTCCTGTGCTTGTGTGGGTTTTTCCTCTGGGTACTCCGGTTTCCTCCCACAGTCTAAAAACAGGCTGCTCCAAATCACCCCAGGTGTGAGTGTGAGTGTGAATGGTGGGGTGTGTGTGTGTGTGTGTGTGTGTGTGTGTGCTGTCCGGGGTGTACCCCGCCTTCGCCCAGAGTCAGCTGAGATGGGTGCCAGCATTCCCGCGACCCTCGTTAGGATTAAGCGGCTTAGAAAAAGAATGAATGAATGAATGTGTGAGATTTGGCTGCCTCTAGCGGCATCTAGTGGGGAGATTCATCTACAAGATTTCTGCTAACAGATCCTTCAAAATGTTACACACTGTACCTTTAAGTTTTCTGGCATCTCAACAGGATAGAGTTTACATTTCGGATTTTCTCTCTGACATGTTAAGCAACATTTTTATTCTTTCTAACTTTATGAGGGAAAAAAGAAATCTGGAGAATCTATGAGTGTTTGTAGCTGCTATAACGTCAGTGTTTCCGGAACCTCCCATAACAAAGAATGTAACTATAAATGGATAAAGAGTTCTGAAGTAGCATGCATTGTTTGGTGTAATCATTGAAAAATGCTTCAGGAAGTGCTGATGTGTAAGAAGTGACCCGTGGCCGTGACTGTGCTTCATCTCCACATCAGGCTGTTGAGTATTTTACTCAAACAACACCACAGACAGTCTGTCATGTGACTGGTCCTCTTAAAAATCTGATTTCAAACACTTGAGTCATGAACCCCAGTCTTGGTGGCGTCTCGGTGCACTTGATCAAACCCCCGCGTGAGCTTTCCTTTAGACACGGACCACCGGTCCATGAGTCAGCACACATGCGTTAGTTATTACGCCCCTGGTCTTGTTTTGCTGTGAAATACTAAGGCTTGTATTGAACATGTGTCTCAGAGTAACAGAGCTGATCTGAGTCTCGCTTCAACATCTTTTATTCATTAGGAGGTAAAAGACAAAACTAATCTCATAATAAGAACTCAGGGAGGCACGAGCCAGTGTGATCATTTTTGTTTTCCATTTGGATTTGTCAAGCCTGTTTAAAACGTTTACACTGCAGAGAGCTGGCTAACATAGGGATAACTTCAGCAGGGTTCCATGATAATACAACCCTCGGACAAAAAATCTTATACATAACAATAATGAAGATGTCTTAGTCCAACCGGGAACCCGGGGTCGACCCAGAACACGCTAGAGGGACTGTGTCTCTCGGCTGGACTGGGAACGCCTCGGGATCTCTCCAGAAGAGCTCATGGAAGTATCTGGGGAGACGGACGTCTCGACCCTGGAACAAGCGGATGAAGATGAAGATGAAGCGAATCTTTGAGTAAATATTATTAATGGATTTTTATGATTTCTTTTTACATTTATAATTAATTCATACACCAATTTGGGCGGCACTGTGGTGAAGTGGTTAGCCCGTTTTCCTCACAGCAAGAAGGTCCTGCGTTCGAGTCCCGGGCTTGTCATGGGCATTTCTATGTGGAGTTTTAAGCATGTTCTCCCCATGTTAAGATGGGTTTCCTCCAGGTATTCTGGTTTCCTCCCACAGCTCAAAGACAAGTACATTAGGCTAATCAGCTGTTCCTAATTGCACCTCAGTGTGAATGTGAATGTGAATGATTAAGTGGGTGTGTTTTGGCCCTGCATTGGACTGGCAAGCTATTGAAAGTGTATCCCACCTTTGTCCAGAGCCTCCCTGGGACTCTAAAAGGATTAAGTGATTCAATTCGATTCCATTCAGTTTTATTTGTAAAGCGCTTTAACAGTTTACATTTTCACAAAGCTGCTGTACATAGAAAACACAAGTTTATAAAGAATTTCAACATTTCTACTACAAACCCTACACGTCCCCAATAAGCAAGCCTACAGCAACGGTGGAAGGAAAAACTCCCATCCAGAACCAGCCTCAAAAGGGAAACCCATCCTCATTTGGATGAAACCACATAAAAATAAAAACCATGTAGCAGAAACTTCACTACAGTCTAGCATTAAGTCAAGCTGGTTATCTTATAACTGTAAAGGGAATTGTAGTTCTATATCATTTCAGTAAAGAGTTTATATCACCAGCAGTGAAAAGTCATCTTCACAGGTTGAGTGTATATTAAGGTCCATATGGATCATCATCAGCAGGAGCGAAGGGCTTCTGAGATCAGAACTCCAACTAGTAGGGACACATCAGGACAGATTACAGGATTCAGAGAGCAGAAGGATCAGGATCACTCTCAGAAGTAGCATGTGTACCTCAACAGAACCAGAGAGAGAAGGAGAGAGAGAGAGAGGTTATTAGGTATGCTCATAACAGTGTAATTGTTAAACAGGAAAGTTTATTAGTGCTGAGTGAAAGCAGGGACTCTGGCATGACTGACTATGGCAGCATAAATTAAAAGAGAGAACCAGAAGGAAGACAGGCATGAGGGCACCCTGTAACATGAGGCAGTCAGCCACTGAGAGAGTGAGGGCGTGACAGCATCCCAGCATCACAGTTTACATGAACTCTCTATGCCTGAGAGCCCCCAGATCTGCTCCTTTCGATTCTGCGAATGAATGAATGAATGAATGAAACCACCTGTGTAGTTTATACTAAAACAGTTATGCACCTTAGGCTCGGTTGATATCACTGTGTATTCCATTCCATGCACCATCTGGGTAAATATTCACTGACATCCACCTCACAGTCGATGCATAATTGTTAATTAGTATATACAACATAGGAACGGTGCGATCTGATTGGTCCACTTTCAGGAGATTAAAAAAACATTACTTTGACGGACACTCACAGTTCGTCACTGTCACTTGGAGCAGGCGGTGCCATCATCACACATTCAAGTGAAAAAATAAACTTGAAAACTCTCATTTTAGGTTTATTTTTGTTTGTTTTGTTTTTCTATGTAGAATATACTAGAAATTTTGTGGGTGGGTGAAAACACCTTACTGGAGCGCAGGTTACTTGCGTTTCCTTGTAGTATATACAGAAACTCTGAATGAGTAGGCGATAAACAGACGTCGTTAGCAACACAGTGCTTACCTCACTCACCTGACCTGCTCCTGTACTGGTTAAAATAAACTACAAAAGTGTTGATTAAAGACGAATCTAAGCATAAGAGAAAACAAGTAAAGCATGATGTATATTCCATTCTACCTTTCACATACCTGCTACAGTATTTCCACCTTTATCTTTCTTTTCCATTCAATTATTCTGATGCAGACGAATTATAGTGTCGAACAGTGTACATCCAGTATAATTTCGTTATTTATTTCCAGTTTTAAATAAAATCATGGCTGATGAAGACCTGTGCACTGAACTTTAATCCCGAGGTCATGGCAGAGTTTACACTTCACCTGTTCTGAATTACGCTGTAGATGAACCCATCCACTCCTGCGTCCTGTGTCTCATTGTAATGCGTATGTGTGATGGTGTAGCGTTTAAGGCTGTGTGTGTGCGCTGGTTTATAGGAATGTGCCTGAGCCTGGATTTGGAGGAAAAGGTGTAATGGGATCTCTGTGAGGTCTCAATACAATATTAGGCTTTTTCCCATATATATATATATATATATACACGCTAACAACATACAGGAAATAATTCAGTGTTACTAGATCGCAAGACTCTGCAATACATGTTAATGTTATTTTTAATCATCTTATTAGACGTATTTGATATATTTTATTTACACATCGCTAATTAGGGGTACGATAGGAGGATTTCTCATTTAAACAAAACACATAAAAACATCCTGCAGTTAATCACAGCAGCTTTGAATTTAAATGCTGAGTATATACATAAGCCCTGCTGTGATTTTATCAAACCCACCTACCGTACAGAGACCGTATCTCATTTTTAAGTGTATTTATATTTCTCAAAGCTTTGACCGCTGCCAGATTTGGCTGCATGTGCACTTTATTATGTTTTGTTGTTGCCATGTTTCTTAGCCTCGCAGTCAGACTGTGGTCGTATCCACATTAGGGATATGTTTAAAATCAGGACTTTCGTAGACAAAAGGTTTATGCGTACAGATTTGTACTTTCGCCAGGTTTGTTTGTATAGCTTAAAAACTTCTGCACAGTATTTGATGATTCTTTTTTCTAGAGTACAAACCAGTACATTTTGGAGGTGATCTATCCATGGGATCATGTTGAAAAAAATACCTGAAATCCCCCCAAAATGCCTATTCCTTTTAAATATGGTACAAAATATTCATCAGGCACCCACTAGGGGGAGACATTTAAGTAAATCGATGCCAAATTATAATAATCCACTTGTGCCTGGCAGAGATACCTTGCACTTTATGAATGCCCCTCTACTTTAAGAATAAAAAGCTTGTTTGTACACTAAAACATTGACATGGTAGGAAAAATATCTATATCTTTCAGAACTGGTGAATTAGGTTAAAAAGTTAGGTCAATATTTACACAGGAAAAGTTAGCCATATTCAGAATCAGCTTTACTGACATGTAGAGAATAATTAGATTACTTACATGGAGCTCAGGTCTTCATTTTTATCTTCTTCTGCTTCTTCCGGGGTCGGGTCGCGGGGCAGCAGCCTAAGCAGTGAGGTCCAGACGTCGCTCTCCCCAGCCACTTCCTCCAGCTCTTCCAGAGGAACACCGAGGCGTTCCCAAACTAGGCGAGAGACATAGTCCCTCCAGCGTGTTCTGGGTCAGCCCTGGGATCTCTTCCCGGTTGGACATGACCGAAACACCATACCATGAAGGCGTTCGGGAGGCATTCTAATCAGATTCCCGAGCCACCTTAACTGGCTCCTCTCGATGCGGAGGAGCAGTGGTTCTACGCTGAGCTCCTCCCAGATGACAGAACTTCTCACCATATCTCTAAGAGAGCCCTGCCACCCTGTGACGGAAGCTCATTTCAGCCGCTTGTATTCATGATCTTGTTCTTTCAGTCACTTCCCAAAGCTCGTGACCATAGGTGAGGGTAGGAACGTAAATCGACTGGTAAATTGAGAGCTTTACTCCATCCTTCCCTCACTTGTGAACAAGACTTCGAGATACTTGAACTTTATTTTATAGAAGAAATGTTTCAAGTATACACTTTTCTTCTATAAAAGTGTTTCATGGGGGATTTTTACAACTTGAATGCTCTGTGGGCCAAACTAAGCTCTATCACTATTAATAAGTTCGATGTATAATTAATACATTTAAGCCTAGGGAGTTCATGTATTTTATTCATATAAAGTTTGTGGCTGTCATGAAGCATCATTAGATATAACAAGGTCACAATCAGGCTTGCAGGTCTTCTAGTAGAACGATATGTTAGCATAGGGAAGTTTTTTAGAATGCTGATATTATTCAAGGTCTAAAAGCATATAGAGACAGATGAGCTACTTTTTACTAATCATTTAGCTGCACTGCGGAAGCATGCCTAATATTTGTTTTTATTTGTGACTTAATTTTGTTTTTATTTGTTATTGCGTCGCAGAAGGCAGGGTACAGCCTGAAAAGCTCACCAATCCATCACAGGGCCAACACCTATATTAATTATTTTCCTATATACAGAACTAATATAATAATATATAGCAACCACAGTATGCTCAATCTGATTGGCTGTTGAGTGCTCGTGAATTTTCCAGTAAAAACCAGTCAGTAACTTTTATTTCAGCAGGGAAAGTGACAATGAAGACTGACTGCCTCGAAACACGGCAAGGTCTCGTCACCGGTTTTGATTGACAATTGATTTAAAATAAATCCCAAAATTGAGAAAGCAAACAGAGTACACCCTGAACACCTCTCCGAGCCGCCACAGGACCAATATTCACACACACATTCACACCTAGGGGCAATTTGGAACCGCCAGTTGGCCTAACATGCACGTCTTTGGACTGTGGGAGGAAACCAGAGTACCTGGAGGAAACCCATTTGAGAACAGGGAAATACACCCTCGCCGGGCCCGGAACTCGAACCCGGGACCACCTTGCTGTGAGATGGATGTGCTAACGACTACACCAATGCGCTGCCGTACCTATATTTCTATGCTGTGCCTGTCCCGGTAGTAAATTACCCCCAACTGCTCACATCATCTGCTTGTCTTTCACCCTGTGCTAAATCGTGCGGTTCTTGTTAGGTTGGGCGTGTCCACCTGCAAACCTGACCACACCGATCAGCACTATTTTAGGATTGTGCCCTATTAGTAAATCTGGCACGTAGTAACCATCATCCAGTCATTACAGTGTGTAGGGATTGTTATAGTTTCATCCATGTGAAATCAGTGATATGTAGCTGAAAAAAGTTGAGCTCCCTTCCCAGTAAATACAAACCACAGAGTAAAATAGAGGATATTCTCAGCAGAGGGGTCGGCTGGAACAACAGCAGCAGTCCGAGTCCGAGTTTTCCCTTGGGCTATCAGGCAGAAAGCAGAATGTCGATCGGTACTCTGGGAGTTCTGGAAAATCTCCATGAATCATATTTACAATCACTGACCTCCACATGCCTAGAAGAACAGCCTGGATTTATAATTACAGCAGAACTGGAGAGGTAAAGAGTGTCCTGTAACATACACAGTCTTTTACAGCCCTTGTGTTTACTACGGGAGGTTCATATGCGCTATTAAGACAAGTTCCTCTTCCCCAGACAACGACAAGTGAAGGTTTCCTTCTGGTTTTGGCGTTTAGGATGTCTGACAGAACCAGGAATGATCTGAAGTCTGAAATGACAGAAGAAAACACTGTGTAGCATGTGATTATAAAGTATAAATAATCCATATGTGGTGGGCAGCTATTCCAAGGCCCCTAATTGTGAGAGTGAGTTGTATATGTGAGTGTTGGCCCTGTAATGGTCTAGCAAGCTGTTCAGGGTGTACTTCGCCTTTGCCCAGAGCCAGCTGAAACCCTAATTAGTCCCCGTGACCCTAATTAGCAGCTTAGAAAATGAATGAATGAATGAAAAATATGTGGTGGTGTGATGAAGCACAATAAGTGTTAGCATCACAATGCTAACAGTCTGCTTTTTTTTTTTTTTTTTTTTAACTCTGTTATAGTTACATTTAGTGTTGTGGAATGTCTGGCAAACAAATTTCTGCTGCCACTTACGTTATAGATAGATAGATAGATATTTACGGCACTTGGCAGATGCCCTTATCCAAAGTGATTTACATTTATATCTCATTTATAGAACTGAGCAGTGGAGGGTTAAGGGCCTTGCTCAAGGGCCCAACAGGGGCAGCTTGGTGGTACTGAGACTTGAACCTCCAACCTTCTGATCAGAACCCAGAGGTTTCTTCTGATCAGAAACCCAAACCCACTGAGCCACCACTGCACCCCACCTCACATCCACACCTAAGGGAAATTTGGAACAGCCAATTAGCCCAATGTGCATTTTTTTCAACTGCGGGAGGAAACCCCCACATAGTAAAAACCCAGAGGAAACCCAGGCAAGCATGAAACATGAGAACATGCAAACTCCACACAGGATTTTCTTACTGTGAGCTGGTTATGCTAACCACTGCACTACCGTGTATGTGCTCCCTTCTCATGCCGAAAC
The DNA here is from genome assembly GCA_028564935.1 of Neosilurus hyrtlii. Lineage (NCBI taxonomy): Eukaryota > Metazoa > Chordata > Actinopteri > Siluriformes > Plotosidae > Neosilurus > Neosilurus hyrtlii. Next base: position 1,516,215 of record JAOUQZ010000031.1, read on the forward strand.
CCTTAGACGCTTACGTATTCAGAAGAAACGTTCACCTTGTTGCTGTTTGAGCATTTTGACTCCTGCAGCACGTTTCTACTAAACAGGCAACGTGCTTTCCGTGCAGATTTCACCTGAAACTTGACACAAACATCTTAAAAAAAACTCCAGACCTCATGTGTTCATGTGTTTCTGAACCGATCATTATCCTCCTTGAAAACTGTCCCCACGCTCCTCAAGAACAGGGTCTGTTCAACCAGCAGGCCAACGCAACAGCCAAAAAACAAGGAGAGAAAGAAAAAATTGGCCCTGCTTACCCTGTGATTTTAGTGCTACCTTTCCCCTTGTTTCTAGGACCTGTTCTATATTAATAATAAGAATTTAAGGCGGCTCGCCTGTAGCCCAGTGGCACAAGATTAAATAACGTTCGGAGGTTCTGTGTGAGAAGTCGAGGGGAAGGTTTCTGGCAGCGCAGGGTCTCAGGGTTTGGTAACCATCAAAGATTGCTCTTACTTAATCGTAAACAGGGATATCAAACAGCGTCAGCTTCTCATCTGCTCTCCTCATTGCTGCAGAATAAGATGCAGACAATAGGGTGCTTTGTGCCGTCCTGGAAGAGCTGTAACCCCGCTTCCTGTTTTACGGGAATGGGCCACTGAGGGCATTTGGCGGAGCGTTTTGTCGCCTTGCTGCATGGAGAGACAGTGGGCAGAGTGTGTCCTGTCTCAGTCTGGCTTCAGGCGAACATTCAAATAAGCAGATTTGTAAATAAACTTTGTAGGGGTTTTTGTTGTTGTTGTTGTTGTTTTGGTTTGTTTGTTCTGAAGAGACCGTGCTCAGATCTGCATTTAATAATGGCAGCCACTGTGCTGCAGGAGCACGTTCTGGATTTTGGATTGAAACGTCTCTTTATTGAAGCACAAAGTGATATTTAACAGGCGTTATAGAAGAACGACCAACAGTAGTCTGAGTTGAGCTCCTGTGAAAGGCTCCATCTGCAAATATCAAACCTGCTGCTTAGATTATTCCAGGGTACAGCGTCGCATTTCATGACCAGAGGCTCCTCAGTGGTTTTTAGTGCTATGATATTTTAGATCAGGGTTTTTTTTAACCGTTTACTGGACGGACGTCTCCGTATTAAAGTCTGAAATGTCAGATTTGATGGATTGGTGAAATGTTTACACGCATAAAGCCCAGGGAAGGGACTCACCAGGGATCACCTGATACGATATTGTCACGATACCTAGGTACTGATTTGATTTGTATCACGATTCTGTAAGTATCCCTATTCTAGTGTATAAATATCCCAAATCGGGTTTTGTTTCCCTTTCTGGGTACATTTTTAAAGTCTTAAACCATGCAACATTAAGTTTGTTGTCACACTGCAAAGCAGAGACGATACGATGTGCAGATAAATAAGAGCCAGACAGATGTATCTAAAACACAGTCTGAGTGCGTGCTCAGAAAGCACCTTGAGTAGTACCCGATCAAGCAGACAGGTTATTAAAGGCAGGACACAAATCATAAACATAATGCAGGTGAAGTTTATACACATTACCAGTATAAGGCAAAGTTCAAGGTCATACACAGGAAAACTAGACAGAAAGAATAAACACTGAACAAACACTGGAGCAATGCTTTACATTGATCTGCGAGTCTTTTAAATAGCGCCGTGCTGATCAGGTGTAAGTAACGTCAGCTGTGCAGGGAGTCATGTGATGCATGACTCAGAGGTCAGATGATTGGGAGAGGTGAAGGGAGTATCTGATTGCATGGATAGCAAGGGAGCCTTGACATTCGGTAATTGTTATTTCGACAAATTTAGCAAATAATTCAGTCCTACAACAACGGATGCTGCAACCATGTGAATAGTTTCAAGTGCGCCACCTATAGGACTATAGAGGAACGGCAATGTTTCACCACCTTCGATTCAAACATAATAAATGAAACATAAACCTCAAGACCTCATCAGTGGCCTCGGGTCAGCAGGTGTTTTAGGTCTCAGACTCTCTCCCAGGTAACCCAACCAGGGTTGATCAGACCCCCGGATTGCATCCCAGCAGCATTTGTCTATGGAGCCGCCCTCTCATGGCTTTCTCTGTGGCTTCTCCTGCATTCTTGTTGGCTCTCCTTTTTGCCTGCTCTGTGATGCCCAGTATTGTAAATGTCGGCCCTGCAGAGTCAACACCCTGCAAACTCCCCTCCGCAGGTTCACTTTGGGACCACTAGTGCTGCCTTTAGTATGCTTCCACCAGCTACAGGTACTTGGAACGCTCCCTCTCGTTGGCCTCAACCACACGTTCTTCCTAGGGTACAATTAGTTGCGGCATGATAAGTTGCTCAGTGGATTTTGGCCACAGACGTGATGGTGCTTTACGGGATGGGAACTTTAGCTGCTTGCCAAGGTCCACTTCAAAGCGCCAGTCGCTGGCAGCGGTGAGGGGGTCAGCCTTCGGTCTTGAACTGGTGTTGGCCCTTGTTGATGTTAATGGATGTGAATACACTGCCATCTTCTTCATCTTCATCTTCTTCCGCTTGTTCCTGCTACCCAGCTCGCATTGCACCTGACCCCTATTGCCCCTCCCACAGGTGGTGGGTCCATGGGAGGGCGGACCCAT
>JAOUQZ010000031.1:1526431-1568102 GCA_028564935.1 Neosilurus hyrtlii
TATGTATATATATATATATATATAGTGTGTATAATGAATGTATCGTATCATTATATGTTATATTAAACCTTTCCAGTGCTTTGTTTATTAACCCGCAGATTTTTATTGGCTTGTATATAATTTATCCTCTGATACCAAAATTAAACAACCCACAACTACTTTCAGTAAATAAATAAATAATGTGAAACAGTTTCATTACTCTTTCTACTTTTTATTGCAGTTTGTATCCAGGAGGCGCGGTGGAGTAGAGGTTAGCACCGTTGCCTCACAGGTTTGAGTCGAGTTTGTATGTTCTCCCTGTGCTTGCGTGGGTTTCCTCTGGGTACTCCAGTTTCCTCCCGCAGTCCAAAGATATGTACATAAGGTTTATTGGCTGTTCCAGATTGGTGTGGTGTGGGTGAATGGTTGTATGTGTGTGTTGGCCCTGTGATGGTCTGGCGTCCTGTTCAGGGTGTACCCCACCTTCGCCCTTTGTTGGCTCCAGCCTTCATGTGACCCTAGTAGGATTAGTAGGGGCAGTGGTGGTTCAGTGGGTTACTGTGATAAAGGTCGGGGGTTCAATCCCCAGTACGACCACTGTCAGGCCCTTGAGCAAGGCCCTTAATCCTCAGCTGCTCAGCTGTATATAAATGATAATTGTAAGTCTCCCTGGATAAGGGGGTCTGCCAAATGCCGCGAGCGATTGAGTGTGTGAGCGAGTGAGTGAGTGAGCGAGCTCAGTTTTTTGGAAACACTCTTAGAGGTTTGCTGTGTGTTCACCTGGAGTTGTTCGGTTCTCCGTGCCTGTTATCACCTCTGTATTAGATCTGTTGTCATGGTGTAACCGTATTGTCCCGACGAGCTCTACGTCGTCACTCCTATTAATCCCACTCTAATTAAAATCCCTTCTGAAAGAACAGCCGATGCACACGGTAATGCTCAGCTCAGTGTGTCATAGGGTCAACGAGGCCACTTGCTCCCTGAACGTCAGCTGTCTCGGTGGTCATGGAGACAGGATTGCGTATCTCCTCCTGTGAGACGCTGCTCTTTCTCCACATCGAAAAGCCTGATCAGCTGAGACGGCGATTTTTATTATTATTTTTAATCCTGTCAGGTTTTGGAGTTTAGGATTGGATCACATCCAGATAGTCAGTGTATGCATATGTGTGTGTTAGCAATAAGTCCAATTTTTATTATGAGAAAATTAGATTGGTCAACCTTGGAACAAATGGTGAGTTTGGAGTCCAAATTCCCAGTCGATCGTGCAACGCTGAAAGATTTTACAAACATAAATCTCCTAATAATAGTGTGGATGTGGCCTCATAACTCACATTAGATGAGTATGAGTTCTATAAGAATCGGCTCTGTGTGAGCTGGACCTGTTCCCAGTCTGAAGCGCTTTAAGGGAAGGAGAGGAAAATGCCGCCTGCCAGTCTGTATACATTAACATAAAACTTCACTTTCTCACTGCTGTAGTTTTATGGTCCTTATTTATACAGCACTGATTGGGACGTTGCTTTGCTGATATCCCAAATAACAGGCACCAGTATGTGTATGATGTCTGATCCCCTCTGTGCCAGGGGTTTACTTTGCCAAAAGTATTGTATGTGCATCCATATGGGTTTCTTCTTCTGCGGTACGGTCACCACAAAGTCTAAAGCACACGAATTTATAGAACATGTTCATTTTCATTAACGTTATATTTTCCCATCACTGGAACCAAGAGGTCCAAGCCTGTTCCAGAATGAGCGCCATGAAAAAGCACTTGGCTTGGACTGGTTAATATAGCTCCCACGTACAGTACATCCAGCAGATTCTGTTTCCTGACACACTGAACCTGTTCATATTTTCCCCAAAACCTTTTGTCATGGATTCTTCCCTTGCATCCTGGTTCCCATGATGATCAGCACAATTTGCTTTTAAAGGGTACCTGTGGTGAATTAGTGTTACTAGCTCTTTAAAACGACTCTCGGCATGCTCAGAGATATGTAGCCTGGTAGTGATGCGAACTCTTTGGCTTGGGCTACGTCACTGACCCTGTGTATCATAACACATTATCATCCAGTACTGAGCTGCACAAACAACAAGCGCAGAAATCACGGAATACATTTATTTTTGTTCCTAAACCATTTTGGATTCACCGTCACGTTCATCTCTGGCAGCGTTCTCATCCTCAGAGTCACTAGAATGTGACGTCTCACTGTCTCCACAAGAGACTCCTCCCTCTCTGGTTCAAATAGGGAACCATTTACACCCATTTCCTCCAACTTGCTGCCAGCATGTTTTTTTTAATCACAATACCGCTACTCTTTAACTTGGTTTTCAGTTCTACTCAGTCACTCATTCATTCATTTGCCGAACCGCCTAATCTCATAACTGGATTACCAGGGAGAAGGTGGGGTACACCCTGAACAGCTCACCAGACCATTGCAGTGCCAACACATACACAACTCTTCACACTCTGAGGCAGACGTGCTAAACACTACACCACTGTGCCCCCTGTTTTCTGTTCTACACTCTCTGAAATATGGATTTTATTGTACCATTAGGGGTAGAATGGCTTGTCATTCTAGAAGTTCTAGAAGAACTCTATCCTTCACATTCCAGTGTTTGTCATGCTCCCAACACACCCGATCAACTAATGCAGGGTACCTCCACCATGCAGCATGGATAATGTAGCAAATAAATGTTATATGTGTACTGGTTTTAATCACCCATTACAATATGCAAGTCAGGCGGCACGGTGGCGTAGGGGTTAGCATGTCCGCTTCACAGAAAGAAGGCCCTGGGTTCGATTCCCAGCTTGGGTGATATTTGTGGAGTTTGCATGTTCTCCACGTGCCTGCATGGTTTTCCTCTGGGTACTCCAGTTTCCTCTCACAGTCCAAAAACATGCACAGTAAGCTAATTGGCTGTTCCAAATTACCCCAGATGTGAGTGAGAGTGTGTTGGCCCTGTGGTGGCCTGGTGAGCTGTCCAAGGTGTACCCCTCCCTCACCTAGAGTTGGCTGAGACGGGCGCCAGCCTGCCCGCGACCCTAATTAGGATTAAGTGGCTTAGAAAATGAATGAATGAATATGCAAGTCCTCATAAGGTTTCCTATTGGTGTTCCACAGTAATAGTATACCTATTGGAACTTGTTTTTAAGTTATTAGAACTCGAAATCCTGTGACCTTGATTTTGACCTTTCAGGGTCACTCAAGGTCGAAGGTAATTGTGTCACTTGAAAGTACAGTACGTATATGGTTTCTGACCCTCATTGCAGTGTATGGGTCTGTATCATGTGGTTTCTTGACACTGGAAAGGTCTGCCTCCAGCATTTTGTGAACTTGCTTTGACCATGACATTTGATCCAGACAGTTAGTGTAGATTTTGAGAGACAGAAATGAACTCGTACTGTACCTCTATTTCTAACAGGGGTAGTCCCATCTCCACCTCATCCTGATCTCAGTTTATTATCCATTATTCAGCTGTTTTTGTTATGATTATTATTATTATTATTATTATAATTATTATTATAATTATTATTATTCCTAGTTCTGTGAATTCGTGGTTTTATCCCAGGATAATCCCCATATTGTGCTGCTTGCACACGTCGTTAACTACATACCTTTTTTTTTTTTTACTTTTACCCCAGGAATCATGACACATACTGAATAAGAAGCCGAGCATTTAACATGTTAGTCATCACCAGTCTGGGGGGTTGTTCTGCATTCCCCCGTCTGTGTGTGTGTGTGTGTGTGTGTGTGTGTGTGTGTGTGTGTGTGTGTGTGTGAGTGTGTGATTGTTTCCAGATCTCTGAATAACCTTTACACACTAAACTCTCTGCATTTCATTGGTTAAACTCAGGAAAGCTCCACATCTTGAAACGTATAGTTTAGAAAATACTATAAATTATTCAGGGAAAAGAATAGGAAAGATATGTTGTTCTAAATGTTTGAACCGCCGAAGGGATGGCGGAATACATGCAATACACTCACAACATACGGTTCACTGGAAAAGAAAAATAACTTTACATCACATATTATTTTACTGTTTATCGTCTCACGTTAAAGAAAGCTATTCATAACTGGGTTGCACGATGGCATAGCGGTTAGCACGTCCACCGCACAGCAAGAAGGTCCCGGGTTAGAGTCCCGGGCTCAGCGGGGGTGTTTCTGTGTGGAGTTTAAATGTTCTCCCTGTGCTTGCGTGGGTTTCCTCCGAGCACTCCGGTTTCCTCCCACAGTCCAGAGACATACAGATTTAGGATTATTGGCTGTTCCAAATCACCCCTAGGTCTGAGCGTGAGTGTAAATGGTTGTGCGGTGGTCTGGCGAAATGTTCAGGGTGCACCCTGCCTTCACTTGGAGTCGGCTAAGATGGGCTCTAATCTCCCCACAGCCCTGGTGGGAATAAGCAGTGTACACCCACAGTTTGAAAAATAAGTGAGTGAGTGAGAATATAATTGTATATAGGAAATATAATTCCCTTTATTATATCTACAGCCAGTAGTGGAGCAGATAAGTGAAAGATAGTGATACACGCATGAAACTTGGTACATGTACTCTTCAAATCCCACCCTTTTCAAAAATACCGCTGACCACACAAAAATCCAAGCTGGTGGCCCCAAAATCCATGATGTATGCCTAAAAATGGGCAAAAAATGTGTCTTTTTCCTTTTTAACTTGAAATGTATTGGTTTTAAACCCTTTATATGTGTGAAAAAATGGGTTTATGAGCCATAACTTTGAAAATATAGATTTTTATATATATATATATAAATGTATAGAAGTCAAATATAAATATGGCTATTGATACTAAAAGCATGTTTGTAGTATTTATAGTTCTGGAGATACAGTATGTACACACCTCTGAAGGAATATGTGTGACAACAAAATATGAGTTTATCAGCCTTGAGTTGGAAAATACAGATTTTCTGCTTCATAACTATATTGAAGCTGGATATAAAAGGTGGTATTGGGGGCGCTTTGGTCTGTATCTGCTATAGTCCTGGAGATATGACATGCCAAATGAAGTTTGTATGAGTCAGAGAATTTCATATACCCGTTCCTGTAACCGAAAAGGCTGCCCGACACCTGAATTAAAGATGGTGTTGGAGATGTCTGCAATTATTACTTAATTTTTATTCTTTTATATTTTGTATATTAGCTAAGTGTTTACTGTTTATTCTTTATCTGTGTACTGCTTTTCTTATGTGCTACTGGAAATTTAAATTTCCCTGAGGGAGTCATCCCAAAGGGATCAATAAATTTAAGTCTAAGTCTAAGAAAACAAATGTAAGTTTACACCAAAAAAATGCCTTGTAAGTGTGATCCAGTCTTATACCGTAAATATTCAATGTAAAAGAAGATCCTACGTATTGATGACACCTATGAAACAGTTTTAGAACACTTCAGTCCCTCCAAAATAAGACCACAAGAGTTACACCTCACATTTGCAACTGCACAGTGCTGTACATGTGAGACCCAATGTGTAGCGCTTGCACCTGCCACGACAACCAGATTTACAGCCATGTTTGGTGAGCTGTTGAAAACTCTTGGCTTTTGGAGAGTTGGCTGCTCAGTAGACCTGCCATTCCTCACCAACCTTCTGCCATCCCCAGTCTGCAGGGAACCTTTCCCTCTGGCTGACGCTGGGTCGCCTGGGCCCACACACAACCAGCCTGGTAGGCAGCATGCCTGGTGTGTTGGAGCAGAGCTGCTCTGGTTGGTGGGATTGACTCATAAGGCCTCTGCTTTTAAATGAATAAACAATGAATGCTACAAATTTTTTGCTTTCCCATCTGTAGAAATACCGGGATGGTATGTCTCAAGAACCATAAGAGATACAGACATGCATTTGTTACTAAAATGTCCACAATACCCAACTTTGATACATCTAAAATCAATGCATTTTGAGTTATAAGGGGAAAACTTTAGGGGTCGCCATCTTGGATTTTTGCGTGGCCAGCGATATTTTTGAAAACAGTGGGATTTGATGAGAATGTACCAAATTTCATGCTTGTATCACTATTTGAAAGAATCTTGCTATATTTGCAGTTATCTGCTGCTATAATTGTGTGCTCTGATTGGCTCCTGTACTACTAGGATATCAGATCATATACCATGAGTATGCACAAACAAAATGGCAGAGCAGTTTGAGAGCCTTATCGGCTATCGGTTCATGTATGACTCAGTTTTGTGGAATAACACATCTACAACGCACACACCAACACACACTCCAAGAAGACCACTGAGGACTGAGAATTATCCTGTGTTTGAACAATTTTGTCCTAATTATGTTGAACCTTGAAAGAACACGGGCTGTATTTGGAAAATGTATGCGTTTCCTCTCCACTTGACCCCGTATGAAGGGATCAAATACCCAGGCATCCACTCAGCCATCTTGCTGAGAGCAATCTTCCTACTTCTAAACACACGAGAGAAAACAATCAACTAAATGTCAATACACAAAGGATTTCAGGCATTAAATGTCATTACGTTAATATCTCCCAGAAAATGAACGCGAAGGGACATCTGGTCAAAATTCTGACTTAAAAATTCATTTAAAAAATGCCATGTGACCTGAATGCACTGCTATTTATCATGTGACGCTGGCAGCGTGCTTTCTGCTCCATTTGCGGTGTGTTTTCCGGCTGGCAGGGCGAGCCAATCGCCAAAGACGAGAGTCTGTAAATCATTTTGAGTACCATGAAAAGACCTCAATGATGCCATTCCTTTATATTCTATTAGGTTCGACTCCTACAAACTTACATCACACTGACGGAGCTATTGTCCGAGTAACTTAATGCAGATGTTAATGAAATGAAAGCGTAAACGCTTCCAGCGTTTTTATCTGACGTTAAGTATAAAAAAAATTAATTACAGATCATTTACGACTGAACGGCTTCACGGTCCGCTCGGATTGGTGTACGGATAATTAAAAGAATGTGTGTGATTTCACTTTGCGCATTTGGACGGGGATTGCGTTCGACGGCTATTTTTAAAGTGCAAAACAGTTAAGTACTGCTGAAGATCAAAGCCGGGGGTGGATTAATATCAATAGACTCTTTAGATTTTTCTGCCAAGGCTGCTCTGTAACTGGAGAACAGTTGCATGAGGCTGTTTCATCCACAGCCACGAAAAGGTGAGATGTTTACCGTCTACACTACTGAGTTCTGGGCTCTGATCCTCTCCAGCACATCCTGATCACATTTACTGGGGTTAAGGTCAGAACTCTGGGGTGCCAGTACATGTGTGAGGGTGGTTGATCATGCTCCCAGAGCCAGTCTTTCATTATTTGAGCTCAAACGTTATATCAGTCAAGAAAAAATTCCGTTGATGTGATAACCTGCTCATTCAGTACATTCAGGTCATCAGCTGACTTCATAATGTTGCTGAGCCTCGACCTGACCAACTGAAGCTACCCCAGATCATAACACTGCCTTCAGAGGCTTGTACGTATTCATAATACATCGTGCCCTTCCGTTCTTACCCTGATCCACCCATCACACTGGAATAGGGTCAAGGTTATACTGACCAGTACTTCTTATTCAAGCATACATTCGTTTTTTTTCTAACCGTTTTTTTTTTAATTGGCTTAATCCCAATTAGGGTGGCGGACTGACTCTGGGCGAGGGCGGGGTATACCCTGAACAGCTCACCAGGCCATCACAGCGCCAACACACACACAACCATTCACACTCACACTCACAACTAGGAGCGATTTGAAACAGCCAATCAGCCTACTGTGCATGTTTTTGGACTGTGGGAGGAAACTAGAGTACCCAGAAGAAACCCACGCAAGCACAGGAAGAACATGCAAACTCCACACAGCCCGGGCATCGAACCCAAGGCCTTCTTGCTGTGAGATGGACGTGCTGGTCTTGAACCTGTATGTGTGGGTGTGAATGGTTGTATGTCTTGACCCTGTGAAGGTCTGGTGAGTTGTTCAGGATGCCTTCGCCCTGTGTTGGCTGAGATAGGTTCCAGCTTCCCAGCGACCCTAATGGGATTATACAGTTCGCTAAATGAATGAATTGTTTGTCTAAAACTGCACGTAAAGTAGCCTTGCTACACTAACAGCACATGGGACATGGATGAAGTCCCCCTACATACTGTTTTGGTTAAAGCGGATGTGTGACCATGTGTGTAAAGTGCAAACTAACCCAAAACCAGTACAGACAATGTGTGGACATGTATATATTCAGTCATTCAGACAGTTGATGGGAGCAAAAAAAAAAGATTCAGCTGTGACTTCTTCAGTAATTCTGAAATATTTATGTCTAGTCTCACTTTGTAAGTGATGACTGAAATGTGTGGAGTCTTCGGTGTAAAGTGTGTGAGGGACAGGAAACCGGCTAACACGTGTTTGCACTTACGCTCTTACGTTTAGACCGCGGTATCTAGAGACCCAGAGAAACACCCGGAGGAAGACGCTGAGAGAAGTGAGAGAGAGAACAGGAGGGTAAACTGGATGTGGCTGTGTGTGTGTGTGTGTGTGTGTGTGTGTGTGTGTGTGTTATAGAGAGGCAGACAGAATCAGGATGTCTGGTGGTTGTTTGATGGTTCTGCCAAAAACCAAAACCCAACCACATGATCTCGCATCATTTACTCTGGTTCCGGGACATCCTGATCATTTATTACAGAACTAACCTCAAAGACCACATGACAGACGCTACAGATTCGTCACCTCAGCTTTAATCTCCAGCTTTACACCTTTAAAGTTTCAGCTTCACACACCGGACACGTCCACGTTATTTCAGATCAGGAAATCAGGATTCTCAACAGTCAGAACAATCGTACTCACTCGCTTTCACTCAACTCAACTGCTTATTCCTACTAAGGTCACTGGGAGGGCGGAGTCCATCCCAGCCGACTCACAGGGCCAACACACACAACCATTCATACTCACACCTGGAGGCGATTTGGAACAGCCAAGCAAGTACGTGGAGAACATGCAAACTCCATCCAAAAATGCCCTGACCAAGCCTGAGACTGGAACCCAGGACTTTCCTGCTGTAAGGCGGATGTGCTAACCACTACGCCACCGCACCGCCTATACGAACCACAGTGCAATTAAATTTTACAAATACAGGTTTTGTATTAATTCTTACTTATGTCTTATGTCGTCATTCTCTAGAACCAAACCCAAAAACCTTCTACAGAAAAGGATAAATGCATCGTTCTTCTTCTTTATTACCACTTTCAGGGATTAACAGTCGAGCCTATTTCGAGCAGATCTGCAGCACATTAATATAGAACTCAGAATTCTATTGTATTCCCAGTACAGGGGTATGGTCATAAACAACTTCAGTTTAGACCACGCCGACTTCTGGTTTTAATCTAAAGCCAAAATGAGATTAAAGATTATTTGAGTTGCTCTGAATAAGGGCGTCTGCCAAATGCCATAAATGTAAATGTAAAGAATATTTCCGAACTGATACAAAGAGTAAAATACGATACCTGGCCAGAATAATAATAATAATAATAATAATAATAATAATAATAAAGTCATATGTTCTCTAGCAATAATTACGGTACGTAATCACCATGGCATTGTTCACACAAATTTAAGCAACATCACGTTTATTTCCATCCAGTGTCGGGTTCATTTCTCACTGACATCTTGAATCGATGAGGGAAAAACTGAACCCCTCCATAAAGTCTTCTTCAGCACATCCTGAAAAATTTCAGTAGGGTTAAGGTCGGGACTCTGGGGTGCTGATACATATGTGAAAATGATTCCTCGTGCTCCCTGAACAACTCGCTCATTATTCGAGTCCCAATTTTATATCCGTGCTGTCAGGGAAGAAAAAGTGCATTGATGTGATAACCTGCTCATTTACTACATTCAGATCATCAGCCGACTTCATTTTATTGCCACATGAATGTTGCTGAGCCTCGACCGGACCAACTGAAGCATCCCTAGATCATAACACTGCTTTCAGAGGCTTGTATGCTCGCCGCTAAGCAAGAAGCCCCTTAACCTGGGTTTACACTGGAGCATGATGTCCGCTATCTCCACTATAAAAAGCGCCACAATTTATGAGTTCGCTTGGAGTTCAATCTGGGAATAAAAAAGAGGCAGGGTGCCTCCAGGAAATAAAACTTGAAGGAATCATGTGGCCAAGTTCCCCTACGGTGGCGCATCAAGGTCTGTTATGCTCTGATAAGATCTGTTGAGGTCTGTTAATCCTTACTGCGCTCTACCACTCTTACTATGTTCTATCACGATTGGCATCAGATTGTAATACATCGTAATAACCGTGTCAAGTTTTTTGACAGTCAATAATTTTGCCACGATTATTACAATGTATTACAATCAGCACGACCATCACAAGTCCAATCCAAGATCTCTCAAGATCATCACAAATCCACCAAGTTCACATTAAGATCATCATGATTCCATCAATTCCCTCAAGATCATCACGAATCCGCCAAGTTCCCTCAAGGTCATCATGATTCCACAAAGCTCCCTTGAGATCATCACAAATCCATTGAGTTTCTTGAAGATCATGATGATTGCACCAAGCTCCCTCAAGATCATCACGAATCCACAGAGTTCCCTCAAGATCATCATGATTCCACCAAGTTTCCTTGAGATCATCACAAATCCACTAAATTTCTTCAAGATCATGATGATTGCACCAAGTTCCCTCAAGATCATCACAAATCCACCAAGTTCCCTTAAGAACATCACGAATCCACTGAGTTCCCTCAAGATCATCATGATTCCACCAAGCTCCCTAAAGATGATCACGATTTCACCACGTTTCTTCAAGATCATCAAAATTCCACGAAGTTCCTTCAAGATCATCACAAATTCACCAAGTTCCCTCAGGATCATCACAATTCAATCCCGCACTCATCACAATTCTCTCAAACCGTGGCGGTCGCAGACATCGTACCCCAGTGTAAACCCAGGGCTAGAGAACAACGGTCACCAGCCTGTTCCTGAAGATCCACTTTCCTGAAGATGTCGACCTGACCTTCTCATCATTGCCTTCTAGCAATGTTCTAGCATTAGCAGTAGCTTTTTGCTTGAAGATGAATCCTGCAGGAACATAGATCTCCGCGAAGAAGGCTGGTGACCAAAGCAGAACCCCACTAGAGAAGAACTTCCTGTTACATCAGGGTACTATAAAGCATGGCGTGAAGAAGCGGGTGATGTGGAAAAGCTCAAACTTCAGTCCTCATTAACTTTTATAAAGACTTTGAGACGCACTGGAGAAGATGAACCCTGCAGATATTCTCCCAGACAGATGTTTAGTTCCTCAGACTTTCTGGAATGCGAATGAATTTATAGAAACGTCACATAGATTTTATTTGTTTAATGAAACTGCTTTCAGGTTTAAGATCGTATCTTCTTACATTCTTTTATCTTCTCTATGTGTGAGGCCAGGTTTTCTACACCGGATCATTTATTATGACTACACTGCCCAACACAACCTTTGCTGACTTTTTTCTGAAACTTGTTTTTGACTAATTCGAAGGTGCTGAATCCAAAAATCACAACGTCTTTTGGCTAGGAGGTCATATAGCTGCAGTATAGCATAACTGCATATTTAACAAGTACATATCGAAATATAATGACTTCTACAATCCCCAGAGTTTTTACCTATTTACACACAATAAAGTTCCAGTAAATAGTGCCATAAATAATTAACGTGATGAATATGTACAAGTCTGTACTGGATAGCAATGACCTATCAGGTCATAATATTGAAATAAAAAATTATTCTCATGATTTAAACAAATTTTAGTACAAAGTTCAATTCAATTCAATTCAGTTTTATTTCTATTGCGCTTTTTACAGCTGACATTGTCGCAAAGCAGCTTTACATAGAAAAAGAATTTTAAAAGGAATTTAAACATTTTCTCTACAACCCCCTACACATCCCTAATGAGCAAACCCGCGACGACAGTGGCAAGAAAAAACTCCCTCAGTCAACACGAGGAAGAAACCTTGAGAGGAACCAGGCTCAAGAGGGAAACCCATCCTCATTTGGGTGAAACCAGAGAATATAAACCATATAAGAAAAACTTAATTTCAGTCCAACATGTAGTCTGGTTGGTTCTACCACAACTGTAAGTCCTAAATAACTGCAGCAAGAGAATTTATATCACTAGCAGTGAAAAGTCGTCTTCAGAGTCTCTAAGTGCAGATCTAAGCCCATATGGATCTTCATCAGCAGGAACGAGAGGCTTCCGAGATGAGAACTCCTCATAAAGTAATCCAGAAATTTTACACTTTCAGTACAACATCTTGACATACACAGGTCTGTTTACATCAACAGAGAACACATTCTTCCTCAATCAGTGTTTATGGGATAAATTTTTGTTTGTATGTATTTATCTGGAGTGCCTTATTTCTGGAACGTCTCTTTTAATACCCCAGCAGTAGTACCCCATCATATGAGTGTCCTGGTATCCAAGTTTAACCTTAAAGTAAGTCACGTAGACTCTGTTCACGAAGTCTCTCATGTTCATCCTCGGAGAGGGTCCAGTAAAGCTTCCACATATATAAAAAAAAAGCATCTGGACTATTCGAACACGTTCTACGAGCTGCCGCCGTGCTGATTTCACTAAAACACAAACAGAAAATTTAATTCAGGTCTAAGTTGGCAGTTTTCCAACCAAAAAATGGGTATGACAGGGCAGGGCAGGGCAGTGGTGGCTTAGTGGTTAAGGTGATGGTTACCGATCCAAAGGTCAGCGGTTCTGTTGGGCCCTTTAGCAAGTCCCTTAACCCTCAATTGCTCAGTTGTATAAAAATGATAATTGTATGTTGCTCTGGATGACAGCGTTTGCCAAATGCTGGAAATGTAAATGCAGTGTAACTATGATAGCCACCAATACCACAGGTGCACAAGCCACAGAAAGAAAACGTGACCTGGTAGGAAAAAACGAATGTCATTTTTCAAGTCAGGGCCCCAAAATTAGGTAAAAACAAAAGTTAGTTTTCAGTAAGAAGAAATAAAGTTAAAATTGTTGGCCAGTGTTAATATTATTTGGGGGTTTGTTTATTTATTTATTTTTTTTGGCGGGTTTCCGTTTTTTTCCTTTCCGTTCGCGTGCGTTTAAACAGCTTCTCGAAAGAATTCCAGTTTTAATGCTCCGACTGAAGACAGGTCTCTGCTGTTCATGTCAGTGTTTTCATGATGTCATGACAGGAAAGGAAAATATACTGGATTTCACATCTCCATCGCAGCATGATCAAATCCCTGGTTGTTGTGGGGGTGTTTTTGGTAATGTTTCATCCCAGAACCCTGTCCAACATCAGCACACGTCCTCTGGGGTACCTTACGGGTACCAGCCAAGAGCTCGTATGACATCTGATACATTTTTTTTTCTACATTTATGCACAGTCATCCTCATATACAGATCCATGTGAGGTAGAAGAAGCTGCCAGAGAGAAGAGAACGAGAGAGAGAGAGAGAGAGAGAGAGAGAGAGAGAGCAAAAGAAAAAGCTCGAATGGATTAAGGGATCAAATGGAAAGAATAAAGGCTGGAAGATTGAAACGTATGACTTTATAACTGCCTGTAATGATCCTGTAAAGTCACAAACACAAACACACATGGAGAGAGAGAGAGAGAGAGAGAGAGAGAGAGAGAGAGAGAGAGAGAAGGAGAAGAGTGATGAAGGGAATGAATTTCAGTGTCAGAAAGAAAGAAATAATTAAAGAACAAAATGGAGAGCTATGGAGCTCCCTGTTAGATAAGAAGCCGCATGTGTTTTCACTCAGGTCCTCCTCGGGATGTGAGTTTCCCAGACTGGCTGTGTAATTAACTCCAGTTTCTGAAGTCGCGGCTCCATTGAGAGGCACAACACTCACGCTGAGCTCTTCAAGTCACTTCAAGTCCATCTAGGATTTATTCCTCAGATTCGTACTGGTACAGGACACGTAGGAATAAATATATGTCGAGCCACGAGCCGAACTTCCTTCCCGAGCTCAGTAAAGTAAATTTTTTATTCATTTTATTATAATACAGTTATTGCTGGGCGGCACGGTGGCGCAGTGGTTAACATGTGGTTGTGTGTGTGTGTGTGTGTTGGCCCTGCGATGGTCTGGCGAGTTGTTCAGGGTGTACCCCACCTTTGCACAGAGTAGGTTGAGATGGGCGTCAACCTCCCCGTGACCCCAGTTAGGATTAAGTGAATTAGAAAATGAATGAATGATGAATGATTTATTACCTGGCGGTAGGGTGGTGTAGCGGTTAGCAGTCCGCCTCACAATAAGACAGTCCTGGGTTCAAGTCCTGGGCTGGGCGAAGGTGTTTCCATGTGGAGTTTGCATGTTCTCCCCGTGCTTGCTTGGGTTTCCTCCAGATATTCCAGATTCCGTCCAAAGACATGCACATAAGGCTAACTGGCTGTTCTAAATTGCTCCTTGGTGTGAGAGTGTTTGTTAGCCCTGCAATGGAATGGCGAGCTCTCCATCGTATACCAAGCCTGCATTTGAAGTTGGCTGGGCTGGGCTTTATTCTGCCCGCGACCCTAATAAAGGATATAGCAGGTTGGAAAATGAAATGGCATGACATGCTGTTGGTGTTGAATTTCTTTGTGGTTCACTGTGTGATATGGGAACATGCTAGAACCTGATTAACAATCGTCTGATTTACTTTAAAGTCTCTTAAAGGCATATAAAGAGCATATTTTCTACATTCTGGCACGAAAGTCAGGTTTCAAAAGCCACTAATAGCCCGAATGATAGAAAAAAACCTGCCGTGTTTGCGGACATCTTCTCGTCGAGTCGGAGGCCTCGTTTATCTCGCGGATCTCCAGGACGAGTAGACGAGTACACCCTGTCACAGACCGAATCAGAAGATCTGTTCTTAATAGCGCTCTCTATTCACAGCTCTCACTGGAGCAACACTCCAGGCTACTTGAAAATCACAAAATCCAGACTGAAGAAAGCCGAAACGCAACCGTCGCCACTTTCTGTACTGTGGAGGATTCTTGCTGATCATCCCCTTTCAGATTTTTCTCCTTTTGCATTTTTTTTCCACCTGATTTTTCTCCCCTAATTCCCACCGGTCAAGTGTTGCATCCCAGGCATGCTGCCACCACCAGACAGGAAGGGGCATAACCAAGCATGCTGCCACCCGCATCTTTATGAACTGCTGTTCATGCATATTTAGGGGAAGCCGAACACACTCGGAGAGAAAACGCAGTACACTCGCTTGTATGAATGAGCTCATAGACGCCTGTAATTAGCTGGTAATCTCTTTAAGTGTCAGGGAGGGGAGTGTGTGCCATTCCTCCCTCCTGTAAGAGCTCAGCCAATGAGCTCCCATGGACTCCCAGGTGCGAATGGCTGTGACATCAACCTGAATCTCCAGGATGAAAGTCATGCTCGAAAAGTTGGACAGTGGTAGGGGGGGATACTTGATGTTTAAGAATTGGCTACAAGTAAATTCTGCCCCTGATCTGACCCATCCTCATGATTGAGGGTCGGTGACTCTATGTCTAGGTTGCCAGGTCTTTCCCCTAACCCCTCACAGCACCAGGTATTCCTGGGCAGTCTCCCTTCCAAGTACTAACCAGGCCTGACCCTGCTTAGCTGGATCAGACGGGATCAGGCTTTTACAGGGTCACTGAAGGGTCATGACTAAATTAGGGGAAAAAAAATCGTGGAGAAAAGTATGAGCTGTTATTGTAACCTAACCTCCGTATCATGTCACTGATTATTATCACAAAAAAGCAGCACACGACATATAAAGTGTTGTTCATTCATTCATTCATTCATTTGTCGAAAAGCTTAATCCTACTGCAGTCGCAGGGAGACTGGAGCCTGTCTCAGCCGGGCGAAAGTGGGGTATACAGACAATACGATCCACACTCACTCTCACACCTAGGGGGTAATATGGAACAGCCAGTTAGCCAAATGTGCATGTCTTTGGACTGTGGAAGGAAACCGGAGTACCCGAAGGAAACCCATGCAAGCACGAAGAGGACATAAGCCCAGGACCTTCTCGTGAAGCGGCCGTGCTAACTTACCCACCGTGCCGCCCACATCAAGTGCTTTGTTACTTATTTATAAAATACTGCAGGAAAACAAATCTCTAGTCCAGAAAAGTCGGAACTGTGAACGTAGTTAGACTTCTAGTCTACGTCCAGGGACCTAAGCCTTAAATCCGCCTGTGTTTCAGTAAGTAATTATCCTGCAACGGTGTAATTAGCCTAAAATCAGTGTTTTGTCATGGTACAGATCCTCAGCTTGGATTCCTGTTTTAAATCTGTGGTCTGAAATGAAAACAGCGCGCGACCACAAGCACAAACATAACAGCGTAAAATAATCTTGTAACGTTTCGCATAAAGGAGAATCCAAGTCCTCGAGCGGCCTATTAGACTTTACAGGAAGTTCAGGAGTGTTGGTTTTCTCCAGGGGGGGTTTCGCTAGGGAAAGGTACGGGGTGCCAATATTTATTTTTACACTACCGCTTTTATCATGGAAGGAAATTGTGCTGAAATTCTAAATCAGGACTCTTGTGTGTTTAAATTTATTCACTTTATATTTTTAAACAGAGTTGGCTTTAACACACACTTCAAAAAGAAGACTTGTTTTTTCATGCTATGTAACACCTCCTTGTGATAAAATGGTGCCCTCTAGTGGACGGGATGAGGATTGCGCTCAATCCAATTCCTATGGGATTGCTAATGCAGCTGTTATTTTGTAATGAAATTAAGTTTATATTAAAAAAAAAATCCCCCAGAATTAATCAGAGCTGAACTAGAGCTCTATCTGATCCTCTCTGAAAATCTCTTTACTGGAAAACACTGTATAACGTTCGTGTCCTGGACACCGAGGACCAGACTGTTTAGTCTTCACTTTCCACTCACTCACTCATTTTTCAAAACTATTAGGCTCGTGGACAGGCGAGAGTCTATGTCAGCCCACTCCGAGCAAAGGTACGGTACACCCTGAACAGTTCACCAGACCATCGCAAGGCAACACACACACAACTCTTCAATCTCGCAATTTTTGAACAGCCAATTAGCCTAATGTGTATGTCTTTGGACTGGGGAGGACACCAGAGTACCCAGAGGAAACCCATGCAAGCACAGGAAAAACATGCGAATTCCACAAAGAAACACCCTCTCCGAGCCTCGAACCCAGGACCTTCCTGCTGTGAGGCGAACGTGCTAACCACTGCGCCACCATGCCACCCCTTCACTTTCCAAGTGGGAGTATTTGTACGACTGATGTGGATTGGCTCTGGAAACATGTCCTTTCTTCCAAATGGAAATGCATTTTAAAAAAACCCAAATAAAATAAAATCAGTCTGTAGAATAAAGGACCAGACTGTCCTGTCTGAAAAAAAAACCCACACAGTGCTGAGAAAAAGCTGTGATGAAAAGTCCATGCTTCACTGTCTCATTGAGGGATCTTCCAGGACCACTGAAGGATGAAGCGCAGAACGAAAAGCCAAGGTCAAGAAAAATGATTTTTAATTTGAGCTTCGCAACATCAGTACAGATGCTTCCCATATGTGTGAGGAAATCCTTCAGCAAAACAGGTCGAACTGTGTTTAGAAATGAGAGGCTGTTAGAGGAACAATAGTCTATTGATCTCTCTCTCTTTCTCTCTCTCTCTCTCTCTTTCTCTCTCTCTCTCTCTCTCTCTCTCTCAATAGAGCATGTATGTAATTCTGTGCGCCCCCTTCCGCCTGCAAGGTGAATTACAATTCTCTAAAATAATAATAATCATCATAATAATCATAATAATAATAATAATAAAAATAATAAAAAGTTTCCTTTTTATTCATTCATTCATTCATTCATGTGCTGAACCACTTAATCGTACTAGGCTCAGTTGGAGGCTGGAGCCTATCTCAGCCAATTCTGGGCAAAGGTGGAGTATACACTGAACAGCTCACCAGTCCATCGCACATCCACATCTCGGGGCAATTTGGAACACTGCCGCGTTTGTCGAAGTCTGGCATTAGTAAACCGAGTAAAAACAATAAAAACAATTTCAACTTTAACTGCTGAAATAGTGCAGTGGTGTGACTGCAGAATTAAAGTCACTGCTCTGTACTGTATCTGCTGTGCCAGTTTTAATATTTTTCAGGGAAATGGCTGATCATCGTAATAATGCTTTATTAATGAATCCATAAATCTTCACTTTTCTGATCTTTCCATTGACGTGAATGTTCCTCGAGATGCATTTATTAGGAAAAGATCTGGAATCATGGGCTGAAAATCCAACACCGTGTACACTGAGCACCTCAAAGAATCAACTGGCATCACTTCCTGTTAGACAGTTAGAACTGTAAGACTCTCACATGGCTACAAATAGATGTAGGATTTAATATAAGCTAGACATGGAAGAAGAACACAAAGTCACCTGCAGGCTGCGAGAGCACGGATTATTCAAGTTATAAATAGTATCTCTAATCGTCTGTAATGTATCTGCCGTAGTTCATACCTTCTTCTCATTATTACCACCTCCGAGGGGGGCGAGGTTATGAAACTGGTCGTGTGTGTCCGTCTGTCTGTGTGTGTTTGTGACCATGATAACTCAAAAACTAAAAAACAGATTTCCATGAAATTTTAACTGAATGTGGGCCTTGGGCCAATGAAGAACTGATGAAATTTTGGGCGTGATCCGGCTCAATCCAGGAGGGGTTTGAAGGATTTTTTAGCAATAGGTGAATTAGGTGGAAATTACCCAGAAGGCTTCAGGAGAAAAAACACAGAGATCAACAAAAGGGAGGTGGAGGTCTGCAGTCTCTGAGTGCATTTCTAGTTTCTGAAGTCTGCAGAGATAAATAGGGCGTACATATACAACCACACCTCTGGATTTTATCCCTGATTTGTATTTTAGCAGTAAAATCAGTGTTGGGCTGTTAGCTGATTGTATCATACAGGATCAGAGGACAGGACAGGAGTTTGTTTGTGATTCTGCCCTGCAATGGCCGGGTGAGCTGTTCAGGGTGTACCCCGCATTCGCCCAGAGTCATCTGAGATGGGCGCCAGCCTCCTTGCAACCCTAACTATAATTAAACCATTTGCTTACTCCTGTACACCAGTGTTAGTGACCTGTACACTGGCCATGATGATCTGGACAACAGTAACACAGCACACACACCATCTGGTGGCAAGATTGCAGAACTATCTTCAAATAAGATGGCGACCGACAACACACACATGGATGATGCATACACTGATAAATCTGTATGTTTTATGAAATTAAATTATACTATAGTTATAGTAAATAACTATTTATCCTACTAGGGTCGGGAGGAGGCAGGAGCTTATCTCCTAACTCAAAGGCAGGGTACACCCTGAACAACTCTCCAGGCAACACACACATACAGCCATTTACACTCACTCTCACACCTAGAAGCCATCTGGAACAGTCAGTTAGCCTAATGTGCACGTCTTTGGTCTGTAGGAGGAAACCAAAGTACGCAGAAAAAACCCACACATGCACGGGGAGAACAAATAAACCCCAGACAGAAACACCCTCACTGAGCCCGGGACTCGAACCCAGGACCTTCTTCTTGCGGCCAACATGCTAACCACTACGCCAGTCAGTCAGACTTTTCCTAGACATCTTTAGAACAGAAGAGTTTACATCTTTACGTAACTGTAACGGTAAATGTAACTGTAAATGGATAAAAATTACAGGTTAGGATAATATTTGGTGCGAGGTTTAGGAGAAATAAGACACTTCAGAAGACACTCGGAAAAGGATGAACGCGTTTTATTGTGTGAACGATCCAGCGTGTGATATTCACTTAAATTCAACTGGGGATGTATCCTAGAAACAGGAGGCATGCGTGGTGTGTGCTTGTGCCTCGCTGTCCCTCCCTTCCTTCCTCTCCTCTCCTCTTCTCTCCCTATCATACCATCATGTAACAGCGTCGTCCCTGCCGACAGACCAGCTCTCTTCATAGCAACCTCGCAGGAACCTGGAGCACACATCCAACATGGCAGCAGAATGAGGAAGCAGTGAGTGTTTGAGAGGACGCCGAGATCCGGCACTTGCTGATTGATGGAGTAGAAGATGGACAACTCCTTCTACATCAGCACTCTATGAACAGGTAACTTAAGTAGCTTTTTCTCTTTTTTTTCTTTCCTTTTTTTTTTTTTTACAAAAATAACGATTTATTTCTGGATTTCTGTCCAATCCAATGATCTTACAGCAGTTGATGAAATCAGGAGTGTATTTAACACCTGCGCTCGGCTCTTCGGGGTGCTCAGGGTGCAACCCATCATCTTTTAAAACACTTTGATAAACAAACAAACAAAAACAGCAACAACAACAACAGCAGTCTCTCTTTTCTTTTCAAAAATGGTTTCAGACCTTCTGTGAAGAACTGAGAAAAAAAGAAAAGCCGACATCTGTGATTTAGTGTCTGAATAGTTTTAGGGTCTTGCTTCAGCTTATCTTAGTCCATTGCACATCCTTTGAAGTGGGGTGTAATTTTAGAGAAAGGGAGTAGATAAGGTTTAAAAATAAAAAAGCACGGCGTACAGGGATGGGGGATTGGCTGTTGTCCCACCCACACACTCCCAAACTCCCACACCACGACAGACCGTATACGCCTCCTCGTCCCCTACTGCTTACAGCACAGCATCACTTGGCACACACAGACACACACACACACACACACACACACACACAGAGAGGGGGGGTATTGTATAATTTTGTTCTCTTGGATGTGGTAATGTTTAATAAATGCGCTTCTCTTACTCTGGTTGTTTACTTGATAAATAGGGGCTGAATTCTGTAATCGACCAATCAGAATCAAGTATTACAATGATCCATCTAATAATAAATAATAATATAATGAATAATAATGAACAGAATATACAGACAGCAACAATTTTTCTTGGAAAAAAAAAAATCAATGATAATTCCAAGTTACAAGTAGGTAAATCTTCCATAGGTTCGGAAAATCACTCCGCCGTGCTGTTTTTCTGTACTCACGGTATATGTGCTGTTATCCTAGTGGCAGAGGGGCCAATCAGAGTGCATGATTGCTCATATCCAGTGTGTGGGGGTATAATAGAACACAATAGGCAAAAATTCAATACCAATATAATGTATAGCCATGATTTTGAGTCTAATAAGCAAAATAAATAAATTAATAAACCTTCCTTGAGGTGAAAAAGTGCTTTACAGACACAAAAAACAAATACGACTGAATAAATAAACGTAGTATCGTATTTATTTTAAGCTGGTGTTGAGTGGTTCGCTCGGATAAAGAGCGTACCCTTTGTAGCAGATTGTTTGACTATTTCTGTGAACTTGGTCAATAAAAATGTGCCAAATGGGACAGATAAAACCCCTGATAACCATTTAATGTAGTCATGTGACAGTTGTGAGTAATGAGATGGCACTCCGTGATTTGGGAACATGAACAGCACTCTCTTTAGAAGTCATGGCAGCGGTGAGGAAGGAGCGGGGCGTCAGGGTTGTGTTAGAGAATAGATGGCGTGAGACAGATCGCTGGAATGTTCCCAGCACTCACGGGAAGATTTATGAGCGTGAGCTGTTGGCGCAGTTCGAAAAATGACATTACGGATTATGTAAAGGTTGTTATGTGATTTATGTTAACCTGGAGATTTAACTCTAATTTATTTATTAAATGTGAATCATAGCAGCCGTGTTGGGGGGGTGGGGTGTAAGGGGGGAGATCTACAGGTCTCTCTGTAAGGTTCGCCGCCCCCTGCTGGATCTCAGGCTGTAGAATAGTTCAAAAATGCACGTTCTGGTTCAATCTGACTTCATAGTTTTATTTTACTGGCTAAGAATAAGATGCATTCATTATGGATGCTCTTTTTTTCTTGATCACTGACACACATTTTATATTTAATCCTCCTTAAAAGATCTGTCCTTGGCCTAAAAAAGTTCTGTATCTACTATGAAAGCAGCCTCACTGAATCCACATCACCATGAGTACATGAAAGCCCAGAAGCCGCCGCTGTGGTTTTGCAGACTGTGTTGGCGCCATGACATTCACCGGGCCGGAGCTGCAGTGGAAATGGATAGAGCTCCATGACTTGGTGTCACTGCGTGCTGTAGAGAGGAAGATTCACACCTCCGGCGGTGCTGCTGTCAGGCCGAGGCAGTGGAGGCTGCACAGTCGTCCCCGTGCGCAGCACTCTCGGCTGGATGAGCACAAGCTGCATTACGCCGCCTGGGATGGACGTGTTGAGCACGTGAAGGCCCTGGTGGACTGTGGCGTCCCTGCTAACTGCCCGTGAGTCATCTATGACCTTAAACTTTTGTGCTGCAGTGAAAAACATGTTGTTGTACAGGGTTGCTAAAATACTGTGCAATGTTTACAGAGTGACTCAATCTAAAGCATTTTAATAAATAAATACTGAATTATTTGGCTTTTAAAAACATTTATGTAATTAATTTAGTGTATAAGAAACACCGTACTCAAACACGCAAAAAGAAAACAGAGGATCTGGCAACACTCTTAATGCGTAATATTTGGTTTATGTGTCAAGAGCTTAATAACTTTTATCTGCAGTGAGATCTTGTCTTTTGGACCATGTCATATAAAAAAAATAGTCAGGATATGAAAGAGACAATGATATATAAGTCTGTTAGGCTTTTTCCACATCAGGCCGGAGCTTACCCTCAGTTTCCTTGGTGTGAAGCATATAGGAGTTTAACTCGTTCTGGATGGGACGTGAGTCCATCTCAGGTTACTTTCCCAGTATTTTGTACTGGTACCCATTGATACTGGTGGGTGGATGGAGGCACACTTGAAGTTCAAGACCTTGCCCAGGGGTCTTAGCACGGTGTGGGTATAAGAGGGATTCAAATCCACACCACACCCTATCAATCATGAGCCCAGTACCATAACTACACCAATTAAACAGGAAAATAAATAAATAAATTATGATTAGTGCTAAAAAAAAATAAAAGTGGTATTTTGTAATTATAAAAGGAATTATGAAAAATATTATTAATAATATACTTTAAAAAAATCTTTTTTCATTGAAAAAATCCCAGTTAAACCGGAAATAATTATAGCTATTATATGTAGATATCTATATCTATATATCTATATTATATAGATATTATATGTCTGGTGATCGGGACTGGTACGTAGATTGCATGCTATAATGATATACTCTATCATGTAGAAGGAAATCAGCAAACCTGTAAAGGCTAATTACATTTTTCTGCCACAAAGTAACAGAAGTACAGAGGTCCCAGGATGGAACCTTGTGAAACTCTACATGTGATTGTCTCCTCCAGGAAGTGCCTGCTGACGGTACCTTGCACTCTCTGAGTGCCCATCTAGTTCACAATGCTTTAATGTGACTTCCTAAAGCAGCATAACTGATGTTCTACTGATGTTCATTGTACTTAAAGAACAATAAAAATAACTTCTCGCCATTTTGTATTCTAGAGATCCTCGTGGCTGGACGGCCATCCACCATGCCGCCTTCAGAGGACACCTTGCACTGCTCCGGTTCTTGCTTCAAGCCAGCAAAATGGATGTGAACTGCACGGATTTTTTCGGCTGCACCCCTCTACACCGCGCCTGCATGGAAGGCAACAAAGAAGCTACTGAGTACCTCCTCCAGAAGGGAGCATCCCACGAGGCACGGTCCTGTTGCGGACAAACACCGCTACACTTAGCTGCGGCTGGTGGGCACCTGGGAACGGCACGGACGCTGCTACAACACCTGGCATCGCCGGACACTCTGGACTCACGTAGGTGGACGCCGATGCACTGGGCCATCTTTGGGGGTTGGGGCGACGTTGCTGAGCTGCTGCTGGATAATGGGGCGGAGTTGGAAGGCCCAAGCGGAGTGGGCACAAGTCCCCTGCAGCTGGCTGTGATGGTCGGGAACGAGGCAGCTGTCAGGCTCCTGCTTCATCGTGGAGCCGATACTAACCTCAGGGGTTCTAATGGCCGAACGGCACTGCACCTGTGCGCCTGCTCCGCTAAGAAGATGGTGAGCATGGGATTTTGTTTATAAAAATAATGACCCCCAGCTCTGGTTAGTTGAAGCAATGGCAGCCAATTTTGTCATTTTGGAAAAATACAGTCTTTTGGCAGTGTGCTTATCTCTCTCATTATGATGGTGTTTATGTTAGTTTCTATCCTCCAACATGGATCTTCAGCTAGCGGTTAGGACTTGGCTTGGCTGAGTTATGACTGGGAAAGCTGTGAACATTTGTTTCAATTGGTAAATAAATTAAAAAGCTACTTACATGTTTTTGTTTTCTAACAAAAGGTAAAAAGGTGGATTTGAGGAGAGAACCGCACCTTGAGGAACACCGCCTGTGATTTCACTGTACTTTACTGAGATCTGTGTTTCCAAAATGCTCCAAAAATGAGTCAAGCTTACCATTTGTCCTAAAAGTGTCACTGCCAAGTACTGAGTGTACACTCAAGGTCCCTTTGCCCTTTGGCTTTCACTATGCTGTCAGTGCATCAAGCCAAGTGCATACAGAGCAACAGATGGTATTTTCCCTGGTGAATCACCAGGCACTGTTCCCGTCTCCTTAGCACCATTTGATCTGTCCTCTTCCCTTCATCCACCAAATTCCCGTTTCTTTCCTCCCGTTTTTGATTTCCTCTTTCTCACAGATCCTGCAGCATTTGCTAGCTGCCGGGGCGAAGGTGTGTGTAAGGGACAGGGATCAGGCCGCTCCGCTGCACCTGGCTGCACTCAGTGGCTCCAGAGCTGTCCTTCACCTCCTCATCCTGAACGGAGCTGGACTAGAGGACAGGGACAGCCTTCACATGACCCCGCTGCATTACTCCACACTGAAGGACAATGCTGAAGCGGCGAAGCTCCTGCTGCATTACGGAGCAGATGTGGATGCCATCGAAAGACTGGGGAGGACCCCACTTCACCTGGCCACAGAAAGGGGACACTGCAAGGTGGGCTTTCTCTCACAAGTCACTCTCTGGGCTTAATCATACTGGGCTTGTTTTATTTACAGCCATAAAGAAAACTCTAATGGTGTAAGCAAACTGCTCCCAAGCATGTTGCTGCCACCACCATGCTTCACCGTGAGTGTGGTGCTCTTTCAGTGATGTACAGTGTTGCTTTTGGACACACCTTTAGAAATTTTGGCCAAAAAGTTCAACCTTACTCTCATCAAACCGTCCACATGCTTTTATGAACCTGAAGAAGGTTTTTGCAAACATTAGCAGTTGACAAGGATTTAGCGATTCAGCAAATGAATGAATAAACGAATGTTTCACTAAATCAAAAGGATAATAGATTCCTTTACCATATATGGAAGGAGACCTGACCTTTTGCATGACCTATGGAAGCCTGCATGTGTCCTTTGCTCCCGTAAATGCACGCTGCGGTTGAATAAGGTATGGTTTGATCTGTTCAGCGTTCGGGTGAGATTAAGGTGGACAGCAGGCAGACGTTTTTAGAAAGGTGCAAAACTAAAGGAGGACACGTCTCACACCAAAGACGGGCTGACGAAATACATTTCGGAGGTCCCTTTACTCATCAAATAAACGTGCCACCATACTCAGTCACGTCTCCACTTATATCTATATCTATATTCTAACAGGTTCTGAGTGTTTTGCTGGAACGAGGTGCAGATCCCTCCGTCAGGACGAAGTGGAGGGAGACGGCCGAAGACCTGGCGAGGACACACAAGCAGTACGGATCACTTAAAGTGCTCCAGGAACACCGGAAAGCTCCAGTGAGACCTCACACTT
This sequence comes from Neosilurus hyrtlii, assembly GCA_028564935.1. NCBI lineage: Eukaryota > Metazoa > Chordata > Actinopteri > Siluriformes > Plotosidae > Neosilurus > Neosilurus hyrtlii. Next base: position 1,552,076 of record JAOUQZ010000031.1, read on the forward strand.
CACGCCCGACTGTTACTGAGAGTGTCTGGTAACACGAGACACAGTACTGAGAGGGTGTAAACATTAAAGCTAACGGACCGGGCTGCTTTGTTGTGGTGAAATGAACTCTAGTGATGTTTAGACCATTTTTAACAATACTTCATTTACAGCGTATTGTACTGTACCAAATTAAAGAGCTATATTGTGCAAAGCTTTGGGTTTTTTTTCATATTATGGTGTGTATAAAAGTCTGACAAAACAAAATCTACGTCATCATGTCAGGATCTGTCTCTGTAATAGTGGGATGTTCCATGTAATGGGATAGAAAACTTAGAACTGTTCTTATAAGGACCGGACTCTGTGTCCTTCTGTTTCTTTGTCTGCCCATCACAACGATCTGCCAGTGAGTCACATGACCTACACGCCCTGTCATGATGTCACTGCGTGCATTTTGTGTGTGAGTGTGTGTGTATGTGTGATTTCATACACAGCGTCTGTATGTAATTAAACACACAGACTGAAATAAATAGCTATGACCACATGCCACGAACAACCTCATGGCATTTGGACACCGTAAGTGCAGACGGTCTCACAATGTTGCGCACAACGAGTCTGTGTTCTGTAGTGTGTGAAGGACTATGGTGTTGTTACTTGTGGTATTTGGGAAATAGTGTCACAGAGAGGGACTGGAATCGGTGATGTCACAGTTTTTTTTCACCACGCATTACCATGTTGTTATTCATTTTATTTATTTATTTATTTATTTATTTATGTCGATATAGTAACTTAGATCTCTACCAAGAGTTCTAATGATGACACAGAAACTGGTGCGCCGTGTGTATCCGCCATATTGGAAGATAGAAACAAAGACAGCGTATCAAGAGGCAACACTCCTTTCAGCTGCGATATTCTATTCTTCTGAGCCAGAATGGTCCATTTCTGTGCGGTGGTCATCTGTATAAACATTAAACAGTGAAAATTCCTGGAAAGTCTATCTATAACATCCCATCAGTAATCAACCGTCCAGACGATCTAACTAGAGATGGTCGACAGACATGCAGACAGAGACCATCTCAGCTCAAAACAAATTTAGTTTGTTTAAAAAATGCAAAACGGATCTGAGAAATCTGAGAAACCCTCAATCTGACAAAGACGAGAGGAATAAAGATAAAAGAAATAATGGGGCAAACTGCAGTCTTAGCACTGACTAGTGACTGGCTAGGTCTACCCCCCCTCGGGGCTTACTTACCCCTGCTGTATCAATGTGAAAGCCATTTCATATGGTCGTGCCTGTTTCCTGCACCCATCCTGAAACAAAACAATTGTATCCTTATAAAATAATAGATCTTTATATGCTTTCAACTGTTCACCAGAGGTTCTCCTTGTGTTTGGGTGGGTTTCCTCCGGGTACTCTGGTTTCCTCCCACAGTCGGCTAACTGGCTGTTCCAAATCGCCTTTGGGTGTGAGTGTGGGTGTGAATAGTTTGTGTATGTTGGCCCTGTGTGTTGGTACAATCCGCAATCGCCGATAAAAAACAAACAAACAAACAAACAAACAAACAAACAAAAAATCTTCTCTTCACCACCACTCATACTCTTTGTCATCTTCCACACAAAATGCCCCACAGCCACACACACACGTACATACACCTGCTGGACACGCACCAAACTGAAGGCAAACATTCAAAATTTCTGCAGGAAGTTTCTATTTTTAGACAGTATACACTAGCTTCATCAGACTGGGTGCACAAGATCCACTATACTGTCCGTCTGGGTTAGTCTGTAGCCGGGGTGGAGAGGGGTGGCGATGATACACAGGTACAGTCCACAATCACAGTTAAACAATAACAACAACAATTCAGATATCTCTCCAAAACCTAAGAGGTGTGAAGACTGGACAGAAATAAGTGAACATCTGGAATTAGGTGACAGAAAGAGCACTTCAAGTCCATGTTGTTTTTTAATCTGTGTAGAAACATCATGGAGCGATAAAAGCAATGCAATATTTTGGAAGATAATACTGCAATCATATATGCAATTAAATATTTGGCAGGAAGGTACAATTTTTTTTAGTCCACATTTGAAGTCAGGTTTTGCAGATCAACAATACACGTGTATCTCAGTTATTATTATTCTTTTCCGTAAAAGCAGATTTAACCATCAGTAACAACAGGATCCAGTGTTAATACACACAAGTCAGAGATTACTGAGTTCCTTAGAGGCATGATAGACCCAGAAGGGGCTACATTAAAAACTATAGCATATTCTTTCGGAGATACTGGATTCCTGACTTGCTTAGAAACTCAGAATATCCTGTAGAACTTCCAGCTGTGTACTACCAGGCCAAGATGGTGTGTGTTAACATATTTTTATCCCACCCAAGTTTGTACGTCAGTATACGTGCTGACGTCTTCGCGGATGGATACAAGGACTTGCGCAAGGTGCTCCGGTCAATCCAAGTACTCCTCTCGTGTTCCTGTTCCATCAGAACTTCCGTTACTGAAACAGGGCAACAAATGTGGTATTAAAATAGTATTTGTTCAATTTTCACGCTATATCCATACACAACTATGGTATAATGTTGTTCTGAAATGGATTAATTTAAAAAACATTAAAAAAACAACAACCCGGACCTATTTGTTGTAAAAATGTAACGCGGAGGGATTGATGTTCCGTATCGAGTTGCTGTGATGCGTCATCGTCGTACGTCACAGTGCAGTTCTATGCTGTTGTATTGTGGATACCCGAAGCTCGTGTTCCGATGGACGCTACAATGGCCACAGCTCCGATTCCCACCGCGCCCAACAGCGCCACGACCAACGAAGGCATTTTAATAGGAGATAGGGTTTATTCGGAAGTGTTCCTCACTATAGATAACTCATTAATTCCTGAGGAAAAGCTGTCCCCGACTCCGTCAATGCTCGACGGCCTGGATCTGCATACCGAAACCGACCTCCGTATCCTCGGCTGTGAGCTTATACAGTCAGCCGGGATACTTCTGCGTTTACCACAGGTAAATCCTATCTCATAGTCTAAATTTGTTCGGTAACACAGTGTCCTCGCCGCTTAGCCGAGTGCACCTGTATTCCGACAAGGCCGCGGTCGCCTGGTCTGAGACCTGTCTGATTACAGGTGGAATGGAAAACAACGCCGCTAACAAACTTGTTAGCATATCGCTAATTGGCTTGATTCATATTTAAAATGTTATTTTTACGAAATGGTTTGATATTGATGGGATTTATTGCGTTGTATGTAAGCGAAATACGATAATTTAAAGCTTTTTATTCTGTTAGAATGACGCATTTTGTGTCAGCCTGCTAACCGGACAAAAAAAAACAAAATGGCGGGCGTTGAAGCATACGGCTAAATCCTGAGGTAAATTTTGATTGCTGTTTTTTTCTTAAATATGTACTTCACAGGTGGCCATGGCAACCGGTCAAGTGTTGTTTCATCGATTTTTTTACTCCAAGTCATTTGTGAAACACAGTTTTGAGGTAAGTAATCAATCCTTGTCGTTAGCTAACCCGGCCTTGTGCGCGCGTGCGTGTGCGTAACCACAACGTTCAGACCGGCGGCCATGTTGTAAAGCCTAAGAACGCGTTTATAACACCGATGCATTATGGGTAGCGAACTCGGTGTTTTAGTGTTTAAAATTCCTGTATTAAGATTTTTGTTTCTCCATAAACGCAGCATTGAAATTTCTCAGAACCTTTGTTATATAATTATGCACTTTTAAGGTCATGATCCACATATTTCTGGAGTTAAAATGTAAAAGTAATGGATTTTTTAAAAAAAATATTCATGTTTTCACTGTTTGATCCCTCAAGTTAAATTAGAATTTTTTTATAATATTTGCACAGTATTTTAATAAAATCATACAATTTTTTAAAACACTGTTAGGCTTTACAACATATTTCACCAATACAAATAATTAATTACAAACAAACTGCGATGTCGTGCTGTCTGATATTAATAAATGTCTGTGAAGCTCACAACAATGCAATGCTGCGTTACTTTGTTTTTCCTCTTCAGATTGTTGCCATGGCCTGTATCAATCTGGCCTCAAAGATCGAAGAAGCCCCACGTCGTATAAGAGACGTGATCAATGTCTTTCACCATCTGAGGCAGATCAGAGGAAAAAGGTAAGCATCCAGTCGTCCCTGTATTCCTGTAACTGTTCCTGTTTGTTTTCTTCGTGCCAACAAAGCCTTTCCACCTCGACAGAGTTGTCTTTGTTAAACATGTTTCATCATCACTTTACATAAGAGCATCAGGTATACTTTAATCCTGCTAACTGTGACTAGTTTCTGTGCTGTTATTTTTAATGATGTGCCAATCTGAGTGCCATTTTGTTTGATTTCTGTACTCTAAACCATTCTAAGGCTTTTCAGTTTTCATCATCTGTCATAAATGGTAGTAAGAGTGAGATAATCCTCTGCTTACCTTCACACGTTAAAGAAAAAGCGTCTTAACCATTTAGTCATGACATTTAAAGGCGGGTTACTGTGTAATAATTGGATTATAGAAGGTACGTTAATACTGTAGTGGGTGGGGTGATAGGGCTGTTCAGCTGAATAAAGACTGTGGTATTAACTTGAGTTCTCTTTTCCCTTGCAACCAACTAACAGCCACCAGCTACATTTACCAAAGCCTGGGTGATGTGGAATGGTACGTAGAGCTGAAGCAGTCGGCATGGCAACAGTGCGAGTGAGGCGTGGCTCTCCCCCCGCTTCCCTGGGAGGCGCCAGTGCTCTGAACGCGCTCACTGGGAGACTCGGGGACCACAAAAGGTTGGCCGCTGGTCCCACAGCGTCTGGCTCTCTCCTGTAGCTCAGTTTAAGCTTGTGGTCTCTAACGCAGGTGATGATGCTATGTTTGTAGCAGTGAGACAGACAGAACGAGAAACACCTCAGACATCACAGCTTTCACCAAAAAAAAAAAAAAACAACCCACACCTTAGGTTAGGGGACACATTTAATTTCTACTTAGTAGTTTCTTAAGAGGTACTGAGGCAAGTTAGGGCCAATAGTTGAGCAATTTGCACTGACAAGTTAGTGGCTCCGCCTCTTTTTCAGGTCATGGTTAAGACCACTGCTGGGCTTCTAACATTATCAGTACTTTTAAATTCTGTTAAAAGTGCTTAATGCTGCTTTTAAACACTTTAACAATTAATATTGACAGCCTTAATGACTTATAATTCCAGTGAGAAGCTACTGTAACTATTAGTAATAGGAGTATAATTATAGCAATCATGACACGGTGACACCACTCTTTACTGTATTTTGTAGAAATTTTATGGTGAAATGTTATAAAGCTTAATGCCTTTTCTTTTCATTAGAAGTACATAATGTTTTGTAGTAGGGAAGAGCATTTCTATCAGAAATACTATGCAATACTTACTGGCTCTTCAAGAATGGTTCTAGATTTATCTGCACTAAGCCACATTTTTCTGTAATCCTTCCCCGAAGCATAACTTTTATTTTAAATTATAATTTTTTTATGTGTTATGGCAAAAAGTGTCTAGTTCACTACACAAGAGGTCCAAAATTATTGTCATTTGTTTATTTAGCCTTTAGGAAAAGAAAAGCATACAATCACACAAAATAAATTGGTCTGAGACAAGAATCTCAGAACCTGTCTACCAATTCTGCTTTGGCTTATGTAGTGCCACTCTGATTGGTTTGTTGTGACATCATGTCTCGACCTTGTTCTGATTGGTCCCTCATGACATCATATGTCAAGTTGACCTTGAAGTGTCTAGACCTGATGCCCCCCATCGCTTACATGGACATTTTTGTTTCTTTTCAAGGTTAGACATTTTGTTCCAATGTTCTGCGACCAAGGTCACTTGAGCAATAATCGTAACGTGTGTAATGGAAGTAATAAAATAATCTTACACTCACTTAAGTAAATAAACTTCTCAAACAGTAGTCACATAAATCATCCAATAATTAAATAGTGCAGTAAATCATTATGTTGATGCTGTTAACGATAAAGAATTAAATCAAATACGTGATAAAAGTCCAGCAATTTGCATAAGGTTTATGAAGGACCATATATGACATTGACATTTCAGACCGGCAGGCCGCAGGCCTTCCACAGTTCATGGGCCCGAAACCACGTAATGCCCCCAATGGCGCCTGACTCCCCTGGCTTTTTCCTCCACAACAGCTGTAGTAGTCTTTGCCTTTGCATGTTTCATTTAATTCATTTAATCTCACAGTGCCACACCGTTTATACAGCACCTGGAAATAACACCGCCTGCTTTAGTTTAATGATGGACACCAAACAACTGTTTGGGGCCATTTCTGATATCTAGCGCGTTACTTACATATTGATGGTTTGTGTATGTATGTGTACACACACACATATGCACAAATATATGCACACACATCTGCTGTGACCTAAAAAGACCTCCCACATTTCAAAGGACAATTGGTTAAAGATTAATTGAATTTATTATAAAGTAAGTTCTGTATTGCAATCTATTGCTTGCAAATAACTTACCTTTGACAGTTTTCTATTTACTTTTGAAATGTGGGAGGCTTTTTGTTTTGCTGTATGTGATGCAGTTTAGTAATAAAAAAAACTTGACCATCAATATTTTGTAGCTGCTCGTCCATTTCCATTACCGAGAGCCTCTGCAGTGCTTTAGCATAATGCTTGTTTATTTTTAAAAGATACTCTGTTTATAAAGTTCAACTGATGCCTGTTTAGCCCATTTACATACACACACACTATCGGTTTGTCTTGTATATCGGTTCTGTCACATTTCATCCTTCTCATGTTTGAGCTCTTAGCTTTCCTACGATGTAGATAGAGAAGTCGATTCATGGTGGGTGAAAAAAAAAAAGTCCTGTATATTGTCTTTACATGAGTGTTTTGTTTGTTGTTGTTTTATCTCTGGAAACTTCAGAGCTGCTTTCCAAATCCCAGAAGAGATGAGAAAATGGCTTCAAGTCCCAGATAAGATTTTAGACACTGTTCCTAAAGGGTAAATGTTAAATGGTTTTTATTTTTGTGTCTTCTGGCAGAAATGTCTCCCTTTAATAATGTTACAGGGTTTCAGAGGTGTGCAGTTTTTCTTTTGTCTCTTTTTCCCTTTTTTTTTTTTTTTTGCTGAAGCTGTGATGTAAGAGGAAATTTATGTCGTAGCCTGTGCGTCGGTGTCACTTGTGGTAGGACTAACGAACTTCTACTGAAATTACAGGACTCCAAAAAAAAAAGGGCCTGTTGCCTTTAGTTGGTTGGAAAGGGAAAAATTACTTTGTTTTTGCATTGTTTAAACAGAAAACAAAAAGGCACTCTGGCTTTTTTTTTGAGACATAATTGGGTTTGGGGGAAAACAACTGTGTTTTCATTCCTTTATGAATCAGGAGTGCGAGCCCATTGATACTTGATCAGAACTACATAAACACCAAAAACCAGGTGATCAAAGCAGAGCGACGTGTGCTGAAGGAACTGGGTTTCTGTGTCCATGTCAAGCATCCACACAAGGTGAGCACATTTCACACACATCATGCTTTCTTCTAACACACACGACACAACACATGAGTCAGCCCACAACAACCCGGTCCGCCCTCTGCGGACTGTATGTCATTAGAGCAGGACGATACTAAAATTGTGTGCAGCGTAGAACACCAATGACTGTGTTTTGCAAACTTTAAACAAACATCTAGACGTAACGGTTGGCGTCTAGACGTCAGTGCATGCCCACATTATCCACATTGACGTAAATCAGGTCAGGATCTTGTGCACTTGTGGTTGGCACACCTGTGTCTCCAAACCGCCTTTTGCTGTAGCGTAACCCGAGCTGTCGTCTGCTTTCAGATCATCGTCATGTACCTGCAGGTCCTGGAGTGTGAGAAGAATCAAACGCTGGTCCAGACCGCCTGGTGAGTCTATAATCACACAATCTTATGAGCTTCTTGTGTAGTCAGCGCTAAAACTTTTGCTCTGTAACTTATTTTTTCTCCCCCTTGAACCTGATGAAGGAATTTGTCTTGTCTTCACTCAGACATGTTTTCTTTCTTTTGTAATTTTTTTATTTATGTTTATTTCCCCACAAAATTTCTCTGTAATTTCATAGAACGCTAGAACGGAGATCTCAGTTTAACTTTGTCCTTTCTCTCTACTCTTTGATTAAAGGGTAGTCCATGATGGTAAGTGTCATAAAGAACCTCTGAACTCTGCTCCTCCAACCACATGACCCCAGGAATCTGACCCCCCCATTGGCTGCCTGTCTCGAGACGGCCAATCCAGTGAGAGCTCTCTGCCCGAGAATCACTGAAGGGGGCCTTTTCCATCTGGCAGCAGCATCTTGTTTTCTTGGGGTTGTCCAAAAGGATTTGTATTTTATGCTACAAGACCTTTTTTTTTTCCCCCTTGGTCCTACTTTTTTTTCTTTTCTTTTTTTTTTTTTTTAGTTTAAACTCCACATTTATAACTGAAGTTTACCAGATGAGTAAGTAGCTATTGAACAGTGGTTCATTCCTTAATTTTTTTTTTTTTTTAGATAGAGAAATGTACATATCTGTTGTGTGTTCACACTGATGTGGTTTCTAGCAATGTGTCTTCCAGGGGATCGTCCTGATCATCTGAGGAGCCGTTTCCCTTTTCCACATGCTACATATCTTAGAAATGTTTTGTCATTACTTAAAGGAGAAATACACCCTGAACGATGCAGTACATTACCCAGATTAGCTTCCTTCATCAATATGTTTGACAGATGAATCTAATGAGTCATCTCCGTCGTACTTCTACACGCAACGGCTCAAATGATACTTTAGAATGGCTTTAATGTGTCAGGGTGGAGTTTTCCTTCAAGTACCAAAACCTGCAGGTGAATCAAATGGCCGTTAAAAAAAAAAAAAAAAAAAAAAATTAAGGTTTTTTATTTATTTGTTTGTTTATTATTTTGACTACCTTCCATAAAGAGCTTCTGAAGATAAAATCGCATCATTGTGCATCACTTCATATCGTAATCCAATTACATGTCTTATTCAACGTGACTTCTGTCTTATAGTCAGCTGTCTGTCGGAGACACGCTTGTCGCTCTGATTGGGTAGCCGCTGCCGCCACTGCTGCCATCCTAGCTGTGCTTTTGGCTCCCGTCCCCTTAATGGCGCATGCTGACTCGTGTGCCAGGTTGCATGATATCATCCGTGGTTTGGTTCTCTGTTCTGCAGCCATCCGCTCCTTGTCACACGTCATTTGCATTACCTCATCGTTCTGGGTGACACGGCAGCCCCAATTGTCAGACTGAGTCAGGATGGGATTGGATGCTTGCACCGTAGCTTATAGTTAAATCACCTGGTTTGCATGAACCCTCTGATTATAGGGTTTTTTTATTCGTTTTTAAACTGTTTGCATGTGCAGGTGTTAAGTCAGGGCTTTTCTTTTTTTTTTCTTGTTAATGCTGGTGTCAAGCAGTCAAACCATTCCACTGTGAACATGCTCTCATCTTTCCTGCATGTCTGTGTATATGAACAACAACCAGAAAAACCTGCCAATGTTTATGTATCTGAGAGAGACAGTGAGAAATTAAAGAGGGAGGGAATGGACAAAGCTAAACATGAGTCTCCTTAAGTGCACTGCATTATGGGATAAGGGCTGTTGGGTGATGAGTCATAGGCTGAAGCTCAGGGAGACGTTTGCAATGTTGTGCTGCACCTTTTGTGTTGCAGGAATTACATGAACGACTGCCTGCGGACCAACGTGTTCGTCCGCTTTCAAGCCGAGACCATCGCTTGCGCCTGCATTTACCTCGCAGCTCGAGCTCTTCAGGTACGCCGTCCTTCTTCCGGCATGTTTTATACCACTCTTAACACCCGGTGTTTTTGTAGCGTTGTGCCTGTATGAAACAGGGTGAGCTCTCTCACCTCGATGCTCATGAAGTCAGCTTATCATTAATCTCACGCTGTTGAATGGAATGTAGTTAACGCCACGGTAGTTTCCATATGCAAACGCAAGACATACTGCATTGGCTTACCTGAGGAAGGGGTTTAGGTTGGGGTTCAGGTGTGTCAAATTTGCACTCTGGTGGTTTTTTCTTTTCCTTTTTTTCTTAATGAAGGGAAGTTGATGAAACTTGATGTATTAAAACGTGATGGGGTTTTTTGAAACTGATGTGACCTTGGGGGTTTCATAGTGTACTGCGTTACAGCAAACTATACTTTCGAAGAGAAAAGAAGAATTGGCTGCAGAAAGTGTCATAGATGAACGAATGCGTCACATGTTCTTTCTCATCCCATCTCAGATTCCTCTCCCGATTCGGCCACACTGGTACCTCCTGTTTGGGGCCAAGGAGGACGAGATCAAGGATATCTGTATCACTACTCTAAAGCTGTACACAAGAAAGAAGGTACAACAGCGCTGCTTTAATGATGTGGCATGTTCAAACCTTTACCAGCATAACGGTGGACTGTGTTTTTTCAGTGATCTGTATTTGACGTCCTGTTTGTCTATTTTCAGCCGAACTATGATTTCCTGGAGAGGGAGGTGGAGAAGAGGAAGGTGGCTCTGCAGGAGGCAAAGCTGAAGGCCAAGGGCTTGAACCCTGACGGAACTCCTGCTCTCTCCACACTTGGTGGATTTTCTCCTGCGTCTAAACCTGGTACAGTGTTCTGTCTAGAAGGGTTTCTGATGCGTGTTTTCAAGTTGGGTCACATGGTTCTATTGCGCGTGTGTGATTCTGTAGGTTCTCCTAATGCAATTAAGGCAGAAGAGAAATCTCCAAACCCTCAGCTCCTTAAAGCAGCGAAGAAAGAAGCTGACGATCGGGCACAGGGATCCAAGAGTCCTCACAATGGGTGTGTAGTTGTGTGTGTGTGTGAGAGTGTATTTAGTAAACTTGTATATTAATAATCATAATGTACACATTTTTCTTTCAGGCTCAGGAAGGAAAGTAAACTCAGTCGGAACAGTCGAAGCGGTAGTCGCTCACGCTCAAGAACACGCTCTCGGTCCAGATCTCGCTCTCCGAGACGACAGTGAGTACCTGTATCACGTGCCTCTTTAAACGAAATGTAGTGATCTTGCTGATTAAATCGTTTATGAATGTGTTTGTTTTTCAGCTACAACAGCAGGCGCAGTCGCTCCGGCACGTACAGCTCACGATCACGCAGCCGCTCTCACAGCCGCAGCCCGTCTCCACGACGACACTCCAACCACACTGCCCCGTCTCCCCTCCTGTCACATCTCAAAGCCAAACAGCGCTCGGACGACCTGAAGCTCCACTCTCGCCACGTGCACAAGAGGAAGCGTTCACGCTCAGGCAGCAAGCCGAGAGACCGGGAGAGGGAGAGGGAGCGCGAAAGGGAACGTGACCGAACCTCCAGCGACCTGTCTTCGAAAAAACACCGGCACGATCGCGGGAGCGGAGGGCACCACAGAGACCGGCGCGAGAGATCCCGCTCGTACGAACGCTCCCACAAGAGCAAACACCACGGCAGTGGCGGCCACTCGGGCCACGGCCGCCATCGCCGCTGACGTGCCGCTTCTGACTGTATATTCCCTCATTTTACATTTTATTCTTTCCTTCTTTCCTCTCGTTGAACCTTTTTATTTGAAATGTAAAGTGAAGGACTGCTCCATATTTACAGTGTAAAGACCGAGATCAGCGCTGATGTATTAAAGAGAATGCTTTGATTTATAAAAGCAGCCGGGATCGAGACTGGATGGGGCCGAGGGACATTCAGACTTTGTGTATATTTACAGAGCACATTTGCTGTACAGGTGGAATAGACCATATTTTTTTTACACACTGACATGCAGACGATTCGGTTTCTTCAGTTGTGGTGAACTTGGTACACTGGTTTTAGTCTGCACATGTTCATCTCGAATTTTTACTCGAATAAAAAGTGACTTATTCTACTGTAGGTGGTGTCCTGTCTGTATATCAACCCCTCCACGGGGGGCGGCTCAACCCCCCCTATATTGCGATGTCATACTGATGCTTTTTGCAGTAACACAATTTTTTTTTCTATTAAAAAAAAAGTTCAAACTTCAATTACAGTGTTGATAAACAAGTACTATTTATTAATGAAAGTACTAAGTTTATTAATGAAGAACGTCTCTGTTTTGTTTAAAGCGAGGTGTTGGCTCATACCCTATTTAAACTAAACAGTGTTCCAAAATGGTTAATAATATAAGATAGACGCTGGACAAACAACTCCATGAAAATGTGTCCCAAAATGGACTGGATAACTAAACAGGAATTCAGTTATTGAATGATGTTGGGTATGATGTGAAGAATTATTCAGTTAAGGGGCTTTTATTGGCTGAGGCCAACAGGTGGCTAACATCTTCATTCGAACACTGAAATCTAATTATTTACTCAAATGTATTTTAAAAGAAGATAATTATTCATCTTATCCCATGGCAACAATCCAACACCAAGAATTACTCGAATTTCCACCAATCAACAAGAAAATCCTTTTGAGTCAATGTCTTCACCTTTACTGTATGGGAATGGTGTGATCTGATTGGTCCACTATATCAGAATTAAAGAAACATTTGTTTGTTTGTTACCATGTAGTTTATTTAAAAACAATTATTCACCTCCATCTCAGTGAACGTTGCGTCCCGGGGACGATGTGGCGACGGGCACTTCGTCTTCGTGAATTGATGATTCTGAGATCATGCTGTTCCCATGTAGTATATACTAAATACACAAAGTGCCCTGTGATGGTCTGGCGAGGTCTTCAGGGTGTACCCTGTCTTCGCCCAGAGCCGGCTGGGATAGGCTTCAGCCTGTTGTAGAGTATAAAATGGTTCGAGAAATGAAAAGAATGAAATGTAAATCAAAGACATGATATTGGTTTTGTAACATACAGAATGTTGACGCGAGCGGCGCAGTGCTCAGCACTTCCACCTCACGGCAGGAAGATCCAGGGCTTGAGTCCCAGGCTCTGACTTTTCTATGTGCTTGTGTGGGTTTCCTCTGGGTGCTTGTGTTTCCTCTGAGTCAAAAACACGCACAGTAGGCTCAACTGGCTTTCTGTCGTTCTTCCTGTCAGCGTGGTGTAGGAGTATAATAACAGAAATGCGTGTAACAGAGCAGAGAAAGCACTAAAATGTTCATGTCCTCCAGTACCAGAGTTGGGACCCTCAGCTCTGAGCCACCCCTGAGCTCTCACAGCAGTATCTATAATCTCATGATGTGCTGCGACTCGGCCAGCAGAGGGCGCTCCTGCACTTCACCGCCACTGTCTATTTGTTTGTTTGTCAGACTTGAGGTCAGCTCTCCTCACTGGCTCCTGCTGTGCTAGATGACGTCACCACGCTTGCTAACCCAAGCAGAGAGATCGTTATCAGATGGGTGATTTCATCCTGGCGTCATGTTGCAAGGATGCATTTCTTACCAAGGGCACGTTCCTGTTCCTGTCCCTGCAAGCGAGCCAGCACGACACCAACGCACCGCCTCCAGATGACGGTGCTATGGGTAATCTCACAACACCTACACACAACACAGGCAGGACAGCGAGGGAGTTGAAACCCCAGCCTGGAACATTCGGTGGGAAAATCTGGAGATGTTCAGGAGTATTGATACGGAGCAATGTGTGTATGTAGACGAAAAATCCATCTTGGCCACTGAAGATTTGATAATGAAGAAGTGATTGAGAGTGGAGCGTTCCTTCGATATGGTTCTGCGCTCCATGGGAGTTCGGAGTGTATCATGAGTCGACTCCGTTAATAAGAGCTCTGCTTGAAGAACACTTTTCATGTGTGATGATCACACTGTTCCTAACAGCTTGCACGCCTCTCATTCCTCTCCTGTGGAGCTCCTCCACTCAGCATCTGGCTGCTATTTACTCTCTCTCTCTCTCTCACACACACACACACACAGATCATGCTTTCATATAAATGCTTATCTCTCTTACTCTCTCTGCTTTAAATTCACACATATCCCTGGCTGTGGTTACGCTCCGTTCTGACTCCCGGCAGCAGTAACCGACCTTTAACGATCTTCTCTTCATGCGTTACGATCCGACGCCTTGATCTTTTTTTTTTGGTTAGCCCTCCTCCACATCTTCCGACGCTCAGGCGCTCCCACTGTTCACCCCCCTTTAACAGGAGGCTGGTGGGAGGCTGTCGCTCCTGCTGCCCTGTGCGGCACTCTTCCTCCTCCGCCTCCCTGTCAGAGGACAAGAACACAAGCGCCATAAAACCTATCATGTCTCTGTGTTCCTTACAACCCCCCCCAACACCCACCCACCAACCCACCACCGATTCCACACACACACTGTTCTCCTTTGCTCTGTGTGTCTGATTCTCAGGCCTCAGGACGCCTACATGTGGTTTTATTCTCCGTTTCAGACACTTTGTTCCGGCAGGCGGATGAATCGCACGGCTGCGTGATGCGGAGGAAGCTCTGAAAATAACGTAAGACTCGTTTCCGTAATAAAATCAATCTCACTCGGCAGTGGTGTGACGTGGGAGTCTGATTCAACAGAACGGTGTCTAAAATGGGTATATACTGCTCTGAAATGGCGCGATCTGACTGGTTCACAGAGGAGAGGCACGTGCTGACTCTGAAATCCTAAAAATGCAACAAAATGTCCCCAAAAATACAAAGGGATATGAATAACCTTCACAGTTTTAAGGGTAATACAGTGTTTTATTCAAACTGAATGAGAACTGAAGGAACCATCGACAAACAGGCGCTGAACTAAGTACATCTCTCTCCAAACGTAAATGTAAATGAAGTCTGTACGTCTGAGTGGTTCACACAACACAGGTGCGATAGAAAAGCGACCGACGCGAAGGAGAATTTGTGGCTGTTGCTTTTCATTCTCAAATGAGTCTCGCGACATTCGTGGCATCGCCATTTGGTCGCCTGGTTTGTGAACTCACCGCCAAAAAAATCTCAATCACGTTTGAAATTTCTGCAAATGTCGCAGAGCGAGGCTCTGGGGTGGAGTAATCTCGTCGTGAGGAGGTCACAAAGTCGTCATTTTGCTCGCAAATCATTACTTTTTCCCAGGCAAGGAAAAGCGAGAACTTTTTGAGAAAAGTTTGAGACTTGCTGGCATGTGGCGTATTACGTGCATTCCGTCATCATTCATATATCATTTGCATTTTGTTGGTGCTAAAACCGTGTGAATAAGAAACAAATGGTTTGAGAATAAAAAAACGAACAAAATGCGACTGATATACGACGGGAGATTCGCTTTGTTTTTCAACAAATATCCGCAAACCAATCACAAATTACTCGCAAATCAGTGCCAAAAACTGTTGCGCGACCTTCTCGCGCCTTGCCTTAGACCGCCTCCGAATAAACATGTGCATTAGTTCGTAAAGAATGTCACGGAGGGGGCAGGTGAACGCTTACGCACCTCCTGGTAAAATTAGGAGAGAAAAAAAAAAGGAGGAGTAATAAATAGACCACAGGGGTCCAGACGCTCCCACCGATAGGACCATTTCATAATATCCCAGTATAGAACAAGCACAGCAAGTCTGAAAGCCCCAGCTTCTGTGCGCGGCAAGAAAATGACCGGAAACCTGATATACAGTTTTGCCCCTGTGACCTTGAAAAGTAGGTCAAGGTCACTCACACACAAACTCATCCTGAACCAGCAAGTCTGAAAGCCCCAGCTTCAGCGCGTAGTAAGTAAATGTCCGGAAACTAAAGTGACGGACAGACAGACAGCAACCGAGCTAAAAAAAGAGCGAGAGAGAGAGAACAAGCTACGAAGTTCAAGTGCAACCCCCCCCCCCCAACACACACACACACACACACACACACACACACACACACACACACACACACATTTTCTTCATTTATTGGGTTGCCTGTGAGGCACATGAGCATGGACGCAACAACAATTTAGAGCTCGTGGCCTAACGATGTTTATATGGAGTATAAGTATGGAGACGTGGAGCAGCGCGTGCAGAAGTATCAGGTTTATACTGCGTTAATTCTATCACAGCGACTTGTACGTGCGGAACGTGTGGAATTATTGGAAGGAGCCTCCAGAACTGTTACTATTATATTCAAGTAGCTTTTAGCTTTTCAAGTAACCCCGCCCACCCCCCCCCCCCCCCC